>OZ024910.1:43563601-44081101 GCA_964017125.1 Flabesymbios commensalis | reverse complement strand
ATCGTTTGATTCAATTCTCAACACAGACTGTAACACCAAGTCAAATATATTAAATACTAATATTATCAATATTTGATAATTTTTGATAAGTGTTTAAAATAAAATATAATGTTATGTGCATTAAATGAATCTACCTGTCAGTATTCTTCTCTCCATCCATTTCTAAGTGAGTTTGAATGGAGATTTTCCCAACATGCCTGTGTTTCCAACATGTCTGCTTTTCCATGCGGAAAACTGTTTGATAATAGACTTTGAAAACACATTCATGGACAAGTTAAATTTTATTTTGTCAGATCAAAGCTTGAATTTCTACTTTGTATTTCAAAAGTATAAAGACTGGCTGAATCTGACAAACTTGACGAATTTGTACTATTGAACAATAACGTTTCCGTTCCATTGATTTTAAAGGGTGGAATCTGCTACTTTCCAGATGCGTTTGTTCAAAGTTAGTTTAATTCTAATCCAACATTAGCTTAACATCTTCTGTCAACTGGGTTTGCATGAATGGACTTTAAAGCCACAAAGTCAATATAATAAAGCGTAAATGAACGAATCAATCAATGAAAAATAGTAAATAAATGACTGTTTGAATGAATAGATAAGCAAGAGAAAGCATGAATAATTGCATGAATAAATGAATGAATAAATATATGATTGAAAGAATGAATGAATGAATGAATGAATGAATGAATGAATGAATGAATGAATGAATGAATGAATGAATGAATATATAAAGCAATGAATGAAGAAATGAATGAGTAGGACTATGAATTAGTGAATGAATGACTCAATGAATGAATAAATAAATGAACTAATTAGTAAATAATGAAATGATCGAGGTCCGAAATCACCGTAAGTCATTTTAATTTCGGACGGTGTGCGGTGAATTCAGACGCGCGT
Source organism: Flabesymbios commensalis (assembly GCA_964017125.1). NCBI lineage: Eukaryota > Metazoa > Annelida > Polychaeta > Terebellida > Flabelligeridae > Flabesymbios > Flabesymbios commensalis. The sequence continues at coordinate 44,080,201 of OZ024910.1, read as the reverse complement.
TGATTGCGGTCGGTGATTACGGACGGTGTGCGTTGAATTCGTACGCCCAACATAGTATTCTTATATGCGCACACTTATATTATGCGTTTCGTGGCTTCAATGTAGCACTCTGCCCTAGTTCGTCTGCGAAGCTGGACCTCAAAGGTGTGTGATATCTTGTCAGTGACACAATTCTGTGAAACTCAATGACCTCGACCTCCTGTGTTTTCACCGAGCTGGCTAATACAATGAAGTATGTAGGAGGGTTCTTATATAACATTGTTTTCACCGAGTGATGTCACTGCGTTCCACAGAATGAAGTATGGGGGAGGAGGTGTTATACAACCTTATTTTCACCGAGTGACGTCACTGCGTTTCACAGATTATATCGTTCCCCAGGTATTTATAGATTATTCGCAAAATAACTTTCAATTGAGCTGGGATATGATGAAGAAAAACATCTTAATCTAGTTTTTCAACTTTACTTGTAAATATTAACATACAGTCATATCAAACGCACCATAACTATTCTACTCTCGACCAATGAAATACTTGGGCCATTACCCCCCCCCCCCATATAATGGCCAGTGGTCCACTAACCATAACGTGTTGAAAAATGATTTCATCAATAATTATTAACCTCACATGTTAATTCTCCACAAAAGCGTATTCCTCGAACCCAATTTTTTTTAAATGACGCATAACTATATAACCATCCTGGCTTTAATGTGGCATAGTTGTAAGATGACACCAAGGTGATTTCATGGCCATTTCAAGATAAAATAAGCAGATATTTTAGTGTAAGAAAATTGCATTATTGCAAACTTGGACGGCTAACGAAGATACGTATTATTGCAAATTTGGTTGGCCACCGAGGATACGTATTATTGTAAACTTGGTTGGCCACCGAGGATACGTATTATTGTAAACTTGGTTGGCCACCGAGGATACGTATTATTGTAAACTTGGTTGGCCACCGAGGATACGTATCATTGTAAACTTGGTTGGCCACCGAGGATACGTATTATTGTAAACTTGGTTGGCACTGAGGATACGTATTATTGTAAACTTGGTTGGCCACCGAGGATACGTATTATTGTAAACTTGGTTGGCACTGAGGATACGTATTATTGTAAACTTGGTTGGCCACCGAGGATACGTATTATTGTAAACTTGGTTGGCACTGAGGATACGTATTATTGTAAACTTGGTTGGCCACCGAAGATACGTATTATTGTAAACTTGGTTGGCCACCGAGGATACGTATTATTGTAAACTTGGTTGGCCACCGAGGATACGTATTATTGTAAACTTGGCTGGCCACCGAGGATACGTATCATTGTAAACTTGGTTGGCCACCGAGGATACGTATTATTGTAAACTTGGGCAGAGAAGGGTTAACGACGTGACCATATATGTGTGGGCGTCTTATTTTAGAATCATTCACATTATTGAATAATTATAGCAACATTTCGTAAGAGCTTGAGTGATGGTTTCGTGTTAGAAACACGAGTTGAATATGCTTCTTAGAAAATGCTTCTTAGAAAATGGTTTTAATTTGTCATTTTCGTTACCAAATATTTCATGTCGTGTTAACGTACGCATTGCACGTGGATAGCCCGGCAATTGATAAGTGGTTGCCCTCATATCGTTGAATCATTTGCATGTGATATATACATGTCGTCGTCTCGGATTTAAAGGGTCTTCTGAGCCACTCAAATGAGTAGCAGATAGGACCCCTTAACCTCGATATGACGATAGGATTCATAGATGCAGAAAATAATCTTACAAGACAATATTGTGAATTGTGACGAAATATTCTAGGTAAAAGATATTTCAAATTAAAGAGTATTTCATCAATAGGTAAGCAAACAAGAGTACAAAAAGATTTGTTAATTTTATTTTATGGTAATGTGTAATTATTGTTGTGCAAAAAGTTTTACTGGGAATCACATAATTAATGACTGTATAGACAGTTTTTTTCTATTACCGAGCTGGGAAAAAAAACGATGTTATGTAATGAGTAAAATATATTGTCACTTTAAAACCACTTAATAGTTAGTATTGCCATTATTCTCCATTCGACAATGTAAATAAATCTATAAATTAATATAAAACAGGACGGCGTTGTGTTATTGACGTTACCTCGCAAATTATATTTAGCGGCGCAGATTCTGTCCAGGCTTCTCAAATCGGTGTCATTAATGTACACGATTTTAAATACTATAAAAGTATTTCGCTAGGACAAATGTTATCAATGTTATGTCAAGTAAATGAAATACAGAAAATAATACTGATGTGACGATAGCACTATAATATTATGATCTGTCAAGCGGGAATGCAGCCCCTTATTTTATTTCATTTGGCTTGATGCATAAAATACATATCACTTACAAAATAATATTAACATGACATATATACTGTAAAAATGTATGCAAGGGATGTCACTGCAGGTGACCATACAACCTGGTTTTACATCGAAAACTAATTTTTTACTAAATACCATTTCAGTATTTTATGTTGTGTGCAATGTGAACTTTTGCAAGAGTAAACTTGTGAAATTTCCGTCACCAGGAAAAATATTTTATTTTTGCACTTGTATGTTGAGATATTTTCAATATAGTTTGCAGTCTTCAGAATCTGTTTCAGAAGCAGTGGAGTGTGTGGCAAAACATGTAAACCACACCACAGTCTTCTACCGTGCTGTAGGCCTATGTACGCGAGGTCATAATTGTGAAAGCACTGTACATTAATTAATTGTGCAATGACAGCCTAATGCTAGACTGTTTCTACCAACAATAACCAGCATTAACAAGTAGTAGTAGTAAATCATTGTTTTACGTCACTTTTCGGCACAAAAAATCTTTTAAGTGACATTAAAATACGATAAAAACGTTGTAGTCAATTGATGAGATGAATGATGTACAGATGATGATGTGAGGGTGGGGGTGATAGGGCAGGGTGGGGGTGATAGGGCATGGTGGGTTATTGAGAGCGTTTTCCTTCGGGGTTCTGGGCATGTCTAGGAGATATACCCCCAGACATGCCCAGACGGCCGGAGAATTGAGTTTTGCTGTACAATTTAATGATAAAACTTTGTGGCATTTCGCGCAGCTCCGCTATCCTCGGGTCGGATAGTCCCCAGAGTAACAATAGGAAGGATCACTCCCTCTGGGTAACTCCATTCATCCCACGTGAGAGACCTAATGTCAAACACGCTATTGCCGGTTATTTAAGGCTACCACGGCCTACATCAGCGCCAGCACTGATGCGGGTGTTGCATTGGCTCCGCTGTTGAGCGGAGGAACCAGGGTACGCCACTGGCAATCCGCCCGAAGATTATGGCCAGATACGAGGAGGCTGCAGCTGCCCTTGGATGATTGCTGTAGACTAGTGCTTCCGTACAATGCCGTACACAGCATCCAACAGACGAAACAGATCCCTAATGACCCTCCTCGGATAGGGGCGAGAAGTACTACTACTAGCAATCATCCCAGTACCCCCAGCATTAACAAATGGAATGATTTTTGTAGTTTAATAAAATTTTGGAAATGGATGGATGAAACCGATGGAACATACAAGTTCAGAACAATAGGTTACTGTATACCGATCATCGACGACTATGATCTATTGTTCAAGCGATTATTTCTGTCAACGTAAATTCCAGCTCCAAGTCGGGAAAAATATATTTATTTATGAAAAATAGACATTTACCAAAGTGAATTATCTGATTAATTTAGCATAAAGATCTACTAAATAATATTTTATCAATTTCAATGTTTGGCACATGCTTGAAAGCGTATGTATCCGGTCCCAGCATCACAAGGGTTAACACGAGATCCTAGCAGCACAAGGGTTAAGACGAGGCCCTAGCAGCACAAGGGTTAACACGAGGTCTAAGCATCACAAGTGTTAACACGAGGTCCTAGCAGCACAAGGGTTAACACGAGGTCCCAGCAGCACAATAGCTAACATGAGGCCAATAATTTATGAATAATTTGCATAATGCTGCTCTCACACATAAGCGAAATTCGCAGTAAATTTGCCCAAAAAATTGTGAATAGAAAGCGAATATTTTCACCTCAGTCATCCCCCGACCTCTCCTTACAAATATGTTGTAAATGCACTGCGAATGATTGCCAATGCCTTACGAATTGCTAACAATCGTTGCGAATGGTGCAAATGGTCTTAAGAATAAATGCTGCGACTGCCTTGCGAATGGTATGAATGCTTGCGAATGCTTACAAATAGGCTTGACAACGTTACAAACGTACTTATGAATGATACGAATGTCTTACCAACGTTGCCATTGTCTTGCCATTTTCGTACGAATAATGCGAATTTTTGATGACGAGGCTGTGACTGGTATAAATACGGAGTGAATATGACGCTGGGCTCATTTTCTTGAATTTAACAGTGGTAAGACATTCGCAAGGAATGGGAAACGGCGAGCGTTACAAACGCCTTGCAAATGCCTTACGAACGTAGCAAGTGCTTCCGAATGCCTTACCAACGTTACCAATGGCTTGCAAATGCTTACGAATATTGACGGCGAATGACAGTATTCGCAACATTCGCTGAAATTTAGGAGACGCTTCCTAAACTGGCCGATATTCGTAAGCAGGTGGAGAATGACTTTCCGAATTTGTTACAAACGCTTACAAATACTCGGCGAGTGTTGCGAATTTTGAGCGAATGTCAAATATTTTCATTCGTAAGCACATTCGCAAGCATATTCGCCTATGTGTGAGAGAAGCATTAGTAAAAGAAATTCCATCGCTCCCATAAAAAAAGTGTTAAGTATTTTTCAATTTTATGTTCTTCGCCTCAGCAAACTCTGCAAAAATGCCTTTTTTAATTATCTCGATTCCCCATGGTTTGTCCGCAATTCGTCTCTTTTCCTGCAGAGTGTATAGAATAAAATGGTCGACTTGCGAATTCAGTGGAACTCAATGACCTCGACCTCCTTTGTTTTCACCGAGCTTGCTAATACAATGAAGTATGGGGGAGGGTTCTAATATAACCTTGTTTTCACCGAGTGACGTCACTGCGTTTCACAGAATGAAGTATAGGGAGGGGGGTATTATATAACCTTGTTTTCACCGAGTGACGTCACTGCGTTTCACAGAATTCTGTGAAACGCAGTGACGTCATCGGAAACCCTTTTGAACGGATACTCGGTGAAAAGAATGTTATATATTACCCCCTCCCCCATACTTTATTGTATCAGATAGCTCGGTGAAAACATTGCAGGTCAAAGCTATTGAGTTTCACAGAAGTTCACCATGCAAATGCCCTTTAAAGGGGCATGCCCAGGCTAAAATCATAAAATAATCGGTGATTTTATTTTGGCTTATTAATATGACCAATTATGATGTAAACATGTCCATAGACTAGAGCTGCAGAAGTTTCTTATTTTTTGTGCTGCGCATTCACCAGTTAGGCTAGATATAGAGACGAATTCTTGATTTCTAATTATTGACAATCATGTCAAAAATAAGAATTACGGGAATTTCGTCTCTATATCTAGCCTAACTGTTGAGTGGTCATAATAATAAGCTAAAATAAAATCACCGATTTTTTGATGATTTTAGACCTGGGCATGTCCCTTTAACCGCCAAATATGCAATAATATTTACTAGGTTATTAGGTTGACAAAATAGCAATGCCTACAACGTACACAGATATCTGGGCACAGAGCGGGACGGATACCCAGCACACCCGGCCGAGACGTTGAACCAATGTTAGCTTCATGTTGGAGCAGCGTCTTAACATGGAATGTCGGGAACCAATTTTTGTGTAATGCTGTGCCAGCGTCGCAGACAGAGGACCAGTGATATCCCAGCATTAGGTCAACGTCTCGCGTTAGCTGAATGTGACCTGATGTCAGTCAGTTGTACGGCGCAAGAATTAATAATAACTAAACAACATCAATCTGGTAAAATCATAGCAAAGCATTAGTTGAGTGATTTCACGTTTTGAGTCCACTGTCATATTGTACATTATCGGGCGTATTCATAAAAGAGGTTTTACCAAACGTTTTAATGTTAGACCAACGTCTGCGACGTTGACCGACATTAAACCAACATCTGGTGAGTGTGCCGTGTTGGCTGGGAAAGCTCTCACTGTTAATATGCGGTGAGTCAACTGTTCCAGACCCCCATGGCAACACAACACTATAAGCCCACATAAGAGAATTGGTGAATTATTTCCTCATAGATGTCGCTCAAGTATATAGAGTTTATATGATTTGGGAACTTGCTCATGATGCGGCGATGTGTTAAAACGCATTATAGTATTATTATCGTGGCTGATAACTGTGGATGTGGGGTGATACATGTATGTCGTTGTGGAATGTCCAGGGGCCACTGTTGCATTCTGGGGACACCCTTATCCAGTGTATTTTGACAGTTGACTATACTTTTAACAAAACTTCAGAATGCCGTTAAAACCGGCTGGTTTTACAGTTTGATCGCCGTTCATGCACACAAATGATGGTTAACCACATACAATTTATGTACACAGCATACACAATTTAATACTCTGGTTTAAAGCGTGTTCCTGATAACACAATGCGTCAATACAATGTTGGTTTACCGTTGGGCCCGTCTTGCAGACAGCGGTACATCATCAATCCAACAGTGGGCTAAGGTATATTGTTTACTGGGTGATCGAAGAAATAGATCATTTGCCCCTTTATAAAGCCTGTAATCAATATCATATAGAAGATAATTATTCTGTTATTGTTTTAATGCATTATTACTGACATATGTTTGTGTCATATTATAATTATACATGTTGCTCAGAATTCAAATATCCGTTGTATAAAATATTAAGCACAACTTTCCGATAATAATGATTTTTAATCCGATAGGGCGGGTGCCCTGGTGCAGTGGTTAAAGGTACCTGCTTGGAAAGTTGGAGATCGTGGGTTCGAACCCCACTCTGGCCGTCAAGTTAGAAAAAAGCAAAATGTTTCTTCCCCGCCCACTCGTAAAAATTCAATATGTGTCTCAGTCTCTGTCTGACTCTGTCTCTGGCTCTGTCTCTGCCTCTGGTTCTGTCTCTGGCTCTGTCTGTCTCTGGCTCTGTATCTGGCTCTGTCTGTCTCTGGCTCTGCCTCTGTCTGTCTCTGTCTATGGTTCTGTCTCAGGCTATGTCTCTGTCTGACTCTGTCTCTGTCTGTCTTTGGCTCTGTCTCTGACTCTGTCTCTGTCTCTGGCTCTTGCTCTGTCTCGCTCTCGCGCTCCTTCAGAAACAATGGCCCCGTCCAAAATCACTAGCACGTTAGTGGTAGCTCCGTCTAGTTTTGGCCATTATACCGCTATGGTGGGGACGCTCGGAGCTTATATTTTACCGTGATACTTTCCCTAAATTATTCTGAACCCTTTCAGCGCGGGGACCGTCATTAGACGTAAACGACTCCCGCACTGAAAGGAATTAGCGATTTGTTATGACCGTAGACTCATAACATAGATATTCAAATGAAGCTAAGCTATTTGTGATGATTTCAAATTGGAACAACTCTTTGGTCTCCATGGATGATACGCAAATATTTCAGCATTATATGTTAAACCATCTAGACATTAATGAATTATTATTTATTTGGCCAACGTTCTAAGGTATGTGGTCCATCAAAAGTGAATATTTTTAATCAGTTAGGTGAAACGTCTGACCTGTTTTTAACTAGGCAATTTTGATGGGTTGAATCAGATTTAAGTTCTAAAGTATATTTTTATACCACTCCATGACGGAGACTTATTTCTGAGGTCACATAGTGAGCGCACGATATTACTGCAATACATGTTTCAAATTACTGTTATCATTATTACATTTAGCTATAAACAAAAAAAATACATATTTGTGAATTAATTTATACTATTCGCCTTCTGTTTTGTGAGTAGGTCCATGGTTTATCCTCTTCTAGTCTGTGACGACTATGCGTTTCTGAGGGTAGTAACAATCTGTTCAATTTGTCCGTGTATTAAGACTGATTAAGACAAAGTGAACACTATTATCATCGGTTGTTTAGATTAAGTTATTATCGCCAAGGTCCCATTTATGGTTTACCAAAAAGTTTTGAAAAAGCATTGTGTTTATGTTTATAATAATATTTGAGGAACTATAGAATGTATGGTGAAATTGTTTTTTTTCAAAAAAGTCAAAGATACATTGTGAACGCGTAATCCCAAGTACCACTAGTCCGTACTACTCATACTTTTGTATGAAGGCACTCACCTGCCTGAGTACGCAATGAAAAGGTTTTGGTCATAGCGCAATGATTCTTAGTGATTGTCAATTAAAATGCTTGGCAGAGATGCATTCCTTTTCGCCTCATAGGGAAAACACATCATTTCAACAAGGGCTCAGGGGCACATATTTTCTGTATTTTACTTCTGTGTACATATAATAGTATTCTATCGGGTGGTGAAAAGTGTAGGGGGGTAGGCCTACTATCCTGTTTATTAATAAAAATGTGGGTATTATAATTTAGTGCTTTGCTTACAATTGTACCGGAACTATATAATGGTGGTTGTTATGGTTACTAGATAATTTAATAATGTACAAACAAGAAGTAGGTAATCCTTTTGTGGATAACTTTTGTGTTACTCTGCGACCATGTGAACACATTCAATTATAATGTTAATGATGAGATAATAATAATTACGAATGTTGCACTTGCATTTAGTAATTTTTAAACATGAAGAAAATCATATCACACATAAAATAATGTCGATCTTGTTTATGTTTCTTATACAGATAAAACAAATATAGCCAGTGACTTTGAGTGTTCATATAGAGTGTCCATATATATTCTTCTAAAACCACTGGCGTCTCGCTGAAAATAAAATAATGAATGGATCAATGAAACATAATTATTTTTTTATTATGTTCTATTCGTGGTGATCAAATTCGACATTTGCATTTAATATTTTGATAAAAAAAAATACAATATGATAACTACAAGAACAATATTTGTTGGGTAACACATAAATTAGGTAGATAGGCATACTTACAATTTTAGCTCTCATACACTAGTGTATCATGTGTATACGGGGCAGTCGTGTCTCAAGGAGAATGATCTAAAAATTGTATCGCTGTACCTTTATCCTGTACAAAGAAAACAAAAACAAATATCACTATAGCTGAATTTATTCATTACGAGAACGCAATTCTGCTACGTAAGTGTACTGTGTAGAAACAACGATTTATGTTCTAGCGCTCATAGCGCATATTTTGCACAAGATATACTCTAGATTACCTTGCTCAGACATGTTGAAATAACCCTGCTGCTTTTCTGTGGTTTAACCCTTTGAGTCACAACCGCGCTTTTTGCCTTTATGTCATGCATAGTCAAACGCCAGTATCTACTTACTTGTATCCGCTATATGTAAGAGATAAAGATACAAAACCAAAACGCAGTATCTGAATGTGAATCAGGACTGTTTTTTTATATTGGACATTCGCCATTTACCATTCGCTGTGAAGTTGGCTACTTAATGGATACTCGAAACATTCAATATTCAAAATTTGACATTCCTATATTTTTTAAATAATCACATACGGCCTGTTGCCTTGATGCTATGAATAGTCAAAAGCCAGTATCTACTTATGTGTATCTGCTGTATGTAATGATGGCAGATACAAAACCAAAACGCAGTATCTGAATGTGAATCTGGACGTGTTTTTTTATTGGACATTCGCTATTTGACATTCGCCGTAAAGTTGGCTACTTATTGGATAATCGAAACATTTGACATTCGAAATTTGATATTCAGATATTGATGAAGTAAGCACATACTGCCTTTTGCCCTTATGTCAAGCATAGTTAAATGACAGTATCTACTTACTTGTATCCGCTATATGTAACAGAAAATGATACAAAACCAAAACGCAGTATCTGAATGTGAATCTTGACTGTTTTTTATATTGGACATTCGCTATTTAATATTCGCCGTGAAGTTGGTTACTTATTGGATATTCGAAACATTGGACATTCGAATTTTTCTATTCAGATATTGGTGAAATAAGCACATACTGCCTTATGCCTTGATGCTATGCGTATTCAAAAGACGGTATCCTCTTATTTGTATTTGCTATATGTAACACAAGAAGATATAAAACCAAAACGCAGGATCTGAATGTGAATCTGGACTGTTTTTGATATTGGACATTCGCTATTTGACATTCGCCGTGAAGTTGGTTACTTATTTGATATTCGAAACATTCAACATTAAATATTTAAAATTCAGATATTGTTGAAATAAGCATAACCTACTTTTTGCCCTGATGTAACAAAAAGATACAAACTGTAAAGTTTGTTACTTATTTAATATTCAAAACATTCAACATTAAAAAAGTGATATTCAGATATTGTGGAATAAGCATTTACTGCTTTTTTCCTTGATGCCATGCAGTCAAAAGACAGTATCTACTTACTTGTATTTGTATGTAACGCAGGCAGATACAGAACCAAAACGCAGTATCTGAATGTGAATGTGGACTTTTTTTTATATTGGACATTCGCTATTTGACATTCGCCGTGAAGTTGTTTACTTATTGGATATTTGAAGCATTAAACAGACAAAATTTGATATTCAGATATTGGTGAAATAAGCACATACTACCTTTTGCCTTGATGCCATGCATAGTCAAAAGACGGTAGTCAGGGGATGAATACAGGAGCTTCACAGAATTACTTGAAAGAGGTAGAACTTATTAATGACAAGGTTCTTGTATGATGGGTTCAACAACTTAATTTTGAAAATGAACAGTTGTAGCCAAGCACAATTGTTTTGTTAGACCACACTTTTACCAGGGATATAGAAGCTATTATTTCTCAAATGACCCTGACATTGACCTTGAACCATTATGATGACCGAATAAATCATTATATCATCACGATATAAGTTCAAAAACATGGCATTATACATGTATGAAGCTGTACTGCAAACATGAACTGAGATAATCATTTTGTCATCTTTATGGTGATTTTGGCGGCCATTTTTGCTTTTCGTTTCTATTTCATTTTAAAATGCTAAATTTTCTAAAACTTGAAAACGATTCTTGCGAATTCCCACCCACTAGTAGTTTACACCAGTCAAGTTTTGCTTATTTGGTGATTTTGAGGTGGTGACCTTCAATGGCCTATAAATGACCTTGACCTTGATCTGTGCAAATGGCACCAACACTTTTTAGAAAACATCGTTACTGGTCAACCCTAGCAGACTCTTGACTTTAATGTTAGGCCGACGTCGTAGACGGTGGCCCAACATTAAACAAACATTGGTTCAACGTCTTGTGTTTGCTGTGTGAGCAGCAGCATGACCACTCTACACCAATATGCAGTGAGAGGCTCCCAAGATATAGGCCCTACTTGACAGCCAACACGTGAATTAATTTACTTACTAAATATCATGGATATCGTAGGTAATCTATTCTAACTATATTGGATTGCCATTTATTATCACGCTATAACAATCGAAAAACATAGATTCAAATGACAAACAATAACCTACATGTATATGGGTCTATTTAAAAGAATCATATTAGCACAGGATTATAATTATTCAAACAGCCTATTAAAATTACAATCCGTGAATCACCCAATACTCTGCACATTCCAGGAAACACACGCATCCACTCAAGGCTGACCAGTGCAATGCTGTCCCAGGGTCTTTGGTGATGGGTCATTATTTAAGCGACATTGGATGATAGCGTAGACAGTCATCTTAAACCTATCTTGTTTTCCAAAGTAGATCTCAACATGCCAGGCAAATGCAGATTCAATTTCAACTGGAAAGAGTAGTCTATACAATATTTAGTGGATGGCTTACATCTGATCCGCATGATGTGCATACGTCAAAATGTACGCTATGTGTAAATATTTTGATATTGCAAGCATCGATAGCGAATGTCCAATATAAAAAAAACAGTCCGCATTCACATTCAGATACTGCGTTTTGGTTTTGTATCTATCAGCATTACATATATTAGATACACGTAAGGAGATACTGTCTTTTGATTAAGCATATCATAAAGGCAAAAGGCTATATATGCTTATTTAAAAAATATCTGAATGTCCTGATTCACATTCAGATACTGCGTTTTGTTTTTGTATCTTTTTCTGTTACATATAGCGGATACAAGTAAGTAGATACTGTCTTTTGACTAAGCATGATATAAAGGCAAAATGCAGTATGTGCTTATTTCATCAATATCTGAATATCAAATTTCGAATGTCCAATGTTTTGAATACCGGTATCCAATAAGTAGCGAGCTTTACGGCGAATGTCAAATAGCGAATGTCCAATATCAAAAATAGTCGAGATTCATATTCAGATACTGCGCTTTGGCTTTGTATCTTTTTGTGTTATATATAGCTGATACAAGTAAGTAGATACTCTCTTTTGACTATGCATGACATAAATGCAAAAGGCAGTATTTGTTTATTTCACCAATATCTGAATATCAAATTTCGAATGTCCAATGTTTCGAATATCCAATAAGTAACCAACTTTACGTTTTGAATGTCCAATGTTTTGAATGTCCAATAAGTAACCAACTTTATGGAGCTTGCAAAATGTCAAGTAATCTTCATCCACTACATGTCGCGAATTGCGACAGCAATTCGCGGCATGTCGTGGATAAAGATGACAAAGGTAAATTCAAGCTTGAACGGGTTGAATAAATGCCAAATACTAACGTGTAGCAATTCACCAAGACTCGCTGCACTGCTGTACTTTGTGTGTCACCTGAAACAGCTGCATGTACAAATATATGGAGAGATACCGTGAAATGGGATGACAAGGGACAGTTTTGAGCATTACCTTTTCATAACTTTCTGAATACATGCTTAATTGTAAAGATTTTCTACCATATTATGTCCGGTGATATGTTTGTTACATGAACGGAATAATGAATGGTATTGCGATTGATAAAATACCTTTTTTTATTGAAAGTGGCTGTCCTTTGTCACCCCACGTATGCGGTGACAAGGGACGTATGCGGTCCCTCGTTCCCCTTATATCTTCCACAGAGGTGACAAGGACACAGATTATCTTAAAAAAAAACACCATGATAGTAGAAACATGAAAATAAAATATTTAACAACATATAGTACCGGAACCAGTATATCAATTGTGACTGGATGTGACGGGATTGGATTGGATTGGATTTATCGCCTGATCGTTAAATTTAACTCTACATATTTGGTACAGGGATGTTTGAGCATGCACATTTCCCTTTCAAAAAACAAACATTATTAGTTGACCTTTCATATGACAACTTACCAGTGTTAGGCCCCTATGCCTGTAAAATCTTTCTTTTCATTAAGCCTTAAATAACTTTTAAAAGATTATTATCCCTTTTCACTCCATTTTACCTTCATGTGTCTATACAGTACACTCTTGGGGATCTTAAATCTCTCTTCAGCCTTTCGGAAAGTCATTCTTTTTCTAACTGCAGCTAGGGCTTCACTGATGTTTTCTGCTGTATGCTGCTTGCTCCGCGGGATACCGGGATGGATCTCGCGGCATTTTGTCCATTGTCACCCCACGTCCCTTGTCACCCCACTCGCAATTCAATATTCACCAAAAATAAAAATAAAAACATATTCTAAGACATGGTAATCACAATTGAACTTTCCTTATACTATATGTTCGTATCCAACAGTAGCATGGGGTAGTGGCGGCAGCAAGCTCTCAATAGATGTAATAGTTTTTCCTGGAATAGGAAAGTTTTGACCACGTTCAAATTTCGGTCGCAAAATCATACATGATTCTTTGTTCCATGGATCTCATAGCAAAACAGGTATCAGCTGTCTCTAGAAAGGGAAACAAACATTATTAGTTGACCTTTCATATGACAACTTGCCAGTCTTATGCCTGTAAAACCTTTCTTTTCATTACCTCTTCCTTTACAGACTTCCCCCTGATAAAACTACCCCCAGAAACCGCCTTCTTTTTAAAGGAGGACTCCTTAAGTAGCCCCTGGGCACCATACAAGTTATAGCTATGCGCATGCGCACATAGTACAAATTAAAAAATGCGAGAGAACATTGCTCCCATGTCACTGATCATTCTGGTTGGTGATTTTCAACCATGCATGTCATGAAATATCTCCATTGCAATTAATGCATGCACACATGTGGAATTCGCATAAATGCGAAATTGGTAAAGGAAGTAGTTTTCGCATAAATGCGAAATTGGTAAAGGATATTTTTTTAAAGATTTTTAAAGATTTAAAGATCACCCCACGTCTCTTGTCACCCCATTTTACTGTATATGGGGCAAATTTTGGCTTACACTCACCATGTTTAGTCAAAAGTTAATAACACTTGTTTCCGTCATATTTCACTTTCGAAAATTATTATGGGACACTTCGCTAAATACAATAGTAAACCTAAAAACTTTAAATAAATAATACTACATTTAAAAAAATAAGAAAGCTAATGTTAAATACATTTCTTGTTTACAACTACGAGATTTCTGTTTAAAAAAACAATACTAATACTTACCAGTCACGGGTTCACCTCGCCTTTTGTATTCCTCAGTACAAATACGAAGGACGGTAACTAGTTACTTTCCAAGTAAGCAGTTACTTCTGCAGTTTCAGTATTGCGCTAATTTTAATCAGTCATTGTCTTGTTGATTTATTTATTGTGGTATCCTGATGAGGTACTGTGGAAACATTCAGGATTGCAGTGGAAGTATCGGCGAATGATGGATCATCTGGCACTGTGTGATTGGCTAGGGACCTGTGGCGCCGTCTGCGCATGCGCTGGAGACCGGAAGCGACATCAGTGTGACAACATGAACTAGATAGTGCGACCTTGAGGTCACAAACCCTCTATAGGAAATTCTCGAGTGTCTGTGGTGGTGTTCAGCCAACAAGCACGTTATGTTGAGCCTATGCTGCTTTAATGTTGGCTAGCGTCGCAGACGGTGGGCCAGCATTAGACCAACATAGATTCAAGGACTAGCGGCTGTTGTGCAACGATATATACAGCACTACAATTTCAATTCTGTGAAACTCGATGGCCACTCGATCTCCATTGTAACAGTTGTCACCGAGCTAGCTAATAAAATGAAGTATGGGTGAGGTGGTCTTATATAACTTTATTTTAACCGAGTTCCCATTCAAAACGGTTTCCGGTGACGTCACTGTGTTTCACAGAATACATGTGCAATTTTATCCCTATTCTACAAGTATACATTAGGGGGGTGACACATGTAGCTTTATTACATCAGCTAAGCAGAACGTAATTACATGTGATGTGTTGCGTGAAGTAAAATTGACTCTATATTGGTTTACCATGTTTACGTTCGGAAAACGTCGTAAAAGGGTATACTATTTAGTCACTTGAATCACAAAACAATACGATTTTTTCAGCTTTCCCAGATAATAATATAATGTCAGGCCCACACAAATCTTGAACACCATAATTGTATGCTGATTTGTGTTCGCAGTTTGCAGACATACGCTTTTGACATGTTTAATGCAAAACAGTTTATAAAAAAATACAAGTGATCAATTTTCAAACGGCAGAATTGATATTAGAATAATTTATTTGGTTAGGTTTTTTTATAAATACATGTATGTCGAAAGGTTTGACTGTTGTCCCTCAAACGTGAAACAATACCATGTACAGGTAATGTCCAAGGGATACATAGACCAAAGAGCAAAGCTGTTTTTCTGGTCCTAGGGGGGCATTTATTTCAGCAAACAACGCAGTTTTGATCTTTGACATTTGCTGGCACACTGCTCTAGTGCTGCAGAACAGCAAACCAGTTTGTCCCGAAAGAACAGATGACAGCAGCTTATTTATTAATGTCAAACGAAGAAATCCAAGGATTTTTCTGCATACCATGATATATTTTAGTTGTATTTTCGTTTCTACCATTTAGCCTATACAAGAGTATATGTTGATTACTCGGAAATAATGTACGAGCGCGTATTGTGAGTTGATTATGCTCAGTAATCACCAGATATGAGATGTATCACCAGCTCAAATGATTGTACAATGTGGCGTTACATTTATCATCACATTGGATATATTTTTCTTGCTGACTTTCTGATTTGCTGCACACCATGATTAGCTGCACATCATAATGTTCAATACTTGTGATGTTTTGCGATTGACTTGTTTATTGTTATTCAAAAGATGTTTAAACATGGTCAATATATAGCATTATACTTCGTGGGATGATATCTATTTTGGTATTTTGTTTTGTATGAAGCAGTGTACCCCGCAGATCATGATCTCATTTTTTTCAATTTTTTTAGATTAAAAACACATTTTATCATCACTTCTGAGAATCCAGAGCCCAAACAAATCATTTCTGCACCTGACATTTTTTGTTGCATGTTAGCACAACTTTGGGCCACATGTTGATCGCGTCGACCCAGCGTTGAGCAGACAATCGGTGCTGCAGGGAAATCCCCCAATTCCTACTTTTGCACACAAATTACCGTCGGTGCCTTTTAAAGTATCGTTAATCTAGCGTCTCAGACGGTGTATACTGTGGTATAAAGTGTTGTATAATGCACACGGTTTGTTTACATGGCAATAGACGACTTGGAAATAAAAATAGTTTAGTCTTTTCAGTGTTTTACATTTTTACATATTGTTTAGTTGAGATCAGTAAGCTGAATAACTTCCAATACATTTATTTTTCAAAATCGACTTTATTATACAGTCCCTTTAAAATCGCCTGTGGTATTTTTTATCATGTTCTTGTGAAATGAAGGCGGACAGTCCCACTCTTCTAGGTTTGACAGTTTCTGAACAATAAAACCATTTAATTTTCTCATTACTACACTCACTATAATTGAGCGTATTTCAGAGGATTGACTGGTATGATTTTGCATATGATATGAGCCGAGCATGCTCTAGTAATCTAATTATTTGTCAATATAATCAAATCATTGTAATGCTAAGAAACACGACACTTTTAGGAGGGCGTTTTATCCCCATTGACATACTGATCATGATCATGTCCGGCGACCGCAGTACCATTAGAAGGCTCAGACGTCATGTAAAGATCCGTAGCCAGACGAGAAAATGTCAAAATTGTTCAACCGTGCGGTGTTCTTGTAGGTCAAATAATTTAAAAAGTACTGGTGCATGTGCTTGCTTTGATGGCATATGCCACAATCCATATAGTGTGACAGACTCTGATCACACAGACTCTAATTAAAATAATGGCTATACCTCTATTCTTGCAAATTATATCAGAAGAATAGATAAAAATTATCTTCTGTCTGTTTGTGGTAGGTTAAAATAGTACAAAACTAATAATTTTTGTTAGAAAAAAATCAGAATATTCGATAATTTTTAAATTTATGTTGACCTTACAAACATATTTTTTTATCAATCAACCGAGTTTTGAGGGTCACCGTTGCGCAGAGACAGGCTAAATTAGGTTTGAATAAAATCTTGCGGATATTTACCAAATGTGAAGTGAAATGGAACGCTACTTATCCTTATACATAATACGCATCCTATTGATAACAAGATATCTAAGAGGGAAGTATACTGTATATATCACTTCAACAAGCATATTACACTATTTAAAATTAAAGTTACCCACTAATAACAGTAGATTATATATAAAGCGGCAATTATTTTCATTTATCTTATTGATTTAACAACATCTATAATATCAAGCTATTCACACACCAGGATAACAACCTTTAGTTTTAGATGGGCTTCTACGTATGGGCTTACATTTGATCTCAAGCTCTGCTTCACCTGTTATCCCTGATTAAGTCTACCTATATTGTATGTGACACCATATCGATTGATGTACTAATCTAAATATTTGATACTTTTTATACAAACATTTCAAAGAATATAGCCAATCTATGATGTTATGTTGTGTCTTTTTCAATATTTCAAGAAAAAATTAGGCACATTATTACTACTTTTTAAAATAGAATCTGATTTTATTTTCCTTGGTAAAACAATACAATAGAATCTGCTATGAACAGCCACCCTTGGACCACAGGAAAAGATACCATGCAAGACAGACGGCTGTTCATAGGAGGTTCATTCAGTGGCGGATCCAGAGGCGTCCCCCCCCCCCCATTCAAGGTTCCAAAAACAAAAAATCGCCCACATTTGGGCCTAAATATGCTCCAGAAAGCACCATTTGAATTCTTAGATGTGCCAATATCTAGCGCTTTGATCAAATAGTATTATAGTTTAGGACACATGCCTATGTAAATCTTGTTTATTCAGTAGGTTAATCAAAATGTTTAAACCATTATCTTTGATACACAGATCAAAACAAGTTAAGTTTCTGGAGATTTACAGAAATAAAACAATTTTGGCAGTACGGGGATAGCCTTTGTGTCACAACCCTCTTGTACGCAGTCATATTGATAGGTTTGCATGTTTATTTACGATTGGTGATATGAATAACCCTCTGGGTAGTATGCATGGATGTAAACGAGGAGCCTCCCCATGACCACTGAACATAGCAGGGCTAATAAACTGTTCACTTTCCATATATATTAAAATTATTATTGTTACTACATCCATTATTTTGTCAATAATTTACAATTGTGAAAGAAAACGCAACTACAATGATGAAAGTCATCCAACGTATCAACTCTGTTATAAATGTTGGTTTGTATTTGGCGCCCATTTTGGATTTATGTATTTTGCAAATTCCACAGGTGGTATTCACGGCTACTTTTATTAAGTTAATTTTGTTGGCAATAATAATAATTGTCAAATTAAAGTCAAATTTCAGCAGAAAATGGGTCATTTATCGACATATTAATTGTACCATTAAAACAAAATACATTGTTTCCTCTTTTTATTACATTCACACTAACATACGAGTTATTTGGTGTACTCTGACCACCAATGACACGGTGTAAATGAAAAAAATGATTGTATTTAGTCCATTTCGCTTATCCGAAACTGGATTTTGGCGGCCATTTTGAATTTTGGTACTTTCCCGAGCTCGGATTTTTGGGGACTTTTTCAGGACTGTATCTGAGTCGTTCCTGAAAAAATCAGCTTGTTACGAATTTATTCCACCTCAAAACCTAATGTTTTTGGACTAAAAGTTGGAGATCGCGGGTGCAAACCCCACTCTGGCCTTCAAGTTTCTAAGAAACAAAAATGTTTCCACCCCGCTAACTCATAAAGATTCAATATTGTAGGGAGCCTCTGTGACCGAGAGGTAGCGTGCTCGGCCTCAAACCGCCAGGGATCGAATTTCGAATCCTGTGTCTAGAACGCAGTGTCATCTCATTCATCTCACCATACTCAGGAGGTTCTCCTGGCCCAGTTTAGCCTATATGTGCATAAATGGGGCCTACAACCCCGTTCATTCATTCATTACCAGCTGGTGGCTTCGTCACTCAACACGAAGCGCCAGCATGTATTCGTAGGCCTGCGAAAGCTCAGTTGAGTAAGATGGCACCTCCAAATTACTCAGTTTAGGCCTACTGATCGTCCGCAAACTGCCTATTCATTCATTTCGATCGAAAGTGCTTTTAAAAAGCGTACTTTACAGTTTACATCGTCATTATATCTGATGAGATTGTACAGATATTAGTAATGTTGATAACACCTGCTTCTCTGGAGGAGTCTCTTGTCTTGATTAAGCCTAGATATATGCGGACCTTTTTTTAATTTGCGTGCTGCGCATTTATCAGTTAGGCTAGATAGAGACGAAATTCCCGTATTTCTAAGAAATCTGGAATTTCGTCTCTATATCTAGCCTAGCTGATAAATGCGCAGCACAAAATTTTAAAAAAAAATTGCAGTTCTAGTCTATGGGATTGTTTACATCATATGGTCATATTAAGAAGCCAAAATAAAATCACCGATTTTTTTATGATATAGGCTGGGACTGTCCCTTTAAATCCATTTTGAAATCGGTAAGTCTAGTTCATCTGCAAAATACTCACCAGGTGGTGCTCCAAGTGGACGCTGACATGACTCTGTACACCACAAATATCCCAGCAAATATGAGATATGGTGGTTTGATGCTGGGCCAGCGTCGAAGACGGTTAATATATCAATGGACACTAGTATACCTATAAATAGGCATGTCTCAATGGACACTGGTATTTATAAATGTGACCATTACCTTGACAAAACTACATACGAACTAGAAGCCCATTAGCATTAATTAGATACAGTTTGCACGCCATTGCCTCCGTTGAATTTCGCCAAAACTGATATGATCGGTATAATGGAATAAAAGTACGAAGTTTGATAGTTATCGGGCGATATTTTTGTTGATTTTCTACGAATTAATATATTTGGATTTTAATACCGACAGCGTGTGTTGATACAACATTGAGAAATGGTGCAAAAAGGTGAGTTTAATAGCGTGAGTTAGAATTCTGTACAATGGTGTAGAAATCTATGTCCACCCTGACAGGGATCTCATGTCCCTGTGGTATAGAATATAGATACAGACAGCTACCATCAACTAGACAGCTTTATATTACACTCTAAACAATATAGATTCTTTAAAAAGAACCCTTCAGTACTATCACCATGTAACGCAAGGGTTGTCCTGGGGTTGCATTGTGAAAGTACTGGAGGTTTCCTTCTAAAGAACCTATATTGTTTAGAGTGTAGTCCACAACGCTCACACTACGGCCGCTTTAAAGCAACTCAATCAGGCTAAAATCATAAAAAAATCAGTATTTTTATTTTGGTTTTTTAATATGGCCATAATATGTGAACATGTCCATAGACTAGAATAGCGAAAGTCTTCTAAATTTTAGGTTGGAAACGTAGCAAGTGTGCCGAAAGCACTATTTACCAGCTCTTCCAGTATTTCTTTTTTTAGGGGCATGTCCGAAATTAAATTTCCTCCTTATTTCACTGGTAAATGCGCAACATCAAATTTAAAAATTTACGCAATTGTAGTCTATGGATATGTTCACATCTTATCATGCTTTATAGCTATATTAAGAAACCAAAATAAAAATAAAGATTTTTTGATTATTTTAGCTTGATTGTGTCGCTTCAAGGCCTTTTTGATATCAAATCCACCCGTACACATTCGTTTTCGTTAAACAATTATATATCGATAAATAAATAAAATAATATCAAGGATCAAGTATTCAAGCTTGGTTTTATTAATGCAAAAAAAACCCCAAGAAATACAATGCGCACATGATGCTCAATACAAATTAAACACGGGAACTACCGACAATAGCAAAATACAACTGTTAATCAGGAACAATTATATATTTAAGTGCTTTATGTTGAAATTAAAATATTTTTTGATGGCATGACTGTTACTTGTGGATTAAACAGCACCTTTGAAGCGCTAAGCGCGACTATTATCGTTTATAATCTGATTTGCAAATGTTTGGTCTCCAAATATAAGCAAATCGTCGCCTCGGAGCTAAATGATCCTATCTGCCACTCTGACGAGTGTCATTTAGCTCCGAGGCGACGAAATATGATTAATTTTCACCCACCTGAAGTTGTGGGCAAAATTTAAATGAGATGTACATCTCGGCTATGCAACTATTTTACTTGAAATACAATTTTTCAAAATCCAAGTTTATCTTATCTGTTTCTCTCATTTCTCTTTCAATTTAGATACATTTAGCATGTCAAGCATTCCGCCAAATATACTTATCGTTAATTAACATGTATTTATGCTAGCTAGAATTTCCTTTCGGTTTCTATTGGAAACTGTTTAAGCAGTTTAACCTAGCTCTCAATCTCGGCCGCTGGGTCAATATGGATACAGCGATTAGGCGACGTTTCTAACTGGAAACATAACACTAGTCTTGATACGTAATAATAATGCTGGTTTCTAAATTAAAATGGATGTAAAGGCAGGCTATTATCTTATGGTAAGGGGGCCACCATTTAATTCCCAGGGGGGGGGGGAGTATTTGTCGCGGGCAAATTATTTATTTTAACCGGGCTCGGCGACGCGCTGAAAATGTCACATTTTGTTACATGTTTATATGGAACAGTTCTTGAAGTAAATTATTTATTTCACGCAGAATCCGCCCGAAATTATTTATTTCAAAAATACTCCTGCCCCCCCCCCCCTCCTGGGAATCTAATGGTGGCCCCCTAATGAAAGCTGGCAATGAATACTTCTTTGCTGGTAGTTTGTCCTTTTTCTGAGAGCACCTCAAGGAGTAACTGCAACATAAGAGTGTTAATAAGTTTACTTGAACCCTTCAACCCTTACAGCGCTGAAACATTTTGTTTAAACCATGTAGGCCAACGGGTTTTTTTCAATTTGAAATTATCATAATTGTCTTAGTTAGCTCTGTCTGATTCATTTGAATACCTATGCGATGGGTCTACGGCAGTTATAAATATTTTCACTTTTGCAGTGCGATCCGACCCCCCCCCCCCTACCCCCCAGGGTTAACGGACGATCCTGATTAAATTCGCTTTTAAATTAGCACATTAAATATCAGCATTTGAACATGAAACGTTACATCAACCAGTCAGATTTGCACATGTTGAAAATCGTTGACCACCATTTTATCAAATCTGAATAATTTTTACTTACATAAAGTTGACGATCGCGTCAGCGAGACAAAACTTCAAGTGGATGAAAATTCAAATGAAATAATTTCACGGTTAAAGCGCTACACGATTTTTTTTTCACTTACTTGAAGTTGCGCCCGACTCACAACTTCAAGTTGCTTAAAATCACTCGTATATTTGTTTAATTTGCATATGTTGATGTTTAAACATACATTTGTACCGTATAACTGTGGTTTTTAAAAATGGCTAATAAAACGGATTAAAAACGGCTAGCGATATAAAGTTTGAAACAATTAACCCTTAACACTTACAGTGCGGAGAATGATTGGGGCGTCAGAACCTGACGTCAAAATACAGCAGATTATGACGTCTAAAGTCGATCTCCGCACTGAAAGAATTAAATATTTCTAATGGCCGTAGACCCATACAATAGGTATTTAAATAAAGCAGAAAGATGATGAGTTCAAATTGAAAAAACCCTCTAGGCTACGTTTCCATAGGTAAGGTTTTTCTTAGCCGCATGTGACACCCGCGCGGATAATAGTAATATCCTTGGTGATGTACCAGGTGGTGATGATGATGATGGTGGTAGTGATGGTGTTGGGGATGTTGGTGATGGTGGTTGCGATTGTGGTGCTGGTGGTAATGGTGATGATGGTGTTGGTGGTGGTTTTGTTGGTAGTGTGGTAGTGGTGATGGTGGTGGTGTGTGGTGGTGATGGTGATTGTGTTGGTAGTGGTGCTGGTGGTGATGGTGGTTGTGATGGTGGTTGTGATGGTGGTGCAGGTGGTACTGGTGATAATGGTGTTGGGGGTGTTGGTGGTGGTAGTGTTGGTGGTGTGGTAGTGGTGATGGTAATAATGGTGGTAGTGTTGGCGGTGTCGGTGGAGGTGTTGTTAGTGTTGATGGTGATGATGATGGTGATGGTGGTTGTGATGGTGGTGATGACAATGGAGGTGATGGTGGTTGTGATGGTGGTTGTGTTGGTGGTAATGATGGTGGTGATGGTGGTGATGATTATGATTAGTGGTAGTGGTGATGATGCCAATAACGGTTGGTGATGATGCCATTGATGGTGATGTTGTTGGCGATGATGATGATAGTGGTTGAGACGCCCTTAACTGGGGCACATGCAAATGTCTGGTAGTGTGGGTGCACGTTCCTTTATTTCTGCCAAATAGTTTTAAAAGTCCGCTAAATTCGCCAAAATATTTTTTAATACTGGATCCGCCCCTGTCTGGATACTGTGTCAGATTATCTGCTGTAGGCTTGTAGCGAGAATAGCACTTCAGCCACAGTATAGCGTTAATTTCGACACCTGCCAACTATAGGGTAGGCTATATAAAAAGTCCCACCTGTCATTCTTTTTACGTTTGGTTTCTTAGAAATTTTCTGCCACACATTTTTTGACCACCTTAAATGGTGTTAAAGATGGGGTTTCGTTTGCCATATTTGCATATTATCAGTGATTATATGTCCAAGTTAGGTTTATCCTCACAAATTTTGCAAAACACGCGGCGATACACGGGAAAGCCCGTCTTTGTGACGTCATTTTTTGGAATTCCCCATGCGTTTTTGCTATGCGGTGCGGAAAAAATCGAACATTGCTCGATTTTATTCCCGCGCGGCAAATCACCTGCGCGGGTTCCGCGTATATGGAAATCACCCTCTGTAGACCTGTCATGCAGATACTCTTTCTAACATGGTGTCATGCGTGATACACTTTCTAACATGGTGTCCTGCTTTCTAATGAGCCATCAACAACCGCATATGACGAACAGAAATTCACAGTTTTTGCATTTTAGATATATAGGTGTTGAAAAGGGGGGGTATATTCTGGGAGGGGTAGATTCTGGGAGGGTCGCATAAGGTAACTAAAAAGGGAGGGGGTATATTCTGGGAGGGAAGGGTAGATTCTGGGAGGATGGCATTAGTTGTTGACAATGGGGGTATATTCTGGGAGGGAAGGGTATATACTGGGAGGGTGGCATATAGGTGTCGAAAATTGGGGTAATTTGGGGAGGGAGGGGTAGATTCTGGGAGGGTCGCACATAGTTGCTGAAAATGGGGTATATTCTGGGAGGGAGGGGTATATTCTGGGAGGGTCGCATATAGTAGTTAAAAAGCGGGTATATTCTGGGAAGGAGGGGTAGATTGTGGGAGACAGGGGTAGATTCTGGGATCCAAAGACACCTCACCAAATCACGAAAAAGGGGATCTGGGAGGGAGGGGTAGATTCTTGGAGCCCCCAGGATCTACCCTGGGGTAACATCCGGAGTAGATTCTGGGAGATCCCAGAATTTACCCGGGTATAGTTTCATGGGAGTATAACCTGGGGTGTTACACCGGTAGTTCGAGCATTACGTGAACAGCACACAGAGTCGGACTAGCCTAGCGGTTGCTGCGATTTTTCTTATATATAATAACAGGACGATCTGAGATTAAGAGCCACCTGGCGAATATGTTGGATACAGCTAAAGTGTAGTGTCATGTCCTGAAATACATGAAAGATGACAACAACAAGTAATCGTGAAGATAGGCCTCTCAGTTTAGTGTGAATAATTCAATGTTAAATTCTATCAATCATGTGATTTTTTGACACAAGATGTACATGAATGTAGGTCTATACTAATTGTTTTAGCATGGCAGAAGATTTTCTTGACCATAATGTACGTTTATTTCGGGTTAGCGTTTCCGCAATTTCATTTCATTCTTTGCAACGGAAATAAAATAAAATGAATGGTTTTTGGTCACCTTTGTGCACTCCATTTTGCGATGAGATAGTTGCAGCAAAGTTTTATAATAAGAATCTGACCCTGTAATGCATGACTACTGCACAGCAGCAACAACTGCTGATGCTTTGAAGCGCTTAGCTGTACTTCACTACATTAACACGTGTGTTAATGTCACATTATACTACCATATCTACCTGTATAAGGCTCTACAACAATATTTAAAATGTTTAATTCATGCTCATTTTATTAATTGACAATGAAAACATGTGTACAGACAATAATTTCATAGATCTAAAAAAAATATTGTTAGTTTTTTAGATATTGGTAAAAGTTTGCTTTTTGGTAATGTTTTAATTCTTTGCATCTCTTTTTGTAAAATACCGGAAAAATCTCCAGCGCATTTTAAAAATAAATAAAAACTGAGTATTTTTCAAAATTTGGTCGTGCTTAGTGTTTGAATGCAATAGCGAGTCCATATTTTGTTTGTGGCTGAATTGGCCCACGTCAAAGATTTTTGTTTGTGTATTCAACCAGGTTAGTGCACTTTTTATAATAATTTGGCAAAAAAGGTGTGTGTGAGCAAAAACAAAATGGCGTGAGGGAAAAAATCCTCAAACTACAGCTACAAATTGGTTCTCCTTCGTTTGTGCAGCTTTTATCACATTTTAAACAATTTCACCTAATTTAGGGTACTTATTATAATAATTGGTCGAAACAACGCGTAATGGATCCACAACTGCTTTGAATAAATAAACTGCTAAAAGCAATACTAAACAGTTTTGTAGATATCTTTGGTGAAACATAATATTTAAAAATACTTACTACTTTTTGGAAAAAAATAAGGGTGGGTGAAAAATGCCCTGGGCGAAGTTTTTTCGCTACAGTTACTAGGTTATTCCCCTATATTAGTATACCATTGTACAGCTTTGTGCTAAATGTATTGCTTTTATCATATTTTGAACTGTTTTACTTGATTTATGATACTTTTTTTTATAATAATTTGTCGAAAAAAGGGGTGCGATCCCCCTCCCACACACACATTATGTATCCGCCCCTGTTTTGAATGAATAAACTGCTAAAAGCATTAAAAACAGTAGTTTTGTGGACATTTATGGTGAAACATATATTTTTTTAAAATAATAACTTAGATTAATTGAAAAAATAAGGGGGATTGAAAATGTCCTGAACAAAGCTCATGTGCTACAGCTACAAGGTGGTTCCGCTTCAAATATGGATCAGTATAGTTCCTCTAGTCCAGCTCTGTAACACATTTGGTGCTTTTAACACGATGAGAACGATTCTCCCAAAATATTATTCAAATCTGCTGAACTAATACACAGGTTATGATAGAAAGACCATTTGGCAGCCATTTTGTCGGCAATTTTGAATTTTGACAATTTATATGAGCAATAATGCAAAAGTAATGCCAGCAATGATTTGTGCATCCGTAGATTAGTAATATTAGAGGGCTTGAATGGAATTTTAGGCCGTTTATTAAGATTATATTTTGTTACGATAACTTCTTGGCGTCCATTTTGAAAATGGTTAATTTGACTATGAGCGGATAATATTTCAGCTTGGAGACAGTGATTTCTGGAATCTACGCAAAATTTCCTATAATAAAAATGCTGTCTCACAATTCTTCTCTTGATGTCCGCATGGACTTCAGTTTACCAGAATGGAGTCTCGACTAAAGACATGTTTACCCTAGATGTGTTTCATTCTAACATGTTTAGACATATTTGACATGTTCAGATATTGACATGTACTAAATTTGAGCATGTTCATTTGTTGAACATGCTTAGCCTAGACGCGTCTCATCCAAGCATGTCCAAGTTAAATTTTACATGTTTAGATATTGAAATTTACAAAATTTAAACATGTTTCTACCTGTATATGGGTCATATCGCCTGGAAATGTACAAATGGCCTCTTAGGGCTCAGATACTGGGGTAAAATTTAAAATTGCTCAAATTTACTTGTTATGCTTTTAATTCAGAAGCACAAACAGTAATCTAACTTACCATACCAATTATACTTCAAATCATGAAGAATTATAGTTTTTTTCAGCGTAGAATAAAAGCACTATTATTTTCCATGATGTGCCTAACATTTTTAGATTGCAATTATTAAAACCACCCTATGATGTACAGATAACCGATATATGCCTCCCATAATTGGCAGAGATATATTAAAAACTATCAGAAATAATCATTCGAAATTTCATGAATATTGGATGAATGGGTCTACTTGTAAATGTTTTTTGAGACGCAGTCTTCTTTCTTGAAATGCCAATTTCAGCCTCCTTACTAGCATCAAATACTGATTAATGACATACATTGTATCAGTAGACTCCCTGATCACATGACTGCTTCTATGACGCCTTTAGTCAATTTGTGAATAAAAGAAGATAACAAATTCACCAATTAAACTATTTTTTATCACTTCTATGGCAACAGAAAATGTCGTTGAAATGTTAGGCACATCATGCATATCCTGCAATATCACCACATATGTTTCAAGTATCAAAACTGATGGTTTTAAAAACTAATATATACACAGTCTAAACTTGGCGTATGAATAACGAAAATTTTAGATAACTTTACCACGATTTATATGAGTGATATACACCAAATTTAAATTTAAATCAATATTCTTTGTGTACTTTGCAACACTGAGCACTCACATGGGAATGTGAATCTGGAGTTTGTTACTGTTAATATCAGCCGTTCTACGTTGTTAATACTTTACCATATAAGTTGAACCACCGAAAGACATTTAACTGCGTTATATTTGCCTTACCACTTCAAATGATCAACAAGAAATACAAGTTAGGCACATCATACAATCAGCAGCATTTTTTTCCAAAATTGAACTTTAAAATATCATTAAAATTCACGCTGGTATCCACAGGCAGGTTTAATATGCACATTTTGACAATTTTTTAAGAGAAATGGTTTATTCCATCATAGTTTTAAAAACTTATTTCACATTCAAGTGATGTGCCTAACTCAAATCTTAATAGCGTACACCAAATTAATACTTAATAATACTTTTAAAAAAATATTGAAACTATTTATATAGACAACACATACCGTTTTTATAAAATAATCTGATTGTACAAATGTATATGTGTCATTAATAGGGTTAAAAACATTTGGTGGTGATGTGACTAACGAAAAGTTAGGCACATCACCTTGTAGCTAATTAATCACAAAAACGTAGAAAATACATGTTCTAAGTTCATTCTCTATTTCTGCAATGATATTTACCAACTCACGTAAAATATGTGACATCATTGTGTTTACTTTGAGCCTCACTAATTGTATTACAAACATTGATTTGTTTCACAAATTATTAATTTCATGATGTACCTAACAGAAAAGTAGTGATCTGCGTTAAATATTGACATATTCTCACAATAATTGGATAATACAAAACATACCTAGGGCAGTTTGATCTGTGAAAATGGCAGAAAAACACATTGAAATATATCAAAAGTCAATGTATTGTTGACAATCATGGTAATATATACAGCCTGCAGAAAAAAGCTAGGCACATCATGTCATGATATCAAACATGAACATTCTGCTGGTGTGTGAAGCAAAGCCAAACAGAAAATACCCCTTTTATCGCTCAGCAAGGTCTTGAGATGATGAACTTCAGAACAGAAACATGGGAGTACTTATTTGCAAAGCTGTTTCTGATAGCTTGTTAAATTAATTGTCTTTTCCTATACAATAGTCTACAGTATAATGATATTGTGCTTAATCTTTGTGTTAAAAGTTCACATAGTTTAGATTTTTCTCACCATTGATCACGGATGTCAAATGTCTGAAGCCAGGCATGGTCCATACCCAGTTTATTCAGTTGAAAATGGTAAAAATACGGGTGAAAATACGCACCCGTTTTACGCACTGTTATGTTAGGCACATCATGATTTGATAGAAAACATGCATTTGATATAGATAAATAACGCAATTTGTATGTCTATCATGCTCATATTGGAATCCACAGGCATGTTCAGGCATAGCCATCAAAATATTATCGGCGTGTAGTCTATTTTTGTCTAATACCACCTATGAAGCGAAAATGATGGACCTAACTATTTCCTAATATAATATCTAATAGGAGTTGCTGGCATAGAAGACTATGATTCACTGTCATTTTCTGTTGATCATTTTTAATAAACACCCGAAGCTTTATTATTAGGAAGGCACAACTTACCTCTCATGTTATTTCTTCATCGCAGTATACACCATAATGTACTTGTTAGGCACATCACAAACAAATTTTCAAAGGTGGTATACATCCAGGTGCCATCCCAAAATATGTTTTGTGCAGCTTTTATTTATTTTTTGAATACCTTATATTTGTAGCAACTATGGGAAGTAACAAAAATATTATATATCAAGCCTGAGTATTTGTTAAAAATTGTTGAAGTGTCGTCTAAAGGCTAAAAGTGAGTTATTTGGACCCATATATGACACTGTCGGACTGGAAATAAGCACCAACGAGTCGTGAAACACAGTGAAACCTATACATTCTCATCAAGCTAGAAATCTATCAAATATAGTTATAGGTGTTTGAATAAGAAATATATTACTCATCAGTGAAGCTAAGGCCAGTATAATACTTACGACCACATAAATGGGCAATTGTACATTTCCAGGCGATATGACCCATATACATATATTTTGAATAACAATAATAAAAAAAAGTGTGTTGAGCAAAAAAGTCTGAAATTCAATAACTGCCTCGCTGTAATAGAATGACATATAGTTCAGGTTGTTTGAGAAAAAAAACACTGTAACACTGTAACACAAAACACTGTAAAACACTGTAAAACACTGTAAAACACAAATAATATTGGATCTGTTTATTAAAGCAAGCAATAAGCAAGGACCATCTACTTAGTATAGACTAGCCTCGCTAGACTACTATACTAGTCTAATTTAAATAAATTCCTAAACACCAAATCCTGGAACGTCAGCTAAACACGTTGATTGAAAACATGTTTCATGACAAGTGTGCTTGGAGTTGATGCTTTATCGCCCACTGCTTCTTATAGTCTACACTAAAAACATTCAGAAAGGTCACAAAGCAAACTACTTTGGGAAAATAAATCTCATAGACAATCATATAGATGCACCACAATAAACTACTGCACACAGCAACATAATTTTAATAACTAAACACTAGATGAATGCAGATTTAAATACTAAAGTTAGGCCTTACCAATTTGATTTCATCCCTCTTCTGCTGGTTTTCTTTCGCCACACCAGGCGGCGTGCATCAGTGTTTCTGTCATTCACCAGATGGCGCTCATTTTAGAGCCACTTCTAATTACAGCACGTTTATAATCATGTGTGATTTCAAAAAGTTTAGACATCGTAGTGTTTATAATGTGACCATAATAATAATCGTGTTTTGTTGAAAACACGTTTCCGAGCCATTTAAAATACAAGCACTGTTTTTACAGTGTAGTTTACTAAATAGAAGTGGCACTCATGTACCTTGATATGACCCAAATGTTATTAAAGCAGATTTTTTTTTTCATTAAATATAAGTGGCTGGAATGGTTTCCTTTCATTTCACTGTATAACACGTTTAGGGTATTATGAGCATACTACTTTTTATATATATATCTTGTGATAGGGGTATTATGATCACCATGCTCATAATAGTTTGAAACAGGGTACTAATATTACCCCAGTAGAAGGGGGTGGTAACAGGCCTAATGGGGTCCAAAACATGCTAAATCACTTCATTATCGTCCTTTCTCTTGCTAAGAAGCGCTTTGGTTAGCACTCACCCACATTACTTTCATGATACCTAGTGATTTGTGGACGTACGAACAAATCAAAGGTAATTGTATTTTTTTAATTGACCAGCCAAAAAACTTAATTTTGTCATAATTGGACTGATTTGAAAAAAGAAAAAAATTAAACGAGTTCATGGCCGTGTCATGACTATATTACAAATCAAATTTTACCCAATTCCCGTTGTTATTGAGAATATTACAGTCAGTGCTCATATTACCTACTATGCTCATAATTATTATTATTATACTATCTTACCCTATACAAAATAATAACAAATAAAAAACAAACCGCTGGTCACTTATACAGATGTTAATTTTAAATCGTCATAATCGTCTTAGTTACGTCTTTCCGATTCATTTTAATACCTATGTTATGGATCTGCGACCATTTGCAATATCTTTACTCTTAAAGCGCGGGGATAGCTTTTAGTCGTCAGAATTTGACGTCTGTAGACGTCAGATTCTGACGTCTATAGTCGATCCTCGCGCTGTAAGGGTTAACCCTTCATTCATCTAAGCGACCCACAACTTAGGTAAAAATTACATGTCAGATCAAATCAGACGACTCTCCCCGCACTGAAAGATTTAAAAACATCGGTATTGTAAAGAAAGAGCTAACTAAGACATTTCTTTGTGCTTTCAAATCGAAAAAACCCATTTGGTATCCATGGGTTGAACACAAATATTTCAGCGTTAATAATGCTGGGCCAGCGACCGCGACGCTGGCCCAACCTCAGACCAGCATAGCTTTAACAACGTGTTTGCTTAGGTGGTACCATTGGTTACGGTACACTTGTTTCTAGTTACGGTTCGCCGGGTGCATCTATAGACTCGGATTATGGACACTATTAGCATCGTGCAGTAACTGATCACTTGCAAAGTAAACATAGTATCATGATATGTTATTCACGTTTAAAATATGTTGCGCAGAGCCAAACAAACAGTATATAAACAGTAACTGAGTACTTTTTAAGTTCAGCAGTTACAGTATCAGACTAAACAGAACAAAATAGATGTCTTTGGGTTGGGGGCCACTAGAACACAGCCAGTCAAAAATATCCGCATATTATATAGATAATTAACCATTTAACCGCCAAATTATTTAATCTGAATTTTCACCCCCTTGAAGTTGTGTCTCGCTGACGCGATCCACAACTTTAAATGAGTGAAAATCATTCAGATTTGACAATTGTTTACAAATATTGCTTATTGATGTCACATTTTATCTTTAACAAGTTTAAAAGGTGGTACTTAATGTACAAATAAAGAATGAAAACCGGAATATATGCAGCACCGGCAGTTAAAGGGTTAAGATTATGCATTTGAGAGAGCTTGAGTCGTAAATCAGCGTCACACCGCCACAACTATCCACAACTATGTATTGCTGTGTTGTTATAATCTTCACAACAAACTGAGCGGATCTAAAATCACTAATTCAATGTATTTTAGAATAGTAGATACTATTGTATATTAGTATCAGTATGCATGTATTTGTTTTGTTTTTATATTTTATAGCTGTGGAGCCCTGGCAAAAATGACGCGTTATTGTCATTTGTCAATTGTGGAATGATCTGCCAATTGACATTCAATTGACCCTGAAAGAGTAAAATGAGTGATAGCTACTGGGACACAATATAAGGATAAATAATGGCTTAGTGCCCAACCAATTATTCTAAAATCAGCCAGAAATCGAACCTCTCCAACTGCACATTTTAGCATGGTAAATTCCTATTGATTCCTCTATTGACACATCTGCTCCATTAATCTATGGATTATTATCTTGAAATAATCATGATAATTTAATGGATTGTAATGTAATGTAATGTAATGTAATGTAATGTAATGTAATGTAATGTAATGTAATGTAATGTAATGTAATGCAATACAATGCAATGCAATGTAATGTAACGCAGTGCAATATAATATGACCTATATATATTTTATATATGTTTCAGTCTCTCATTGCCTAATCTGCTGATGCTTGGACATACAGAGATCGGAACGGGAACTTACTGCATCTATATTAGTTATTATTCTGAATCTCCGATATGATTTCTCATCATGTGATCAGAACAGCTACTATCCATAGTGACAGTGTATGTATTGACTATGTTGATAACATGATCTTTTGACAGGGTATCATTCTACAAAGATACAATCGGATTGGACGTAAAATCTCACCAGTCAGATAATATAATAATATCAAAAATCACTCTTAAGAAATATAACCCCGCAAATCAAAAATGAAATAAGTATAACTGGGGGAGTTTCTCAGCGGTTTGAAAGTGGTGTTGAAGTGTCAGGTTTAAAAAGCACCATGCCACTGAAAGATTCAGGTGCTATTCCAACTGTGCATTCTGCCGTGAAAACCTTGAATAGTGAGCCGTTACTGCAGTTTGGTTTTACAGAGAAGAACAGTGAAGCATCCAAACCTAACAGTGGACGTTTTCTTCAGGGGCTGATTTTCAGAAAACCTGACCGTCCCCATGTGGGAGCCCGCCTCTCCAATGTAATTGATCCCTTGACAGGTGACAGTTGTAATTTTACTCAAGACAAATCACTGTACGATAAGAGTCATGCGTGTTTATACCTGGTAACCTGCTAAAATCCCTCAAATTACCTGATTATCGCCCACCAGGACAAAGATGGATATTCACAACCCGGGAACCTTTCATGTATATTCCATTTTCCCTAAAATGAAAATGTCCCAAGAATGGTGACGTTTGTGATGATAAACTATCTAAATATAAGTTTTATGTGGCACTTGAGAACAATATATGAGACCATATAAGTGAGAAGGTGCTCAATGGTTTCTCACTGGATGCAGTCCCCCTAGTGGCAGGTGCCGGGTCAACATATTTTGAAGCGAAGCTGCCCCCTCATTCCTACATTAACGTGGAAAAATTCAAATTGGCCGAAGATGTAGCCGAATACCTGAGACTTCTGGATCGCAATATGCAAAACCATCATGTGCTGCCCCACAACATCATGTGTGCTAGACCCACTTCCAACGCAATTGTTAAAAACAAATGTTGATATTTTATCACCTGTTATCACACGAATAGTCAATTTATCTCTAACCACTGGAAAATTTCTTCACAAAAATCAGCAATAATAACACCATTGCTAAAGAAGGCCTCATTCGATCCGGAATCATTGAAAAATTATCGTCCTGTGTCTAATCTAACATTTGTTTCAAAATTACATGATAGAATGGTAGCAAAACAACTGTATGATCATCTTTCACAACACCAGCTGTATGAGAAGATGTAGTAGATCTCTAGGAAGCTCAACGTCGAATCGAGATGTGCATAGCTGAGATAAAAGCATGGATGGTGATGTTCATGTTAAAGTTAAATGATGATAAAACAGAATTAGTTATCAGAGCACCACCATATTTACTTCATCACAATAAGGTACCACTGTCTAGTGTGCAAGTGGGAGATAGTGGAGTATCAACATCTAAATGTGCCCGTAACATCAGCGTCATGTTTGATAATCATATGCATATGACTACACAGGTCACTAAGATGTGTCAAGCAGCATGGTTCCAGCTCAGAAACATTAGATCAGTCAGATCCAGTCTCACGAAAGAGGCGACACTGAGGCTTGTTTGTTCTCTGGTGATGCCTCGCCTTGACTATGGTAACATTTCCGTCTATGGCATTTCCGAAGGCCTATTGGATAAATTGCAGAAAGCGCAGAATGCTGCCGCAAGACTAGTTGTAAAGTGTTTACGCAGTGACCATATCACTCCTCATCTCCGTGATCTACACTGGCTACCAGTCAGATCCAGAATAAAGTACAAGATCCTTGTGACAACATACTGTGCTCTTCATAACGAAGCGTCAGCCTACATTTCTGAAATGCTGACTCCTTATACTCCACCAAGAACACTAAGATCTACCAATACGTCTCTGTTGACTGTGCCAACAACACACACGAAACACGGAGACAGAGCATTCTCCTGTGCTGCTCCCAGGCTATGAAATGAACTGCCAATATCTATAAAAAACTGTCCCTCCACTTCTACTTTCAAACAATCTGTCAAGACTTATCTTTTTAATCGAGCCTATTGCTGATGCCTTATTGTTGACTGTTTAGAGCGTCTGCGAACGGCCGCAAAGGCTGATGCATGGCGCTATATCAAATGCTTTATATTATTATTATTATTATTAATAATACGTTATATGAGGAATATTTTGCCGGAAAGCCCCAATAGTGTGTTAGGATGGATATGTTTTAACATTTCGCTCAATTTGATATTTGAGCCCTACCAAATTAACACATTGTCCACTCATTATTTAAAAAATAACCGGAAGTTCTGAGACGCATTTAACACACCACCTGGTGGACGCGACAAACCAGCACACGTAGCATTTGAAATAGAATAGAGTACAACTGGACCAACCCACACCTTTATTTCTTCCATCAACCTCGCAGCCTTTTTATTTTCATTCAAAGATGCATAACTGTTTCGTTTATTTTGATAAAAATAACCTAAAATGTAAAAAACTATCATTCATACTTTTATAATGTACTTTTAAAAGCCTTATAAATGCAAGAAAACTGGGTAAATGTGGCGGAATTACTTCACCATGCGATAAACCAACCATCAATAATTATGAAGTAGTGAATCGGTGTGTGTAGGCCTACACTTTGAATGTAGTAGTGGGTAAGTTATGGGCCAATATAATATTACATGGTCAACATCAAACCACCTCACTAACATCCACGAGATGTGATCCAAATTGGCCTAGTGCTGGGCCAGTACCGCACACAATGGGTCAACATTAGACTGCCATTGGATCAATGTCTCGTCTAGCTGAGATACAACACCCCCATAACCAGCCGTTGGTATCCTGAGACTAAGTCGGACACCTGTGGAAAGCAGCAATGACAAATATTTACACATTTACACATACATGTATTTTACTATATAAACTTCATAGAGACTGCAGTATGCTTATTATTGTATTTGTCTACATATTCGTTTACTTTACAATAAATGTGATAAGGTCCATGTGCATAAATCAAATCTTAGTTTTATTCAGAACTTGACCAAACCACATCTTTATTTTTCTCATCAGCCTCGCAGTCCTCGGGATTTCACCTAAACAGTAAAAAACTGCACATATTTTATTATAGAAGCTCCAGAACTTGATGATAAATCTACAGGAAATGTAGAGGGAGTGTAATGTACCTATTATTGTCTTCTTTATATTTTTTTCCAATTTACAATAAATTTTGATTGATCCAGTTGTGCATAAATCAAAATCAGCCTTATTTTTCATGCAAAACTCGACCACAGCGTATTCGAGGCAGCGAGGCTCGAAGCCGGAGGTACCCGAATTTACGACCTGTCGCTGACCACTCACGCCCGAGAGGGATGTGTGTGTGTGTGTGACAGTACTCTGCATAGGTCTATTGATAAGAAATATTAGGACCGGCCTACGGACGGTAAGTTTATTATTAAGTCATATTAAATTTATTTTGCCTGAGGTTGTGTCCTATTTAGGGGAGAGCGGGGTGCTGTGTGTGGGAAACGGTTAACATTTCTGTACACCAGTCCTTATTATGAACATGTGCAGAAGTAACGCTCGTTCCTATATGTATGTCCTTGTTTGTTTTAATAATTTAGATTCAAGGTTATAATTATAGATTATTTATTGTCATAAATGTATATCAACAAAGCATTAACATTAATCATGGTAATATACTAAAAATGCTAATACATATTAAACTGATCAATACTATGAGAAATATGTTATACCTATCTTGACAACATACTTTTGCATATTGATAAACAATAATGACAAAGAGGACATTATATGCCCTCTCATTAATTACAATAATTATTTGTCGACCCATAGGAAGCAAAGGGCTGTATCTCCCACTTGTTTAAGTGGAAGACACAGCTTTGAACATCGGAAGTTTTTACAAAAATGTCACTAAATAAAGTAGGTAACAATTGCATTTCCATTTTGTACATAAAAAGGTCACTTTAAACTCATATATATTGTGAATATTCATTATAATTAATGCTCAGAAGATCGGTTGGGTAACATTTGGATAGATAAAGTTATTATAAAGAGTAACCAATGTCGATTTTTTTATTACACGTCTACCTTTACATAAAATCCCAATTCCTCTCGAGATTTTAGTTTTTACCGTGTTAATATGTTCCGCCCAATTTAGGTATTCATCAATAATGACCCCTGGAAATTTCGTATATTAAACTTTGTTTAATGTTTGGTTATTAATCGTGATAGGGTTTATTTTTTTCGAAAAACAATATATTGAGATTTTTTAATATTTAAAGATAGTTTGTTACGGTTTAACCATTGTACTACTTTTGATAATTCATTATTTATCAATGATCATTTCAATTAGAAATAAGCTGATATCATCGGCATACAGTATTGGTATTAAAACAGATGATACTTCAACAATAGCATTCAAACATTTAACAAAAATAGCAAGGGTCCAAGTATGGACCCTTGAGACACACCACAAGTGATATCGCTCATATCTGAACAATGACTATTGAAAGAAACAAACTGTCTTCTAAAATATATAACTTTGAAGCTAGTCATAAGCAATTCCTCTGATACCATACATTTATAATTTATTTAGTAATATAGAATGATTGACTGTATCAAGCGCTTTATCGAAATCAAGAAACATTCTTAAATACAAGCTATACCTTCACCTATAGTTGTAGCATTTTTTTCTGTGAGCACAAATAAGGCAGAGTTCGCTTCGTGTTTTTCTCTAAAACACCAAATTAATATTTCTTAAGTATATTATGCTTATTGAGAACAATTAAACAGTCTGTTATAAATTATACGTTCAAACATTTTAGAGAATACTGTTAACACAGAAACAGGCCTATAGTTACTTATCATATTGCTATCACCTCCAGAAATAGGAATCAAAGTTACAGATTTTTTTAGCTCACTTGGAAATACACCTTGTAAAATAGATAAATTTAAAATATGTACGAGTTGTTCAATATATAGAGGACATGTCCACTTTATTACCTTAAAATGTATTCCATCCCATCTTGGGCTAGATATGTTCACTGCATTTATTATTTTGATTACTTCATTTTCTGAAACATTATTGAGGAAAATAAAATCGGGATTCTGCTCAGCTATATATCAAGCAGGATCCTTGCTAGTCTGAGAAGTTTTACTCGCTAAATTTGGTCCAATGTTTACATAAAAACTAATACAACTATTAGATGATCTTTTTTAGCTCTAAATAAAAAATATAATGATCTCGTTTGATAATGATCGGGTTTTGTCAATTTGTCATTGTATTATTTAGGATACGTTTGTAGTCTTTATATAGGCTACGTTCTAATTAAAATTGTTTTATGTTTAACATCTTTGTCATATATGTTATTATTAGTCTTCACTTAAAGCTGCATAACTGTTTTGTTTATTTTAATCAAAAGATTAATCCATGGAGAATGGTGTTTTATTTTTTTATTTTACTGCTACGGTTAATAAGGATTTGAGTTTGTTGTGATGCTTTGACTTCTTGGTCCTATCAATCAGTCGAGCAGCCATGTTTTGCACCCGCTGAAGTCTAGCAAGCTGCGTCACCTCTACATCTCTCAGGTATTAGGGTGCCGTCGACTGGGGTGAACACTTTTTGAATTTATTCCTAAATTGCTGGAAAATACTTAAATATTCAAGAAATTCAACAAATTGTATTGTGTGCAATATCACACCAAGTGAGGGGTAACTTTGAACACCGAAGTAAATGGTTTAATCTATAGATATACCATTTCATTTCAATTACCATATTAGTAGTTGCAAATGAAAAATAGAAGGTATTATTTTAAACCCATTTCACTCGTTAAAATACTTTAAGAATACTGACACCTTATGTTACACATGGATTTACATTTTTCTTATTTTTTCTTATTTTGGGGGAATAGTTGAGCATAATTATTGAGGTACCTTTGAATATCAATATAGCAAAGTTATTTCACTTCAAAATAGTTAAACGTCCATGTTGTTGGATATAGTAGTAAGTTTTGGGGTAATGTGTATTTCGCATTATAAATAGGTTTGAGCCTCCTCAAGAACCATGTGGGGTAACTTTGAACATGTTCAAAGTTACCCCTCCACACAATACGATGATGTGTTTTATCAAGCACAAGAAAAAGGATTTGAATTAGCGACAAGTACTACACATACACATTGTGACAAGAACATACCTTACATTTTGTCCCCATAGGTACAATAATGAGCAATGTACTTACTCGCGTAGAGTTTAAAGTTTGCGGCATTGATAATGCTGTACCAAAATGTCCGACATTTGTAATTTCATTGTGAAGCTGTACGAAAGGCGGATAATGGTTGATTTAATGCAATGTAATAAAATATAGGGCTATAATGTATTTGGATACATTTGTTATTAATTTATTAATTTTAATTTATAACATTTGTTATTAATATGTTTACAGAAATTAGAATTTCATCTGCTCAATATAGCTGATCTTACGGCGTTGGCACACGCGTCTCTGGTGAGAGATCTTGGCAATTTGCGGATGTGCTAGTAAGCATAGCGGCAGACCTCTGTCACGTTGATTTCATTGACATGTGCTTATATTATCAAAATAAGCGTTCAAGTTTCTCACGGTGGTGCTTGACTCGAATGTGAAGTCAACCATCGAGATCGCTCATCCCATACTTCTGATTATGGTGCTTAGAATGGAAGATGGTGCATTTTGTCTTGTCATCATTTAATTTGAGCTCATGTATGAGTGTCCATGATCGTATTTCTTGTATGCATATTTTGAGTCGATCTTATTATGCTAGCTCACGGTCTCTCGGTATAGCAGGGCCAAAAAACAACATATAGCTAGGTGTCATCTGCATGTATATGATATTTAACATTGTACCTCCTGCACATGACAGCTGTTGGTATAATATATGTAGTGAAATGCACCTTCATCACTGTTCATAGGAGCAGTCTCGGTGGAGTGTCGAGGCCTGTGTGCTGATTGAAGAGGCTCGTCCAAGACAAGTGCTCTGATTTTTTTTTCGAGACCACTTTATCAAAGCCAAAAAGCAGTTTCTTCTCACTTTACAAGTGATCAGATACTGTTTTAACAGAGCAACATTGCCCATGTTATGTTGTTGTGAAATGGCGAATTGTGAATCTGCTCTACAAAACATCCCACGAGACGTTGCCAAATGTTGGCTCAATGCTGGGCCACCGTCTGCCGCTCAGCATTAAGCCAGCATTTGGGACAGCACAGCGTCCCGTGCCTGCTGGGACACCCATCTAGTTTTTTCTCTGGTCTTGAAAGCTGAGGTAACATTTTTTCCATAGCTTGTTTTGTTCAGATATAGGTCTATATCCGTTATCAATCCGTTATAATGTCGGTTCAATGTTGGGCCAGCGTCGCAGACAGTGGGTCAGTGTGTTGTGCTGACTGGGTTACTGTCAACCCTTTATCTCTCAATGACGCCTTATTTTGACTTAGCCGTGAGA
The DNA here is from genome assembly GCA_964017125.1 of Flabesymbios commensalis. NCBI lineage: Eukaryota > Metazoa > Annelida > Polychaeta > Terebellida > Flabelligeridae > Flabesymbios > Flabesymbios commensalis. The sequence goes on along the minus strand of OZ024910.1, from coordinate 44,039,638 downwards.
TGGGCGTGTGCTTATTTTTATGGTAGTCCAGTCAATCTAAGATAATTATTCGGCCAAAAATAAAAAAAACTGCAACACAATTTCTGATGCTACAGTGTATTTCAGTTATGTCTCCAGAACATCATATCAAAAGCCGAAAATGTAGATTTTGCGTAAGTGAGTGAAAAAAGCCATATTGTATATCGGTCCATTCATGTAAAGAAACACAGAGAATGTTGTCGGTATATCACATAAATAACCGGGGATAAGTAGGACTGCCGAGGTCCATTAGTTTTGACTTAAAAAAATCGATTAAATAATGTCTGGAAATGAGAAAAAATTAAGTAAGTCATGTTTCGAAAGATAGTCAATAACATACTATGGGGTCATATGAGGTCATAAATATGAGGTCTTAAACGTCTCACCACACATAATACCCCTCCCATAGACTTACATAGAATTCAATTTTCACATGTAAATGTTAGGTCCTAGTTTACTCTCTGAGAGTTACCGATACACATGAACTATCGAATGCATCATATGCCTTGTTACTAACCAGCGTAGGGACTACATTTTATATCCATCTTTCCCGATTTGATGTTTTTGGAGCAAACAATGATCACCCAGTCTACATGAATATGTATCAAAATGATATAAGTGTAATATTTAAGCCCAGGCCTGCTGTAAATCGCCACTTTTTGAAAACAGATCGTAACTATCTCACTTTTTAATGATATGCGCGTATGAATTTGTGTGGTGGGACCTAAAATCAATAAACATAGTCATAATGAAATGTCGTCTATTAACGCTCAGTAGTCATTGCTTGTGTAGAGTTGTGTCGTCATACCTGTAGCATGACTTCACGCGTAGCCTGAGTGACTTGACATTATTCCCGGCTCTTGATCCTTATAGGAAAAAAATCAAAAAAAACGAAAGATGCGCAAGCCACTAGAAACTATCTTCGATGACACAAATATTATTGTGACACCACTGACTCATTTACAGAATCTTGAGGTAGTTGGATGTAAATTGAAAATATTTCACAAGCTCGAATAGGTTATATCAAATGTGAACTATTTCAGTAAGTGTGGAGAACAACTGGGTATCACATAGAGAAATCATCAAATTATAAAGTAAGGAATATATAAACAAATTTAAAGATATATCGGTCCAAGTATGGTATTCTACCTCAGACCGAATGGCCCAGTCTCTCACATGTCGATATCAATCAATCACCACCATCATTCAGTTGTTATTTAAAATAGAACACCATACTTGGATCGATAAATCTGTAAGATTAAAAATATTTTACTGAGTATGTTATATTCAAAGGGTGTAGACAGATTTTGTGAAAAAGATTTAGGCCTAATGTTACTTAGAAAGTAGGGGATACACATATGATGAGGAGAAAGGACTGTATTTTTAGATTCGTGCTCCTGGACTGATTATTTAAAATAACATGTCTACAATTTCAACACTCCCTCGTTAGCCTACTTGAAAGAAAGTGGAAGAATATTTTAACGAGCATGTATTACTACATGTACACACGTAAGCATACCCTGTGTGCAAATTTTATATATGTCAGCAAGTGTAAAGAAGAAATTTGGAGATATTTATACTATTTATTGTTTCAAGTCGCTGTTATCTATTATATTGAAGGAATCGTACCAAATCTAGTACCGTATTATACCCCGACCAATCGAAGAGTGACGTCATTAAGTTTATTTATTTATTTATTTATTTATTAAGATTCGCCAAATACACAGTATACATTACTTTGTTCAATGATAAGAAAACATAGTCATAATAATACTGTTGGCTGGGACATGGCATCAGATATGTAATATCTATGCTAGGCCTGTCCCATAATCAGATAACAATGTTATTAAAGTATGCGTTCAGCAATTATGAAAAACGCATTCCAGCAAAACACGAGACGCCCATCAAACGCCGAATCAATGCTGGCCCACCGTCTACGACGCTGGCCCAACACCGACTCAACACCAGGTGAACTTCCCGTGCCTGCTGGGATGTGTCAAAATGAAAAAGAGAGAAAAGTGTTTCATGCCTGGCGACATCGCGGACAGCGACAAACGGTAACCCACGTGCAAGAGTTGTCAATATCATAGGTCGTAGTCAACTTTACAATGTAAAAATTATATAATAGTTTCTTAAAACGTTTGACAAATCTATTGCGGCAATTAATTTGTTTTATTGTGTTCGGCAGGATATTCCACATTTTTACTACCCGATTAGAGAAAAATAGCCCAGCCAATTCAGAATTAAAGCGTACAGATCTTAAAGGCAAGACCTGTTGACCTAGCCTAGTTCTAGAGGTGTCAGCGTTATAAAAAGAAAGAATATGTCTAATGTCTATATCTATGAAATTATGTATACATTTATATAGAAAACACAAGTCGTTGATATCTTTTATAAAAGACAAAGGAAGTAATTTGGTGTTATGTAGTCTGGTTGGGTAATCCGACACATAATCATTAAGAATATATTTCGTGGCTTTACGTTGTATACGTTCAATCTGGTTGAAATCTGCCTTGCTACAGGAATAAACAATTGATGCGTAGGAAAATAACGGTTTAACCAAAGTTGTATATAGGTGTAGTTTGACTCTATATGGAGCATTGAATCCGACTGTACGCTTTATCAGGCCAAGCATTCTGTTCGCCTTGCTAATTTTAGTGGCAATATGACTTCTCCAGGTTAAGGAAGAATTGATTAGTAGTCCTAGATCATTAAACTCTTTAACAGATTCTAGATGAATGTTATTTAAATGGTATTGAAAATTATGTTTAAAAGATCTGGCTATTGTGAGGACTTTGCACTTGGTACCATTGAAGAAAAGCTTCCAAATATCACTCCAACGTGTAAAAATATTCAAATCGCTTTGAAGGTCTACACAATCCTGCATTGATTTAATTTCTCTTCCAATTTTTGCATCATCAGCATATAGAGTTTTAAAAGATAGATTTGAAATATTGTCCGCAATGTCATTCACATATAATATAAACATTAAAGGGCCAAGTATTGACCCTTGGGGTACCCCAGATCTAACAGGTAGTTTAGTAGACATGCTACCGTGAATTAATACTCGCTGGTATCGATTATTTAGATAACTATGGAACCAGTTAAGCAGCGTCCCATTAAAACCGAAAGTCTGAAGTTTATGTATTAAGAGATGATGCGGAACTGAATCAAAGGCTTTTGTAAAATCAAGATATATAACGTCAGTTTGGCCACCAGAGATTTTGTCGTAAAAGACATATAATTGAGATTCTGTTGAGCGTCGTTGGACAAATCCATACTGGTCGTTAGAAATTAAATCTTTGATTTCTGGATAAATTATGTTGCAGATAGCACGTTCAAAAATTTTGCTTAAAATACTGAGTAAAGATATAGGCCTATAATTTTCGCAATTAGTTCTATCACCTTTCTTAAAAATGGGACATATATTAGCCATTTTCCAGGAGTTAGGAAATATGCCAGCTTGCAAAGATATGTTTAACAGTTTGGTAAAAGAAGGTGCCAGTTCCTTAGCACAATTCTTTAGAAATACACCTGGAATGCCATCCGGCCCTGTCGCTTTGCTAGTGTCTATATTCTGTAATATAATGCGGACTTCAGCAATTGATAACTGTACAATTGATAGATTAGGATTAATAAAACTATTGATGGGAGGAAGGTTATCCGTATTATGGACGTGAGTAAAGTTTGAATAAAAGAAATTGTTAAAATAATTCGCTACAACTTCAGGCTCGTCTGAAGTATTACCCTGAAATTTCATTTCAGAAGGGATATGTTTACTTTTTGTCTTTGATCTTAAGAAGCTCCAAAACCTTTTGGGATTAGTCCTAATATCATCGAGCGAATCCTTAGTATATTTATTGTATTTTTGATCTATCATGTTCCGGAGACTGTTCCTGAGTCGACGGTATTTAGCCCAAGCACTCTGGGTGTTAATCCTCCTAGCCCGTTTGCTGGCAGTCTCTTTCTTTTTGCTCAGATTTATTACCTCACTGTCAATCCAAGGGGGAGAATTAATGTCACGAATAATGCGACGGGGTACAAATGTATTTAATGTTTCTTCCAATTTAGAGACCCAATTATCACAAATACGATTAATGTCGGGTATACCCACTGAGTCACTAACTATGTCGATGAGATCAGCGTTAGTTAAATATACCTTCACCTTAGTCCAATCCACATTCCTATAGTCAAAAACTGATCTAGTCAGTTTATTATTTTTAAGGCTACTAGCCTTGATAGAAAAATTTATAAGGTAATGATCCGATGGAAATAGGTCCTGTTCAACATCTATATCCGTAATTAAATGGGGTGATGTAGATAATATTAAATCTAATCTGTTACCATTTTGATGGGTTGAGCACATAACTATATGTTTTAAACAGAATTCTTGGAATATATCATAATAGTACCAGTAGTTATTGTTATCCGTAAGCGGAACATTCAAGTTCAAGTCAAAGTCTGGTAAATTAAAATCACCCATAACAAGAATGTTGGAGAAACCTTCTTCTCGTATACGACGGAGACAGGTTTCTAAATTTTGCGGACATTCCACAGAGTTATCAGACGGTGGTCGGTAATAAGTCAGAAGAGCTATCCTCGGGAGTTTAGGAATAATGATTTCAACAATAATGATCTCATTATGTCGATCATTCTGTACCATTAGATCAGGTCTCAGTTTTGAATAAATACTCGTGTGGATAGCTGTTAAAACGCCACCGTACCCTCCGCGATCCTTTCTATAAATATTAAAATCAGCTTCAGGTAATATTTCACAGTTTTTGATATCTTCTGTTAACCACGACTCGGTTACTGAAATAATTTTTGCTTGTTTTAATTCGACGAGTGATTGAAAATCTTTTAGTTTATTATGATTTTTTGAAACCGACTTTAAACTTCTAGTATTAAGTAGAAACGCATTTATATAGTTAGATGGGCCTGGATTACGCTCTATATCTCCGCTGAGTAACAATAGTGTAAATAACCAATACAAAATTCCCACCCTACACAGAAAACTGATGATAAGGTAACCATTGAGAATTATACCAGGCTTACCACGACCCCGATATGTACCAATACGCGCTCTATATGTTTCAATATCAACAGTCATGTTTATAGTTTAGAGTTGGGGCAGAATTAAAACATATAGAGCGCGATATCACCCGACCACGTGGAATCACAAAACCTATCGCATTCCGGAGTCGCAGGCATGAGACACAACATAATAGATGATAATACAAGATTAATAAACTGTTCTTTACAGTGTGTGTTATATATGAACACACTGCACACATTACGAGATCGAGTGCAAAAAGTGAAAGCACGTAAAAAATTGAGCTAACCCCAATCGACTTATCTTGAACATAATTATTAGCCAATACTTATAAAATAATAACAAGTGTGTACAAGCACTGGTCCAGCGGTGGTGCAATATCAATTTAGCTAGATAGACTGCATCAAATATGAAACACGGGACCGACCTGGCCCAGTGCTGGCCCACCTTCTACGACACTCTGGCCCAACATTGCACCAACTCGGGACCAATGCACTGAACGGATGCAAACAGTGAATAGAAAATGTGCGGGCCTTCGAGCCAACAACAGACTGGCCAGTACCATACCAATATCGGGCCAACGTCTGACATCGGCAAGTTTCATATTTAAACTTGACATTCCGGTGGCTGCCGAGTAGACACGACACATCGAACCAGGGCCGGCTCAATGTTGGTCCACCGTCTGCGACGTTGGCCCACCACCGAGACGACGCCGGACCAATGTCCCGTGTCTGCCGTGTGTATGAAATGATGAATACATATCTAATAGTTGAGTTGAATCATGCAATCGTTACACACGTACATGGAGAACCATTATAGTAGTATACAAATCATCTAATATATATATACATTATCTATAACTTTGGTATGTTTTATGAAGAAATTGACGAACATAAAAGCCAAATCCTAAGAGCACATCATTATAAAAGCAGGCTCAATATATATGTATATAAATATTAACAGGCTATACACATACATATGCACACATACATATGCACATCAACATATACACACATATATACATATACATTTATTTAGGTAGGCCTACTTCATTGTTATGTATTTGTGATTGTAGACTTGACATAACAGTGGCTACCGAGCAAACACGACAAATTAACCCAGCGCTAGCTCAGTGTTGGCCACCGTCAGCGACGCTGGCCCACCACTGAGGCAACACTGGGCCAATGTCCAAAGTTGTTATTAATATTGGGAGATAGAATACCATACTTTGGCAACGGAATCAAACATCACTCTTTAACAGTATATCATGGAGTGGTGATTTCTAATATATTATGATATTATATATTATATCTATGTTCATATATGTGGCATGCTCTACTGATCTGATGTGTGCTCATGAGTACAATTATACAATGAATAAAGAGGTGAATCAATATTTCTGACCTCTTACCTTCACGATGAGGCTCTATCCAGTCAGAGCGAAATTTAAGTAAAAATTTGACAGCTGTGCTTAGTGTAAACTTCTTAAAATAGATATCATCAAAATAATATGGTATGTAAATGTAATGCGTAACAAAAAAATTGTGAATTATAGTCGTTTTTTGCCTGGAATGCTACGTCACACAGAAAACAGCAATCCTTCACTTTTACAAGAATTTGTCAGCCAGTGTCATTATACAATGGACAAGGTGTGATCATTCATGTGTCAATTATCACAGGTACGTCTATTATCAAAAAGTTTATTATGCTTCTAAAGTTCCCAAAAGCTGCACGCTCTAAAATTATTCATTCAAAGTTGATTACTATTTATACTCATAGCAATTAATTTATCTCTGGTTTCGGTGAGAAAAATACATACATACCTATTGTGTCAAAATAAAGATTTGTTCAGCCTCTCACACGGCGAGATCAGCTAATCTATGGAGCTGTATTCGGGTCAAAACTGTCAGGAAGTCATTCGAGTCAAACTCTCGTTCTAATTTAATGACATACGCATGTAGTCTGCTTTACGGCTATACAAGTTAATTGTCCCGTTCTTCTTGACTGTCTAACATTCAACTGTGATTGGCATTGCTGTTGACGTTGAGTAATCTGTGTTTTAGCCGACTAAGAGCGAACGCGCATCCAATTTAGCGCAGTGTTTACAGCTCTACATAAAACCTTAATGTGATCTGTCCCAAGGTTACTAGAGGAGCGCGCAGCGCGAGGGCTGACGCGAGATTATGCACTAGTTCTGGTATAAACCTTATAGTGCCTCTCTCTTTTCACCTGGTGAGGTAGGTGATTGTACAAGCAATGGCAAGAAGAAGTCCAGGAGACAAGGAACCAGGGAAGAGGCGACCAGCCACCAGAGTAAGGGCAAGGACTGACCCTTTGAAATGTGCTCTGCTTTCTGAGCAGTGTGTTTGAAACCACCATCATGAACCGTCATCGTCAGCCAACCATCCGTGTCCGCCGTGCCATCACCCAAGCTAGCAATGTAATGATAGAGAGCTCATTGCTTAAGACCAGAATCCGTCTCCTTCAGTGCTGTGTGTCTCACAAAACGGCTCCTTTCAGAGCCCCTGTTCTCTGTGGGAACAGGAGTTCAGGAGTTCAACCGATATCCGTCAACCGTCAACCGTCAACCGTGTTCTTGTCTCATGCAGTGGAGTGATAGGGAACTCCCTGCTTTTGGTATGTCACACAGAACGGCGCCCCCAGAGCCCCTGTTCTATGTGGGAACAGGAGCTCAACCGTTATCCGTCAATCGTCAACCGTCAACCGTCAACCGTGTTTAAGCGTCAGCCTGGATTTCAGCCAGCAATTGATCCAGAATTGTATTAGAGCCTGATCGTTTTTGAACGATCTCATGATTCAACACCAGATCCTTGAAACACTGTGTGTTTTCAAGTGATCTAAATGTTTTAACCGCCATTGCTGTCATCCTAGTTTTGATCATAGGGACGTTAGTGAGGTCATGCAGATCTATTGTTCTCATTCTGTCCAGGTAGGTTACCCCAAGTGCTAGTCTCAGGCACTTGTTTTGAAAGATCTGCATTTCCTTCACTTGTGATTCCCTTAAAGCTCCGGTTATCAGCGAACCATATTCAAGGACAGGGCGTATAAAGCACTTGTAGGCTTTTAAGATGGTATATGGTCTGGCGCCCCAGTTTGTCCCTTTGAGCAACTTCAACAGGTTCAGTCGCCTGTAGACCTTTGTCATTAGGTCTTTCATATGGTCTTTGAAGCTAAGCCTTCGATCAAATAGGATTCCAAGCAGTTTGGCTGTTTGAGTTTGAATAATAGGCTCACCAAACAGTTCCAGATCTATGAGTTCTGGTTTTGGACCGACACTAAACACAATCAGCTGAGTTTTTCCTGCGTTTAGTTTTATCCGCCATTTGGAACACCATGCTTCAATAAGTTTTAAAGCTTTTGATAGCTTTCTGTCCCAAGGTCGCATTCTGGCCAATAATAATTGTGGGGCTCGACACGTGGTTTACACTTGCTCCTCGCCGGCAACAGCGCCATCTGGAGAGTGGAGGAGAATTATGATCTGTCAACATGGTAAATAATGCTCCACAACAAAATGATGTATATTATTGTTTATTTATTGATGCCATTCTTCAGTTATTACATACATTGATCACTGTTTCTAATATTGTTGTAAAATAGGCAATCTCATGGATTATACCCACCCTCACCGTCATTTCGTCCCATTTTCCCTGAATGACGTGCTTTCAATGGACTTTTAACATTTAAAATCTCCTATTATCGACAGTTGGGTATAAACCAGGAGATAATCACTAAATCAGATAGCCGTAAAATATATGTTATGGTTAATATAAATGACATAAATAACATTAATGATTACCATTCGTAATATATTAAACGTAGACTAAACAGATATAGTAGTAGTGCATCTCTCAAGCTTAATTAGACTAATATCTATTTTCGCCCACCACCACAACCTGCATCACAGTATCTTTTTTTCGTTATTTTATACTAGAAAGTTTACCTCCGAAAAATGTCTGCTAGATTATGTGTGTACAATACTCTAGGTGGCTTAAATCTGAGTACAATAAAAACTATAGGGCCCACCGGTAGATCTACTCAGCTACTGGAACCACATTATTTAGCCTTTTTTGTAGTCTAGCGGCGTAGCGCATTACCCGGTATCGTAGGTGATCTTCAGCAATTATCTATCTATAGGCTATAATGGGCCAATTTTTATAGAATTTTGTTTGTGGTGTTGGTATCAACCCATAAAAGAAACAGGTCAACACTTTTTTGAGCATGTAAAATAAAATATATGACGTCTCTATAAGGTCATGTTTTTTTCTCACTTTTTCAGAAAAACTTGAAAAAATTCAAAATTGTAGGGCCTACATCTTTTTAACCATTATAGATACTATAAAAATTATATAAAGCTATAAAATTGGTCGGGTAGTTCATTAGTCGGTTAAAACGCAGATGATTCAACTAAAATGATCCCCCGTCAACAACAATGCCAATCACAGTTGAACGTCAGACAGTCAAGAAGAACGGGACGCGTTCAATTAACTTGCATTGCCGTAAAGAAGACTGCAGGCATGTCAATTAAAATGAGATTACGACTCAATTAACTTATGTAACTAAAGAAGACCACAAGTGTGTCGGTTAAGATGAGATAAGCAACAATGCCAACATTACAAATGCGTCAATTAAAACGTATGTCATTAAAGAAGAACGAGAGTTTGCGTCGAATGACTTCCTGACAGTTTTGACCCGAATACAGCTCCATACTAACCACCAGAGTCATTCAGTTCTTAAATAAATTAAGTTCTAGAACATCATACCTTGGTTGATAAATCTGTAAGATTAAACAATATTTGACAAAGAATGGTATCTCTTATACAAGTTACAATATATCGTAGATGGCCATCTCGACCAATCCGAAGCCTGCGATATATCGTAATTTATACGAGAATTGGGGCTCAGTATTGTATATCTATCTATGCTAATCTATCTTGGCCCATCGTCTGCTACGCTGGCTCAACTTCAAACCAGCATATAGTTGTAATACCGGCAACGTGTTTGTTAAAGTGGTACCGTTGGCTACGGTACAATTGCTCCCAGTTATGGTTCGCTGGGTGCATCTATATAGACGACTGGCACTATAACACCGTGCAGAGGAAAACGCCAGAAACTGAATGCTCATTTGAAAAGTGGCCAAGACACCGATGAATACTATCAGAAGTGTGGATGTATCCTAGTGATAGCTGAAAAAGGTTGAACGCTGAAAATATTGTACACAATACCGAGTTCATGAATCTTTTAGAACGATCGACAACGCAAGGTCATCAAGTATTACAATTTTTTTTACTTTTAATAACAAGCCATGAATAGAGTGTAAAACTAAGTAAACTTTGTTTCGGAGGGATATTCACTGTGGTTAAGCGGTGGAGGTAACTGGAGTTACCATTAGCAAAAGATGGCTGACAAGGCTACCGATTCGTTTACATTTTCATATATTTTGTGTACTTTAACGTTCTCCTTTGCTCTGCCGATTTGTAGGTGGATTAATAACACTTAGCTGGACAAAATGCACATTATGTTAACTTAAAATTGGCGATATTTTACTCGTAATCCGTAAACTAAATTTGGTCAATGAGAATGGTAACTGTCAAGTGTCAATTCCAGCTGTTACTGGTAACTGCAACTTCAGTGAGTGGTAACTCTCGGTTACAGTGGGTGGTAGCTGTCGCTTCTAATTGGCAGGAAAATGCTATTATATAATGTATATTCTAAAACAACTTTCGTAATAGTTTACATGATCGTGAAGTTAATGTGCTTTTTTTTAAAGTATACTATATTTATTATAAATTATTTAGGCAGGTATAGTCAGTACGTAATTTAGCATTAAATTTTAGGCGCATCGTTATCGGGAGGATAAAAACACCATTTTTTTAAAGCTCAGTGGTCAATCTTGATTAAAGTTAGCATAGGAGGCCAAAACTTTTTTCTACTTAAGACCCCGAAAAATAGCAAAATCCAAGATAGCCGCCATGTGCTCAAGATGAAACAATAAAATGATAATATTTTCGACAGAATAGATGCAGATTCTTGATTTTAGTGTGACATGTAACACAAGGTTTTAATTATATCTGACATAGTGATGTAGTCAGAAGGGACATTGCATTGTTAATAAAATCCAAGATGACCGCTATTTGTGCAAGGTGAAACAGTAAATTAATATTACTTTTTAAAAAAAATAGAAGCAAAAACATAACTCTTGTGTGAACCATAGGGTTTCCAAGCATGTCTGACATAGGGGTGGGGCCAGAACGTACTTTAGTTTTTGCATTGCGAGTAAAATCCAAGATGGCCGCCATTTGTACAAGGTCAAAACAATAAATTGATACATTTTCGATAAAATAGAAAGAGCTTCACGATTTCGCTGAATGTCGTCGGTTTTCCAGGTATGCCCAATTTAGTTGTGTGGCGAGAGGGTAGTTCAACATTTTATTGTGGATGAAATTCAAGACGGCCACCATTTGACAAAGTGAAACAAAATTAGTGTCAAACATTTTTGTTATCATTTTAGTCAGAATATAAGGAGATTCGTGACTTTAGTGTCTACCATAGGCTTTTCTTATGCACATCACCTGGTGGCATTATCTAGATTCAGATTCAAGAGGGGGTTTCAAATTAGGAAATGTCTATAACTTTACTGGAAGTAATAGTGTCTACCATAGTGGTTTCAGATACTAGTAGCTCGACATGTGACTATGTTTGAATCATTTCAAACAACTATGGTGTATGTAGTCAAAACCGAGATGGCGGCGGCAAAATAACCATCACATAAACATGACCCTGCAAGAAATGTGTATAACCTTTGCCGGAATTAGGATCAATCGATGATTTTGCTGTCTATCACAGGGTTTCCATGTATAGCGGACGAAATAATCAGAAAATAATTTTAGTAATAACCAAGATTCTAAAACCATAATGGCGGCCATAAGACAAACAAAATGACCACTTCAGTGCCATGACCTAAAAGAGATGTAGGCCTATATAGTTTTTGCTGAAATGGATATAGATGAATGATTTTTGTGGCTATATAATTTTTAGATATGCTATACTGGGTACCAAATAGCCAAACTGGGTATAAGATGGCCGTGACAGGAGAACACATGGTCTCACCACCCTAAATGAGCCGAAATTCAAGGGGGTGGCTACTGACTACCCAAATTGCTGCTTTAAATGGTTGTTTCCGCGTCTGGTGAATTAAGAAAAATACAAGAATGTTGCAAATCTGTTGATAAATGGTACGCCCTAAGCAGACACTGTTTTCGCTATCTGTGATATGAGGTATAACTTTTATGTGAGATTTTCGGATGGACACAGGGGGTGAGAAGGATTTGTGTCTATTCTGGGAGTGCCTAGAATTTTACATGGTAAACTTTTAAAATGTGTGTGGATTCCAGATAAACTTGTTGTTGGTATAAAGACTGTCCGAATCTTCTTCCATTCCGTTGACAATTATATTATTTTTTTGGTTTTCACAAATTGCGGCCATCTTGGATTTTATCCATAATGCAATGTCTAATGTACTTTCCAACTATAAACTATGTCGGGAATACCTGAAAACCCGATGGTAGACATCAAAATTATGCTTCGCGGTCCATTCTGTCGAAAATGATGGTAATTTATATAGCTTAACCATGCAGTAATGGTGGCCATCTTGGATTTACCCACAATGCAATGGCCAAAATGATTTCTGTCCACACCATTATGTCGGGCATACCTGAAAACCATGTGGTAGATACCAAAGTCATCAATCAGCTTATATTCTAGCAAAAATGATATCATTTTAATATTTTACCTTAGTCAAAACGAGGGCCATTTTAGATTTTTATGTTTTACGTCAACACTTTTAATTATTTAATAGGGCTCCTAGGTTAATGGTAATTAATGGGTCCTAATGAGCGTCGTGTAGGCCTATTACAACTGTTGACTAATAGTGTATATACCAGAAATCGTCTATACATGATCTCTACTATACTGCCGAGTGCTTAGCTAAAATCAGGTCTGATGGAATAGCAAACCTGATTTTGCAATCAGCAGGACTGATTTGTTTCTCAACAAAACTTAATCTTTCAGCTTTATATCCACGGGAAAAAATAATTACCTTCCCTTGAAATAACTTGTTTACAGTTGTCCGAAAAGTGAGTCTCCTTATTGTAGGCCTACCTGACATTAAGCACAGCTGTTCATAGACATTTCCAATATCAAGAATTAAATGTAGGGCTATACTAGAGTTCAACATGCCTTTATCTATGGCTTTCTTTCAGAACCAATTTAATCATCTACATGCCCAATATAGTTCATCTTGCAAATAACGTCAGGTATTATTGCGTATATTATATCATCAGTTGAATTTGTGTATGGGCTACATTGGTAGAATTATTAAAATCGCAACGACCTGTACTAGCAGATATTTGTACTAGAACATATTTGTTTTCTGAAAAACGTTTGAAAGATATTTTAACGCCGTCTTTATTTAAAATAATGTGTTTGATTTGTGAAAATGCTTTGATATGTCCACAATATTCGCTGTTATGAGCCAAAATCCACTTTGTCACACTGAAATGTTGTGATCCATCATGATTTTGTAATGTGTCATCCAGGACATCATTAACCATGCTAACACTGTGTGCAAGATAGACACACTGATAAAATAAGTATCGATGATAATCTACAAAAGTAACAAAAACAAAATTTCCACTAATTCTGTTGAAAAAATTAAAGCAGTATTGGTGAATAATTCCAATTATATCGATATTCCCTTAATGATAAACATATACCGCTCTGCAACGCCAAAAGCAGTATCTGCTTACAAAGTAAACTGATACTGCTTTTTAGCTTTGTGCGATAATATATTACTTAGATGACTATCTACAAGTTCCCTATTACTGTTTCTGGAGTGAATCATCACAGACCTGTACTTTTTCATTATTAATTTTTATATTATATTATATTACACAGTTAGCCAAAAAAATTACACAAAAAACACAGAAATATTAACAATGATGGTTTAATGTTGGACGGGCGTCGTAGATGGTGGCAATGTTTCGTGTTTGCCGGGTACAATTGAAATCCATTACATAATATAATAGTCCCAAGATGTATTGTAAGACTATAGTCTACCAATGTTACTTAAATAACAGAAATGTGAAGATCGATGATTTTCTCGAGCAATGATTCCGGACTGAAATGATGATGAGAAACATATACTAATCATGCTAAATGAATTGCAATTGTAAAATTCAAAATAAGCAGTATATATGATGCACCATTGGGAAATTTACAATAAATAAAGTATCAGTTACCAGCAACATAATTTGTCAGTTACCATTAGCATGATATCATTAAGTATTGCAGTTACCAGCAACACACTTGGCAGTTACCATTCTCATTGAACAAATTTAATTTACCGATTACGAGAAAAATATAGACAATTTCAGGTTAACATAATGTCCATTTTTTCCAGTTAAGTATTAATAATTCACCTACAAATCGGCGTAGCTAAGGAGAACGTTAAAGTACACAAAATGTATGAAAATGTAAACGAATCGGTAGCCTTGTCAGACATCTTTTGCTAATGGTAACTCCAGTTACCTCCACCGCTTAACCACAGTGTATTTGTTGCGCTGAAAAAGTGGGATGTCAAAATAATTTACCAAGCTGCTAGGCAAGTTGCTTTGGTTGTTAGACAAAAATACCTACATCAGATATGAAAGGGTGTATCTGCCACTTTGCAAAGTGGCAGATACATTCTTTCTGATCCAATGAGACGACATCGCGTGGTTAAAAAATTATGCAATGAATGTTGTGTTATTCGCGTTTACAATATTTAAGTGGATGGCTGATGGATTAGGTACGACTAGAATACACACGGTTAAAAATATCCGTACATGCATATTTATTATAATGTATAATGCTGCATTTAACAACTATCTGTAAAGTCAGGGTTAACTCAGGACCATTTTTTGTAAATGGGTTCTGCTGCTTTATACGAGCATTATCAGTTGTGTAATACATAATGGCACAGCTTCAACATATTTCAGAGTAGATATTTAGAGATTACACCATGGCCAAAGTTGTATCGTCCTACATATCAGCCCGACCTAGTTGTATTCTCCAGAGGGTCATGGGTCTTGTATCGCCCTAGACCTGCGGTCTTCGGGCGATACAAGACCCATGACCCTCTGGAGAATACAACTATGGAGGGCTGATGTGCGGAACGATACAACTTTAGCCATGGTATTGTCTTTTTATCTCATACCAACATTTTCAGTCAAAGTACCTAGACTAGAGAACTGCAGTTTAGAAGGTAACTTACCATAGCCTAGGCCTATGCCTGTAACGGTACGGTTCGGTACGGTGCAGTACAATACAGTATTGTACATTACAGTACAACATGACTATAAAAAAATATAATATAACCTTTGTTTATCTGTTTCAGTCTCATTGCCGTATCTGCTGATGTGTGGACAGAAAATACATAGGAACGGCAACCTCAGTTATTACTATTTAGTTATTTGAATATCCGATATGATTTTTCACCATGTGATCAGAACAGCTTCATTCCTTTTCCTATCCATAGTGACAGTGTATGTATTGACTGTGCTGACAATATGGTCTTTTGACAGGGTATCATTCTACAAAGACACAGTCGGCTTGGGAGTGAAACATAAACGGCCAGGGCATATAATATATGAAAAATCACTGCTGAGAAACATAACTCCGCAAATCGACAAAGAACAAAATATAACTGGAGGAGTTTCTCAGCGGTTTGAAAGTGGTGTTGAGGAGTCAAGTTTTAGAAGCAGCATGATGCTGAAAAAAGCAGGTGATATTCCAACTGTAAGCCCTGGAATGAACACTGCCGTGCAGAGAAAAAAGACAGTACCTGCTCACTTGAATATTGAACAGCTACGTTTTGATTTTACAGAGAAGAATGGCGAAGCATCCAAACCTAACAGTGGACGTTTTCTTCGGGGGCTGATTTTCAGAAAACCTGACCATCCCCATGTGGGAGCCCGCCTCTCTAATGTAGTTGATCCCTTGACAGGTGATAGTTGTAATTTTACTCAAGACAAATCACTGTACGATAAGAGTCATGCCGTGTTTATACCTGGAAACCTGCTAAAATCCCTAAAATTACCTGATTATCGCCCACCAGGACAAAGATGGATATTCACTACCCGGGAGCCTTTCAAGCATATTGAATTTATCCCTAGATACCGCTATGCTTTCAACCACACAATGACCTATCACAACCACGCAGACATAGATTTCTCGAAGGGAGGTTGTCATAAAAGGGAACAACCAGACGAGCCTCCACCCCATTCGGTGCACCAGGAAAAGAAGATGGTGGCGTGGGTCTCTTCACACTGCACCACAGAAAGCGGACGGGAAGACTTTGTTCATCGATTAGGAAGGTCTGTGCAGGTAGACATCTATGGCAGTTGTGGAAAAGTAAAATGTCCCAATAATGCCGAAATTTGTGATGATATACTCTCTCAATATAAGTTTTATGTGGCACTTGAGAACAATGTATGTGACCAGTATATAAGTGAGAAGGTGTTCAAAGGTTTCTCACTGGATGCAGTCCCCCTAGTGGCAGGTGCTGGGACAGCATATTATGAAGCGAAGCTGCTCCCTCATTCTTACATTAACGTGGAAAAATTCAAATCGCCCGAAGATGTAGCCGAATACCTGAAACTTCTGGATCGCAATAATACGTTATATGAGGAATATTTTGCCTGGAAGCCCCACTATGACTGTGGATATATCAGAAAATATGACCTGTCGTTGCGAACGTGCAGATACCTACACAAAACACTGAATAATGGACCACATCTGCGAGATATGGATACATTTAGAAACGACAGCAGAGCTACTTGTCATGACATGTCAGCAGCTACATGGCGAGGTTCGAATTTTAGTCACAGTTGATATTCAGAAGGCCCGACAATCAGAAAATCAGTTAACCCTTTAACCGCCAGTGCCACATATATTCGGGTTTTCATTTTTTATTAGCATATTAACTACCACATTTTAAATATGGTAAAGTTAAAATGTGACATCAACCAGCAAGATTTGCAAAATGTTGACTTCCATTTTGTCAAATCTAAATAATTTTTACTCACTTAAAGTTGTGAATCGCGTCAGCAAAACACAACTTTAAGTGGGTAAAAATGCAAATTGAATAATTTGGCGGTTAAAGGGTTAAACCATCAGAATAAACTACTTGTTACTTGTTATTTGTTAGGCCTGTTAGTCAGAAACCCCTTTTCTAACAGAGACCAGTACTATGTGGGCGGGGGCCCCAGGGTAGTGGTTAGCACCGCTGCCTTTCACGCCAGAGTTCGGGGTTCGGTTCCCGGTCTCGGCGGTTTGAAAGAAACACAAAATGTTTCTTCCCCATCCACGTGTGACAGTCAGTATTGTGGGGAGCCTTCGTGACCGAAAGGTAGCGTACTCGGCCTCAGACCGCCAGGGCTCGAATTTCGAGTCCTGTGTCTGGAGGACAGTGTCATCTCAATCATTTCACCATTCTCAGGAGGTTCTCTCGGCCCAGTTTAGCCTATATGTGCACAAAGGTGGCCTAAAGCCCGATTCATTTCATTTTACCAGTACTATGTTATGACCATGTATGTGTTTGTTTTGTTGATTGATTTATACCAACGTCTAAGCAGTTATTAACACTCTTAATGTTGTATTAATCATTGACAGTTTTCATTCTCAGACTCTATCTTTGTCTTCAACTATCGGCACTTATTCTCTAGATTTTCATCCGTACTTTTTGGTTCCACTTGTACTTTGTGCCATTAGTGACCCGAACTTGAATAGGCACTGTATTTCATGTAACAATATTATTATCTGTATCTTCATTAGATGTTCCTACTTATAATATTTCAATCGAAAGGGGTGAGCTGTAAAATAAAAGGAATCGGGCTTTATGCCACTTTTGTACACATACAGGCTAAATTTGGGCCAGGGGAGCCTCCTGAGGATGGTGAGATGAGAGAGATGACACTGCCCTCCAGACACAGGATTCGAAATTCAAACCCTGGCGGTCTGAGGCCGAGCACGCCACTTCTCGGCCACGGAGGCTCCCCACAATTATTAAAATTCAACTATAAATAAATTGTGCCATAAAAATGAACGTGTCTTGTTTTCAAGATATCAGTATACTGCTAACGCTCCATTGATGGCAGTGGTCCGAGAGAGAAGGCTTACATACAGAGTGAAATTTCAAGAACTACCAACATAAAACAAGTGATAATATCACCACTTCAGCCTCCAAATAAAAAATCATGTTTTTCTCTGTTTGACAGCTATGACACTATCTCTGCAATATTTACTTTTGGAACAAAAATAACTGCTAATATAGCAGATAAGTCAACTTTTATTATGATAAAATTTTAGAGAATAAAATGTCTTCATTTAAATAACAGAAGAGCTGTGTGTAGAAAGTACAGTACGGAATACGGCGTTGGCTCATCGGTGCCGGCTCGATCACTGAAGTTAAGCAACGTCGCGCCCGATTCATAATTGGATGAGTGACCGCCTGGGACAGCCAGGTGCCGTATAGGCCTACACTAGAACATGCGTGCAGCCATGGCGTGTCGTGCGGCTCAGACAACCACGTATATCAAGATGGCTCGTCTGACTGATTTTGAGTTGGACGTAAAAGAACCTCAATGGCATAGTCGCAGTTTCCTTCCGGCGAGACCCCAGAAAATCCACAATGTGGAGTACTTGGCACATAAAGCTATGTGAATGATATCATGAATTATAAATTGCCTTGCTAAGTTACTCCCGTGGCGCGATATTACAATAGTGCGTACTGCCACGTAATATACAGATACACAAATGTGTGGGCACAGAACGGGAGGGGAGTGACGATATGTCGTCAAGCATAGCGACCACAAAGGATATCGGGGCAAAACATTGGTAACAACCGTAACTTGACAGACTTGTCTTTTGATTAAACATTTATTGTTAAAAAAAATATATTTAGAACACATGAGCAATATTATAAAATTATAATGTAAGCCTTCTCTCTCGGACCACTGCCATCAATGGAGCGTTAGCAATATACTGATATCTTGAAAACAAGACACGTTCATTTTTATGGCACAATTTATTTATAGTTGAATTTTAATAAAAAAAATAGTTCTCCTTCCATTACTGGTAATAATGTGTTCATTGTTTTCCCGCAGTACATGGTGCAGCCGAATGGGGACATATATATTTGTGGCGTGAATGATTTCAGCATTGAATAAGCTAATTCTGTGACAGAATCGCTCAGATCTGGTGAATCAGCAGTAACAGTAACATGCTTTATATCAGCAACATATTTCTGTTCAGGTATATCCCGAATGATAATCATGACAAATGATTCGTGTCATTAGACTATATATGCATAGTGATATTATGTTTTCAATTGCCCTTATCTTGGTTCTTGCACACATCGGCACTTGCCAGCAAATAGGAGACGATGAACCAATGATAGGGTAATGCTGGACCAGCGTCACTCTATAATTGGGTCAACGTCTCGTGTTATTCTTAGGTCACAATTATTTGTGAGCATGGCCGTAATCTCAGTCCCTGGCGGGCCCGGGCACTGTGGTCATGATCAAATCGTGTTTTTCAGATACTCTGCTGGAGCCCTGGCGGGTCCCGGCGGGCGACCTGCCGGCAATCGGAGATTTTCTGAAAACCTTACCGGGGCCCGACCGGGGCTCGCAGGTATCCCTCACGGGACCCGGCCGGGGTGCCGTAAGGTGTAAGCAATAGCGGGCGGGCACCGGCAGGGCATCGGCAGGGCTCCTGCAGGGCCTCTCAGGGGTCCCGGCAAGAGTATATTATATAGCTTTTTTGTGGCGTGTCCCTATTAATTGTGTTTTATATCAAAACACATTCAAGTTGCTGACAATATAATATTGGCCGACCCCGATGGCTCATTCGGTCCAGTCGTGGCCCGAAACGCAATAGACAATAGACAATAGCTTATTTCATAGGATCTGTAAAAATATATACATATAAAATACAGATATGTATGAATACATGCCAGGAGATCATGTTAAAGGTACGTAATTATCATGTCCTAATAATATAACGTACATACATTTTTTATTTTTATTTGGTTACTCACTTTACGAAATAAATGATTTTTTTAATAAACTTGCATAGTTTGTACAATTGATTTCTATTTGCTACATTCATTAGTGTTTCAAATTTAACCGATGAAGTTGAGTCTCTGTGACGTTTTTTATTAATTGATTTCGTATGACTTCAAAGTTAGGACAGAGGTACTGGGTTCGAATTCCAGTCGAGTGGGATGTTCGTCATCGAGTTTGTGCATATACAGTGTTCCAAAATGTTCAAAGTGTGTAGTGTGTGTAGTGTGTAGTGCTGTGTGTGGTACTGGGCACTATAAAGAGCCCTTAAAGTCATTCGATAAGAGTGGAGTATAGTCCCGACTTTGGGATTCTTTTTGTCGCGATATTCCCATTATTGTGCAGAAAGCGGCACAAAACAATATTCACACTGCTGACATTATTCATTTAGCCGGCCTTAGGCTTATATTGGGCTTGCAACAGCCCGAGACCGTTCCAACGATGGCATTGCTTGTGGCATTTCTCCTAGAGCAAGAGGGCGGGGGCCCTGGAGTAGTGGTTAGCACCGCTGCCTTCACGCCAGAGTTCGGGGTTCGGTTCCCGGTCTCGGCGGTTTGAAAGAAACAAAAAATGTTTCTTCCCCATCCACGTGTGAAAGTCAGTATTGTGGGGAGCCTCCGTGACCGAGAGGTAGCGTGCTCGGCCTCAGACCACCAGGGCTTGAATTTCGAATCCTGTGTCTGGAGGACAGTGTCATCTCAATCATCCCACCATCCTCAGTAGGTTCTCCTGGCCCAGTTTAGCCTATATGTGCACAAAGGTGGCCTAAGCCCGATTCCTTTCCTAGAGCAAGAAACATAGAACAATTAAATCTCGCAAAACGAATGTGGTGGGTTCAACCCTGGTTGGCTATAAAAGCCCGTTACAGGCAATACAATATCCTTTTACAGGGTCTAGTACCACGAATACTTCAAACCTTTAATCAGGATGGATCTGTGGCTGGTCCAGCGTGGTGGTCCTTCAATAGAGAAAAGTATTAGGCCTCTATATGAAATAATGTTTTAAATTGTTAACAAAAAACAGGTTGTGTAATGTCTCCTTTTACTCGACTTATCTATTAGATAAACGATTGTTAGTAGGGATATCCACAAATGTAAGGAAAATTTAAAGACTGAGCTATTTGTATACATTTTGTGATGCAAGTTAATTGAAGTTACAAACACAGTTTGTAAAATGAGCAGTATCATAATTTTTTTGATTGATTTATTGATGGATTGTTTGATTGATTGATTTATTGAACAGTGATATATTCGTCTCTCAGTAGCTGTGTATCCCCCTGGAGATTATACAAGGGTCCTGACAAGGGTTCCGACCGGGACCCGCTCGGACATCGTATAGGCACCGGCGGAAAACCGCCCGTGTCCCCTACAAGCCAAGTCAGGACCCCACAGGCTCCCGCCCGGATCCCGTATGGGGGGCCGGGCGGGTATCCTCAGTGCTTTCTTTGAAAAAATGTCCCCGTGTCCCTGGCGGATTCCGGCAGGGGCCCCGCCGAGCCCCTGCCGGGCAGATTACGGGCTTGAACCGTGGTATATTTCTCACCGGGGCCTGGGTTACTTTTAAGTTAGAATTAAAAGTAACCCGGGCCCCACAAGTGGGTTGAAAATGGATGGCAACCGGTCGGGTTCACTCCGGGTCTCGTGCAGTACGGTAAAAAAACGGACAAAAACAGCCCGGGAACTGCCCGGGAAGGCCCCTTTTGTGAAATGTGACCAAGGTATAAGCTGGGAGTTGTTTGTAAACAATAAATATGCATACTTGCTATAAGGCCGTATCAACCATTGAAGTACCGAAGGGAAAAAGACAATTAAAAAGTATCGATGACTAACCAACAAATAATTGGATAAAAAATTGAAGTAAATCACCGTCACTACTTATTTTTTTTATTTTAAAATGTAAAGTATGTATTGTTTTTAATAGGATCAATGTCATAATTACTCGTCGTTTTATGGTAAAATCATACTTGATAGATTGTAAAAGCATTAGTTCCAACACCCAATACCGGGGAATGTCACTGAGAGCAATTTCACGTTTTGGGGAGAGTTGACCATCTTATTGTAAACGGTCTTTGATGCTACATATAAGGACATCATGCAATCGCATTTCAATTCAATACTTTTATATCTATCATATTTATTTTTTTGACAGAAGCTGACACAGCTGATTTGTTGTTCGAAAGCAATGTATCCAACCTCTTTACTGGAATGGCAAAAAACCCAAAAAATTGCGAATTGTAATTTATGATATGTTAGAAGTAGAACCATATGATTTGTTTCATTTTAAATAACGGGTACACAAACAAAAAGATTATACCGGTACCATCATAGCATTCAAGTTTACCAGTTTAGATATAATAGCATTGCTTTGTCTGCATTGTTGTTTAGGCGGGAATTGCTACCGAAATTCCCGCACCAAAGTGAATAAAAATTAGAATGCCATCTAGAGAATCAGGATAGATCTGGGCTGTCTGGTTCCTGGACTTGCTTGGTTATCACACCACACGGCAGACCCACGTCATTGCCGACCTCTGTTTTTCGTTGGTCTACTGGATAAAGAGACAATCAGTTATGCCTGGCGTCTGGAATATGTCGGCCTTATCACGCGGGGCAACATTATCATCCGATCATTGTGCTCATCAAAAACCCACTTACTTCTAGCTGTATCTATAATTTTGCGGGCGATTTTTTTTTCATTAATCCTTCATGTACTAAAATTCGAAATTGACAAAAAATTTATTATTTTTATTTTAGTCACATTTATTTTATTTTTGGCTAAATTATGTGTCTGGTATATATAAACATGACACGCCATTTCATTTGTGAAATATTTTTTACTTCAGTCAATTTGTTTTTTACAAATTGCCAGACCATTTGTTTCGCTCAAGTTTTAAAAATAAACTTTTGGGGTTTTCCGATTTTTTTGTTATCACACGATAATGACCACGGTACTATTTGATGTCAAACTGTTAATTAAACTGAGTGGGATTTAGCAAATATTTATTTATTTGTCACATTTATTTTATTTTTGGCTAAATTATGTGTCTGGTATATATAAACATGACACGCCATTTCATTTGTGAAATATTTTTTACTTCAGTCAATTTGTTTTTTACAAATTGCCAGACCATTTGTTTCGCTCAAGTTTAAAAAATAAACTTTTGGGGTTTTCCGATTTTTTTGTCATCACACGATAATGACCACGGTACTATTTGATGTCAAACTGTTAATTAAACTGAGTGGGATTTAGCAAATATTTACTTGGCGAACCTCCGCCTGCATGTACGTCATGTATCAACAATATCTTCGTACGATTTTTCAGCAAATTATTTTATACACAAGTTCCCAATTTTTTTCACAATTGGAGAAAACACTATTCATCTAAAAAAATAAAATCTAGCACCTCCTACAAATTACTCAACAAAACAAGAAACACAACACCACTTTATCATGTTTATGGATATGCTGTTCAAAATATTCCATATGTTTAAAGAAACTGAAATATACTACGTATTACCATGATTACTTGGTTATTGAAGATGAGCTTCTGTCAGTTTTTGGTCACCCGCATTCAGTAGTCCGTATGACCCATTTCTGCATATTGCACTATCAAAAAGAGTTCATCCACTTGTCCATCCATCATTGACTGCTGTCACTCACTTGTGGCCGCTTGGCCCAATGCGTAACGTTAGCATGGTTAGTGTCTGTGCAGAAACACAGGTTTTTGTACCGCACGGGGATCTTTAGTGCATTATTTGTCTTCATCTTTCCTCTCGTGGCCTATCAGAGGTTATTCGGTGTCTTGAAATCTGGTGTTAAGTCTCAGTATTGCTAAGCTAATTTATGGCAATTTGAGCCGTAGCCAGACCACCTTTCGCCATAGCAATACATGGAGAAACAGGCTACACATAATTGAAGGGGTCAGAACAAAACCAAGGCCACGTCATTTTAATTTTTTTCAGCTATTTAAGTTTGGGGTACCATATGACAAAAATGGTTGACTTAGCCTTGATTTTGTCCTGAACAAAATGGCCCCTTATGTCTTCAAAATTGGTTATTTTCATGATATGTTGTGGTAGACACATGGCACATTGTTTTTCTTGTGCTATGGTACTCCAAATTCAAATAGCTGAAAAATTGACTTGGCTTTGGTATTATTCTGACCCCAGGGCTCGAATTTCTAATCTTGTGTCTGGAGGACAGTGTCATCTCAATCATCTCAACATCCTCAGAAGGTTCTCCTGGCCCAGTTTAGCCTATATGTGCACAAAGGTGGCCTAAAGCCCGATTCATTTCATTTCTGACCCCTTCAATTGTCAAACGAGGCATTTTCATCAGCCCGTCATTTTTTAACAAATTAACTTATACCTAATCTGAAAAGGGACTTTTTGTTCCCCTACTCCAATTGCTTAATTTCACATGACTTGGATATTCGGATCATGGTTAGCTGAACGTATTATATTAGATTGCGATGAGTTGACCCTCAAAGCGCTATGTTAAACCATGACCCTGAAAGTTGACTTTCTTCAATTTGAAGGTCAGTTGTCCGTTATTGCACACCAAAATTATTTAAATCAATTTAACGGTTTTGACTAAATTACACGAAATGAGATCATTTTTAAATTGTTGCGTTTCTTTTTGTGCTAAGTATATTAATATTGTGTTTTTTAAACACGGATATAAACTTGCACACGTATTTGCATGACATTATTTATTACTTTCACAATGTAATTACATTGACACAATACATGTTTCATTTTACCGTAAAATAAATTTCAATACGAGCGATGGATGAAATTTAAAGCAACACATAATTATACGAGCTTGAAAATTATGTAATCAAATTTTATCTTCAGAGGATTTTCTGAGACTTCAGATTGGTCAGTTATATATTTAAACCCGCACCTTAAGAGGTATTTAAATCATTTCATTCACACCTGCTATGAGGAAGCACATGGGTCCTGGAAATTATGGATTGTTCCCAGTTCACCTTTTATCCATTTTTTGGCCCCGCTATTCGCTTTTTATGAGGGAAAAATTATATAAATATAGATAAAAATAGATTTAATTTTTTAGCCTCGTTTTTTGCAATATTTATAAGCTGAAATCCTTGATGTTCGGACCGTAAAAACCGGCGATTCGCCCTTCGTTTGATTCGTTTTTTAACCCATGTGCACCCTTTGCTATGGCAAATTTCAGGTATTTTTAATTGAATTCCAATAAAGCTATTGTTTGCATTGTTTAAATGTTGTAATCAGGATTATATACCTTTTTTCTACCGTAAGTACAAAACACAAACCTGTGTTGGTTCAATATTGGGCCAACGTCGCTGACGGTGGTCTAACGTTAAACCGGCAAAAGGTAACAAACCCTTTCATCTCTGATCAATCATTGGATTCCAGCAAACATTGGTTTAGAAATATATATTTGTATTAAGCAGTTTTCTGTAGATTCTGAGCACGATATAGCATAAAACACTGACGAACAATTTATCATAACGCAAACGGATTATGACCACTCCTTGATACACTAACATCAGAGGCTCAGTCACATAATACCATCTGCTTTGATCTGATGTGATCGGAAATATCACAAATAAATCATGCTATCTCCCTGTAATTGGTTTCCGAAAAACATACCATACCACCCCGACCAGAGATGTAGCATTAATTTTCCACAGGGTTCCCACAGAGATCTTGAAATGAAATTCCATGACTTTGTAAACGAAATAAAAATGTACATTTAAAACTGCACAGCATCCACCACTACAGTGGTCCGATCTCAAGTAGAACCTGGTATCTCACCTGGTTTCTTATTTTTTGCATGTAAAATATTTTACAGCTCTAAGTGACTATCAGTGTCATTGTGGTGCCAAATTGTAGGTTATCAAAACATTTTTCTCAAAAGAAATGCGATAGACACTTATGAAAATTCAAAATTCCATGACTTTTCCATGACTTTTGGCCAAATTTTCATTTTCCATGATTTTCCCAGGCCTGGATTTTATTTGTTCCTTTTTCATGGTTTTCCATGATTGTCCATGACTGTGGGAACCCTGTTCCAGTAGTCTTTAACCCCTGGAGCACAGCAGCTGTGGTGATCCCGACTACAGCAGCCATTCTTTGTTTTACACTTGTGTATGCAGTTGTTAAAAGTAAAATGTTTATACAAAAAAGGAACCTTGTATGACTTTTAATTTGGATTGATCTATTTGTTAATAACATATGTTTGTAGTAAAAGTAAAATGTATCTCAAATATCAAAACACTAATTCGTTGATACTCACATTTAAAAAATCCAAGTTATTTTTATTTACTTGAAGTTGTGAATCGCGGTAGCGACAACAACTTCAAGTCACTAGTACTGAAAATAAGCCAGAGCTCTAGGGGTTAAATAGTGTTTTATGTTTTAACGAAAATAGTAGTTTGGCCGACCTTAGAACTGTTTGCACTACTACCGATTTACAATGAAAATGATGCGACTTGACCATGTTGACGTAATTTAAAATAAATAAATGCAATACATCTTGATTCGTCGCCACTAAAAAAGCAAGGACTTTGTAACTTTTGGTCAAACTTTCTTACATTTATTTGAGCAGTATTCACAGACGACATCATAGCAATGTGTATAGCAGGGGCTGATCCCGGATTTCTCAAAAGGCAGGTTAGCAGGGTTTTGGGGGGGGGTATAGATGTTCTCTCCCAGCGATTTTTTTCACAATTTAACATGTCAAAAAACAAGTTTTTTAGCACCAAAAGGGGCTTCGGGCAACCCTGACCATCCCCCCCGGATCTGTCCCTGCATAGCTTGATTTATATAATGCTTTCTTGCATTGATTTATGTCTGACAGCAGTTTGTAGAGTACGTGAGTCTGTACTGCCCACAGAGCAGTCATCACAGGTGTCCGTGTCAGACAGTAGGCTCAGGTTAGATCCGTATATATCCTTACTCATCCTCTCCATGTTACTCTCCTTCTGCATGATCTCATCCAGATAAGTGCGATCATGCATGTCTATCCCAGCAGCGCTCTCATCCGCCTCGCCCTGCTCAGGCTCCTGAAAGTCATACACCGAGTTGTGCTTGGAGTTGAGCAGAGACCTCTGGCTTTCACCAGAAGGCGAGTAACAAACCTCAGCCAGGTTGCTGACACCGCTCGCGGCCCCACCTGGTGAATCGTCCTTGCTGGATAATAAAGCTGCTATTGAGTTACACGTGCTGCCGTTGGAACCACGTAACCTCTTAGCCTGACTGGTAACGTCTGAAATAAATACATGAGTTGGAGAAGTACTGGTGAAAGCATACGTATATTTGGAATGCTTAACCAGAAGGAATATCTAAATATTTTTACTCAATGTCGTTTTGAAAAAAAACCCATTATGTAGTTAAATTTTATATGCTATCATAGGCTAGATATGACTATTTTAAGAAGATGACCGTAAAGCAAAGTAAGAATAATGTTACAACTATTTTCTGACAATCTTTATATTCAGTACCAATGGTTGCATTTGATGACAAATAACATAATGATTTTTTTTCAATTAACACATGTTTTAGATAACATATCTAGGGAACACATTATCATACAAAAAGGGAGCATTTGTTACCATTGATGACGTCAATACGTGACAGAGGACATCCAAACAGTAGCTTACTGAGCCCCGTGAGAAGACGAAAGTATCCAGAACGATATTGACGAGAAAACACGGCATATATGAGAGGATTGAGTAGACCAGTAAGCGTGGTACTTAATACTGCATAGAGTACTGAGGCGTCGCTCACCCAGATACCCACACGCTGGAGACATATCATCACCTGAAAGTAAAATAAACGGTATCAGAATATAAGAATCACGGTTACTTTAACCCTTTAACCGCTAAATTATTCAATCTGAATTTTCACCCACTTAAGTTGTGTCTCGCTGACGCGATCCACAACTTCAAGTGAGTGAAAATAATTCAAATTTGACAAAATGGAGGTCAACTGTCACATTTTATCTTTAACATTTTATCTTTAACATGTTTAAAAGGTGGTACTTAATGTGCTAATATTAAATGAAAACTCGAATGCATGCGGCACCGGCGGTTAAAGGGTAAGTCTAATCAGTGATACTCAACTGCGCAGAGTACCCAGAAAATACAAGACATTGGACCAATGGTAAAAACAACTTTGATTAAACGTATTGCGTCTGGTAGGTAATAGGGCCTACTGAGGCATCACTCACAGTAGACATTATTATCACTTGGAATGGAATAATAAGGGTGTGTAGGCCTACACACATTTTTTTATGAAAGGGGAAGGGGACGAAGTGAAATGTCGGTGGCACACAGTTTGTGCCTGAAACGCATGCGTCATGCCAGTAAAGTTGAAGACGGCTGCGCATTAACCTTTGACGATTAAACCTAAGCATGGACATTTTTAGGTGCTGGATCCCAGTCTTTCTCCCCGGATCTGGGTCAGGACCCCATACGACTCCTTCAGAACACTCCTGGCTTTTACGTATAGGTTAAAGCCCGAGAAGCTGTACATTGTTAGCTTTGAAAAAGGTCGAGGCCGAAGGCCGAAACCTGTTTCAAAGCTAACAATGTAGAGTTGCGATGGTTTTAACTGACCTCAAACACATCCGACCATAATGAAATCCTCAGATTATATCACCATAGGCTTACCAGGCTTACCAAACAATTCTAGTTTTCACCTTCAGTTAGGTTGTAGTTCAAATTTACCACCTCAACCCTTACAGCGCGGGGAGCGACTTTAGACGTCAGAGTGTGACGTATGTAGACGTCAGATTCAGACGTCTAAAGTCGATCCCTGCACTGTAAGAATTAACATATTATTTATAATGGCCGTAGACCCATAGCATACATATTCCAATGAAGCGGAAAGAGCTAACTAAGGCATTTATGAGCATTTAAAATTAAAAAAAACCTTGTCTTCATGATTTATGCAAACATATTTCAGCGCTATAAGGATTAGGGGTTAATGTTTCTGTAGATACTGACCAAAGCTGGGAGCCATGCCATGTAGTAGACGAGGGTGACGACCAGGATCATCACCGTAAAGTCCACCGTGTTCCTCCTGTCTATCTGTAAGGCTGCACTGCTCACACGGTCTGCAGAGCGAGCACCAAACTGTCTGTGAAACCTCCAGAGGTACGCAACTATTGTGACGTTAATAACCACGGCGAACAGTAAGTTAGCACACCCTAGTGTTAGAAAGCTTAGATAGAACACGTGTTGTTTAGATGAGGCGGGATGTGACACGACCCAGCTCTGGCACAGGCGACCTGACCTGGATAGCGCCTCGGGGGCCAATCCCATCAAGGGGAGGCAGGCCACCCCAAGTGTGAGCATGTAGATGACCCCCACAGCGTACCTCACCCTGCGGTGACCCCCAGAGTTACCCACGGAGCTCAGGGTGGCGGCCTTGAACTTGGTCGCTTGCACCAGGGCCACCCATCTGTCCAAGCACATGAACGTGACCAGACACATAGAAGCGAGCTGGAACCATACCGAGCTCACCTGGTAGATATCACAGGTGATCCTGCCGCCCCACCACTCATGTCTGAAGTAGGATGTGAACCCCAGAGGGCTGGGTATGATGACTGAGAGTATGTCCGTGACGCTGAGGGCGGCTATCAGCTCGTCCGTGGGGGATCGCTCACGACCTTTCTTCACGCGCCACACCACACACAGGGGCAGGATGTTGGCCAGCACAAGACCTATCTCAAACCCCAGAGAGATGGGTCCACTGAGGAGATGGGCGTCTGTGGTGGGTGCCCCCGTGACATCATCCTGATGATGGGGCATCCTCTGACTGGGGAATTCTTCACACGATTTCCCTTACATTGATCACCACATTAATACCAGTGCCATGTACTCCGTGTATCCAAGGCATCGAGATGCTGAAACACACAACCATTATTAGTCATTATTCCTTACAGCTCTGAGCTTGAAAAATACAGTGAAATTGGAATTGTCAAATGGAAGTCAGAACAAACAAATCGGACACAGATTAAAAATTTGACGTCCCTACCCAGAAAACACAACACCCTGAACCAATGCTAGTTTAATGTTGGTCCACCGTCTACGGTACTGGACCGACATTAAACCAGCATTAGTTCGGGGTGTCGTGTTAGCTGGGTAGTCAGTACTTCATGCTGGCGGTACCAGCACGATGCTTTAAACCAAAGCTGGGTTAATGTTGGCCCGCCTGTGACTCTGGCCCACATTCAGCGTGGCGCCAAACACGAAAAGGTAACCCAATACTGGGCTAATGTTGGGTCAGCGTCGTAGACGGTGGGCCAACATTAGCCCAACATTAGCCCAACATTGGGTCAACGTCTCATGTTTGACCGCCTGCACGTTAGAAAGCGCTGGAGAGAAATGAATGAAAGACAGACACAGACTGAGACAGACTGAGCGGACAGAGCTAAAGCAATATGTCCCCACCTCTGTGTACAGAGGGGAGACATAGACATAATAATAGCCTACACACTATGGAGAACCATGTGACAATAAGTGAATAACGGCAAACTTGCGATGTTTGTTTGTCTGCAAGTCGCACTGGTGCAATTTTAGGACTGACCATTTTACAACCTGGTTCATAACGTCAGCATTATCAGTTTTTTAACCCTTAACAAACCAATCATATTTGTTTAATTTGTGACCGAAAATTGGCCAATTTTGATTTTCACTCTCATTTCAGTCCCCATGACAGTAATTTAACCCGATAATAAAATATATTAAAACGAATGGACCATGGTCATGATTAGCGCTTGATAGTTCAGAGAGTCCCAAACAGTCTAACAGTTAATCTAAGTGAAATCAGCAAACACATCACGAGTGACATACGGTGATCAGGGATCAGTACAATCTCCAGACTCAGAGATTACCACGTGTCTGCTCTATTCAGCAGCTGTGGCTTTACGACGAGCTCTTTGACGAACCATTTGATTAACTGACTCTCCTCAAAGAAAGGTCTGCCATCTAATCCCAGGGTGCAACCAAGTAACAGAGGAAGAATGGACTTCGTGGGGATTTATCAGTAACGCTAGAGTGAGTGATATCGCGATTCGCAAACAGTAATGACAGTGTGCACCAGAGGGAGTTAGCGAGGTAGCGTGTTGATATCAAACTATCAGGGTCATTGGGATATATATATATATATATATATATATATGTAAGTAATTAGGAATATCAAACATTATGCAGCTGTAAGATACATAAGAAATAAATGTATGAAATAAAATGGATCATGATTTAAATTTTATGATAATGACTAAATACAATCAAACATGGAACTTTAATATATCATA
Source organism: Flabesymbios commensalis (assembly GCA_964017125.1). Classification (NCBI taxonomy): domain Eukaryota; kingdom Metazoa; phylum Annelida; class Polychaeta; order Terebellida; family Flabelligeridae; genus Flabesymbios; species Flabesymbios commensalis. The sequence continues at coordinate 44,008,076 of OZ024910.1, read as the reverse complement.
CAATGGACTAAAGAAATATCGAAGAATGAAATACCATACGACAATATGCTATTATATCATAGCCCTGAAATGTTCAGCGGCCGGAGATTAGAGGCGAGAAATATGTACATTATGGCTATTTTAACAGCTCATTGCGATTAACATAAGGATGCCTATTCATAACGGAAGGCCTTGCATTGTTATACATACAACTGCACTAGGCCCTTATATACTGGAACGAAACATGGACATGGCAATAGGTGCTGATTAGCACATTAGAACTCCCAAGGAGGGCATATACAGGCATTTCATGGTGATTACACCTACATGAAAATTACACCGTGACTGGGATATGACTCCTCTAGGAATTCGTTATGAGAATAACCGTCTGGGCCCGTATTCTCGTACACTTGTACGAGAATGCGGCCCCTGGCTGGCTGGCGCGAGCGTTATACATGTACGTCTTAATAATAGTTGTGTACTGGGCCACCTCAGATACGTATAGGGACAGGTCGTCATGTCTAATAACTCTAGTTGCCGACGGTCAATATATCTGTAATGTGTAACACGCTAATGAAGATGTTAACCAACCCTTAGCCCACTAAACGCAGCTATAGTCCTTTTAACTCATTTTTAGCCGGTGAAATCACTGTGAATGAAATGGGCGTTTTAACATAAATATTTGCAAATGTTTGATCTGAAATTAAGTAAATATGAGTAATTTTCACCCACTTTAAATTGTGGGTAGCGGTAGCGAGACACAACTTCAAGTGGGTGAAAATTAAAATTATTCAATTAAGCGTTTCAAGGGTTAAAAGCCTTCATTAATCCTCAATAAGTTATCTTATTGACAAGTCGTGTTTCGCTACAGCGACTCATATTTTTAATTGATTTGATCAGCTAATAAAATGGATTAAAACGACTATAGTCGTGTTTATGGCTATATAAATTTAGGCATATAGTTAATTTGTCTATCTTTCACTCGATGGAAGAATTTACAGCTGCGTTAGGCCTACTGTATTTTTTACCAAATATTGCCACCTATGAGAACCGGGAGTTTAGTCCGGTAGATTTCAAATTAGTGGGTTCGAACTCAAGTTAATCTCGCTTCGGTGCGTAAAGTCAAGACGCCCGTAAATGGGATAAATTGAACAAGTTTGACATAGTGTTGAGCTAAGGTCTAATATTTGGCAGAATTTTGAACAAATGGCTGTTCTCATTGCGTCTTTTATGGCGATGTCAGTCTGGGGGTGATGCGATTTCACGGATTACTGGCGCCGATAGATGTGCTGTCAAAGGCGGAAGTCCTGACCCCGTCCCAGAAAACACAAGATACTGAGCCAATAATGGCCCAACGCTGGGCCAGCGTCGCATTAATATGCAACAAATATAACTCCTAAGCCGCTAAGTGCGACTGTAGTCGTTTTAAATTCGTTTTATTAGTCTTTTAAATTGCAGTTTTAGGGAACGAAATGTGTGCTTAAACATCAATATTTGCAAGTGTGTGGTCTCAAATTAGACAAATATAACAAATTGCCACCCATTTGAAGTTGTGGGTCGCGGTAGCGAGACACAACTTCAAGTGGGTGAAAAATTTAATGATTTAATTCTGCGCTTTAAAGGTTGACCAACAACATATCAACGTCTTGTGTTTGTTTTGCTACCGCAACAGGCTCACCAAGTATTGTGCTATATAGGCCTACCTATTTTTTTTTACATCGATTTACAAAACTTTAGTATGAGTATTTGCATTATATGACAGTTTCGGGGGGGGGGGGGGTATTTCGTTATTATGTTGAGTGAAGATGGAGACATATCTGTTTACGTTATGTAAAATATCTAAATGATAACAAAATACACATGGGAATAAATTAAAATCAGTCTTCAGTTGCTCGTAAATCATTATAATTCACGCATATATCGTTCTCCAAAATTCAGCAGCATATCTCTCACGCTGTTATATGAAGCGATCGAAATTACACCGATTTTGAAAACAACATCTGTAATATTGTATATTGAAGGTAATTACAAGCGATATTTGATAAATTGAGTACGATATGGGAAACTAGATCACTCATGAGCGCTATATATTTGTCCCTATACCATTCAAATGAGATTTTTTTTTACACGGGATTTTCTCCATGGTGACATAGTAATGATACTGTAAAAGTATATGTGATGTTATTGCGGTGGGTGACTGCATGATCTCGTGAATTGTGTTCTGCACGCAGCGTCTGTCTCTACATTCAGTAAGTCAGTAAGTCAGTAGACTCTTGAGAGCAGTCGTACATTGTTTGTGCTGGCGGCCATCATCAAAGCCTCGCAAGGATTAAGGTCGTCCGTGTAGAAAAGGAGATTTTAGAGACACATTGTTTGCAGTGTAGTGCAGCATTTGGGCCAATACTTATTAAGATATTAGACTTGATCACCAGACGACAAGAGCCATCATAACACCACCCATCAACCCGAAGCGGATGCCAATCTGGAGCTAATGGCTTCAGGCACGGAAACACAAATTACGACACTGGTCTAATAGCTATATATATTCGAGGGTTGCGTCAACTGTTTTCTACCTTGTTGGTTATTATGATATCCAGCGAGGTTATGAGATAAACGATCACACCACCTCCCAGACCAGAACTCGAATCCGGATTGAGGCAGTTTGAGAGCAATCAGGTTATACCTCTCAGCCACAGTTGCTCCCATGTCAGAATAATCAGAATGACCAGCACATCACAGTCAGCAGAGCAGTGATCAACATCCAAAGACTAATTCAATTCTGGCCAATTTGGTTGGCATGACTGCAGTCTGATATTTATGCCCCTGCCAGGAGGCCAAGCCTCTCTCAAATCAGGACATAAGACAAACGTCGGCTTTTATGGCCACAGTTTCCCAGGTCGGTTGATATCCTCCGCGTACAGTACAGACCAGCGTGTTATTATTATGGTGTAGATAGATAATCGGTCTAAGGATTATCCATGTAAGACCATGAGCATTATCAGATTATAATACTGAAACATTTAGAAACAATATTTGGTGACGTAGGAGGTATTAAACAACGGCTACTTAAAAAACTGGTAAGACGTCATATACATATATGCCTAGTCCATGCCGTAAAATATCGTCTAAATTCATTCCTACCCACTTCTCGATACTGCATGTCGAAGTTTATATCGTCAGGGTGTAGAACGCAAAGTAAGAATATCTATGGTACGTTTAACATTGCACCTGGGCGGGGGCCCTAGGGTAGTAGTTAGCACCGCTGCCTTTCACGCCAGAGTTCGGGGTTCGGTTCCCGGTCTCGGCGGTTTCAAAGAAACAAAAATGTTTCTTCCCCATCCACGTGTGAAAGTCAGTATTGTGGGGAGCCTCCGTGACCGAGAGGTAGCGTGCTCGGCCTCAGACCGCCAGGACTCGATTTTCGAATTCTGTGTCTGGAGGACAGTGTCATCTCAATCATCTCACCATCCTCAGGAGGTTCTCCTGGCCCGGTTTAGCCTATATGTGCACAAAGGTGGCCTAAAGCCCGATTCATTTCATTTTCAACATTGCACTTAATAGGCCTATATAGTTTTATCTGACTCAATTAAAACGGTTTAATGTGTTCCCTTAATTAAATGCTTGCACAGCTAATCAATTCCTTTTTGGATTTGTTTATCATGTTTATCAAGCATATCAAGCTACAAATTGGCAAAACAATATCAAGCTAGACATACAAAAAGGATGCAAAATCCCAGCAAACACAAACCATTTCTATAGCAACGTCGGCCCAACGTCTTCGACGTTGGTCCGTGATTGGGTCCGACATTGTACAAATGGTATACAAATGTTTCGTGTTTACTGGCATGCGGGCAATGTGAGAGAGTGAGCTGTTTGACTGATAAGGATTGATCTGCTTGCTTGATAAGATGTGACATGGCTTACAAAAAATGTAAATGAATATTTTATCTGAATGCTCAATACATCTCTTTTATCTTCCACAGACAAGTGAATAGTATTAGTACAAAGTTATGAATTATAATCACGAGTCTAACATATCATATTTTTATTCAGCTTTACTTGGAGCGGATAGGCTTACATGAAAATATCATGAAAAAATAATAAAATGCATAAAATTTGAAGCACTTTGCTAACGGCTTGTAATAGAAGTGAAATATAGAAAGTTCAATTTGCCTAATAATACTAATATTTAGTAAACATAATTCAAACTACTCGTCTCATACATTTCATTTGACTTGTGAAATAACGTTGAAGTTGATAGAACTAATACGCTATACATGTTAAATTTGTTCACATGTGCATCTCTACGGTGAAGTAGCAGTGATTGTTATGGGAATGTATTTCAACTGCAGTCGCTGTGTGTTTCTATTTTATATTACGAAGCCTTACACAGATTTTAACTCTATTTAGGATATAATTTCGTCACTACTTCACAGAAAGTGACTTAGTATCACATCACCATAATTATAGTAAGCCTGGTATGCATCGTATTATCTCGCATAGGTTTTTCTCGTTATACATAAGCATGGTAAGAGAATATAACGTACGTTATTTCAATAAACGACACGGTCTTAGCGACTAGTTTCCTCATAAAGTAAAAGACAAACAGCCTGTGCGGACTTGTTTAGTATAAGCAGATGCTTTCTGAATGGGAAACGAGGAGAAAAAGAAATGTGTTGTGTGACTGACGAAATAAAGAACATGGGAAACACCGTGAAAAAATCGCAGTAGGTGTGTCTGAATTAGGGCAGCTAATCTTTGGCTGGGTCTGCTTAGCATGTTTAGTAGGTATGGTTACACCCAGACCAATAACTCAGACGAGGCCAGGTGGCGAGGAAACAAAAGTAACTTATTAGTGCTATTTACAAAGCCCCTCTGAATATAGGAAAAACATAAGTTTAAATTTTGTAAATACGTGTATAAACTACCTAGTATATATTACATTATACGTCAATTTAATATATATATATATTAAATATTGTTTGCATTAACAGCTCACGTTCATCTATGTTTCTATGTGAGAACTATAACTACAAAGCCAAAGTACATTATCTGCTTACTTGACATGTAAGCAAATACTGCCTTTTAGCTTTGTAAAGCAGTAAACATGACCATGCAGCAGGTGGAGACTGGTGACACTCATCAGCCTGGATCAGATTCATCAACCTGGATCACCAGGAAACATAAAACATTTGTATAACTTTCATACAGCGTCGGCCAAACGTCTTCGACGTTGATCCAACATTGTATAGGCCTAAATGTTATAGAAATGTAGGTGGTGACTGGTGACATCAACAGCATTGCATAAATGTTATACAAATGGTTAGTGTTTGCTGGGTCAGATTAATTAGAGTAGATCAGATTCACTCTGTAGCAGCAAACTGATGTAGAATCTGCCCCGACCGGGATTCGAACCTGGTACCTCCAGGTTACAAACCCAAGTCGATAGGAATGAGCCATCTGGGCCGGCCACATGAGGAGGTATGCCAGACGTGAATATTATGTGCGCGCAACCAAGAAAACGTGATGTGCATTTTAACACATTAAGCATGTTAACAACTATGAAATATTTGCATATGCCCACAATGACGTATTGGCCTGTTACGTCGACATCATAACATGAACAAGTATGATTATGTATAGGCCTATATCGCATCGGCTACTCTGTCCAAGTGTCAGAAACACTGGGGCTGAATGACATCATCACAAGAGCTGTTCAATTTAATTTTTTTTATATATTTTACGTGTTCGATTTTTACATTTCTACACGAAGTAAATCTATAGAAGATACATTTTGATGTATTAAGCAGCTATGTGTGGGGCATATACGTTTTTAGTTGTTTTCACAGTAAACATAGATCTACTACACTCGGCATGGTATAGAGGAGTGTATTATTCCGTTATGAATGTCACGTATTCCCGTACGTAGAACCAATATCATTGCGTGACAAGCCAGCGTTAATCAGCAAATAACAGCTTGTAATTGTTGCCACGTTGTTTTTATCACTAATAATGCTGGCGTTGGAATAACCAGTGATAACCTGTTAGCGACTCGTAATTCACTGGTTGTTTTTCTCTTAATCAGTGACTCTTATTGCTTTTATCGTCTAGAAATATGACGTGGATAATAAACACATCTTTTTTTTTACGTTTTGTATTGAAATAACAGGCTTTGAGTATATCATGTATATCTACCGTAAATTATATTCCAATTATAGAACATCAAATAAAAAAATGACAAAAATAATGAAGCGAAGCAAAATGAACAATATTCAAATGAGAGAAAACTATCAGCCTGTATGCTGTTCAGCTGTGCAAAGCCAAAAGGCAGTATCTGTTAACTTTACAAGTGAGCAGATGCTGCCTTTTAGCTTTGCATAGCAGTGTTATGGAGCCATCAAGAAGGCTACCAGACTACCAGAATACCAGCCACCACTCTAATCCACCATTAGCAGCGGCTGTCAACCAGTTGAGAAAACTAACAAACATTAATAAAACAAGCTTTCACACAGCATCATTTTGTGTCCTAGTTAGGCACTCTAGAAACATTACGCCAAAAGAAGGTAAGACTAATTTTATTTTTTCAAAGTGGTTAATTAAATTCAGTCTGTTTTTATCTTGCTACAGTACGGTTTACAGATACGAGCAGACACCCTTAAAATACAATTACAACATTCACTGTGCTAAATAAACAATTTAGTATATCTTCTATATCTAAATTATGCTAACCCTTTAAGCGCTAAGCCCGACTGTAGTCGTTTTTAATCTATTTTACTGGCAGGTTGAATCATAGTTAATGAGAATAAAATTTTGTGTTCATTTATTTGATCTCACATTAAACAATGAGTAATTTTCACCCACTTGAACTTGTGGGTCGCGGTAGCGAGACACAACTTCAAGTGGGTGAAAATTTCAATAAGATACCTTAGCGGTTCAGGGGTTGATTATCAGACGACTGTTGGCAGCTAGGCTGTGTTGTGAGAAGGATCATGACGCATGGTGATGATTATGCTCTTCCCTTTGATCTACTGTACTCTATGGCACCAAGTGATTGTGCTGAATCAGGACAAAGCTCACCTCAAATTAGCATTCTCAGTGCTAGAGGGACTCGGTTCATCACAATTCACCCTATCAGTACCTGAGTGACTTAGTGCATCTGAAGTTAACCACCCAAGTGTGATGCACAGATAGATAAGATTTAAAAAATGAAAAAAATGTAAACCATATTTGTTTATCTTCTATTTGAAGCCATGATGGCGACGTATTTAACTTATTTCAATTATCCGGTCTTTTAACATGTTCAACCTTCTTCAAATTTACTGCGAACATATGAAATATATTTTTTTTCGCTTCTTAAGCGACCTACTGGTATTTAACCCGAATTGTGTCATTCTTCGATTCGATGCTCTTAATTTACCATCACCATCACCATCTCTAAATGTAACATTATTATCTATCGCATAACATCATTATCATCTATAATAATGATGCTAAACTGGTAAAAAACCGGATACAATTGCCATTTATGTGCTGTTTAGGACTAGGAACCACAATTAACTATAATTATTGAAGACATAGTCAGAGCATTTTTGCGACGGCTCCTGTAGTGCATAAACTTAAATCTTTATGCACGCTAAATATATGGACAACAAGAGTCACTTTAACCGGTGAGATATAATAATAACCTAAAACTTTTGAATAAATTATATAGTAATATATCATGAACGTTAAATAGTTTTATTAAGGAATTGAGTTCCAAATAATAGGAAAGCAATATTATCAGTTATTGATTAGGTACACGTATCCTGATTGATCTGATCTTTCTTCTAAACAACACGGTTTGGCGGCGGCTCGTTTGTAGTCATTGTAAAAAATCCCAGCCGGCAATCACACGGCTGAAGTCAGAAGCCAATTTCCTGCAAGTCCTGCGCAACATATAATGCTGGCTTAATGGAGCAAGCAAGACAACGACACTTTCTGATGTTTGCATAGACCTATGAGCTGATTGATTCTGCAGACCATTGTACATGTTTGATCATCACGCACATAGTTCTAACACAAAAAATCCCTACTTAAAATGTTAAAATGTGTTTTTGTAAATTTTATTGAGTGAGTGAGTGAGTGAGTGAGTGAGTGAGTGAGTGAGTGAGTGAGTGAGTGAGTGAGTGAGTGAGTGAGTGAGTGAGTGAGTGAGTGAGTGAGTGAGTGAGTGAGTGAGTGAGTGAGTGAGTGAGTGAGTGAGTGAGTGAGTGAGTGAGTGAGTGAGTGAGTGAGTGAGTGAGTGAGTGAGTGAGTGAGTGAGTGAGTGAGTGAGTGAGTGAGTGAGTGAGTGAGTGAGTGAGTGAGTGAGTGAGTGAGTGAGTGAGTGAGTGAGTGAGTGAGTGAGTGAGTGAGTGAGTGAGTGAGTGAGTGAGTGAGTGAGTGAGTGAGTGAGTGAGTGAGTGAGTGAGTGAGTGAGTGAGTGAGTGAGTGAGTGAGTGAGTGAGTGAGTGAGTGAGTCAGTCAGTCAGTCAGTCAGTCAGTCAGTCAGTCAGTCAGTCAGTCAGTCAGTCAGTCAGTCAGTCAGTCAGTCAGTCAGTCAGTCAGTCAGTCAGTCAGTCAGTCAGTCAGTCAGTCAGTCAGTCAGTCAGTCAGTCAGTCAGTCAGTCAGTCAGTCAGTCAGTCAGTCAGTCAGTCAGTCAGTCAGTCAGTCAGTCAGTCAGTCAGTCAGTCAGTCAGTCAGTCAGTCAGTCAGTCAGTCAGTCAGTCAGTCAGTCAGTCAGTCAGTCAGTCAGTCAGTCAGTCAGTCAGTCAGTCAGTCAGTCAGTCAGTCAGTCAGTCAGTCAGTCAGTCAGTCAGTCAGTCAGTCAGTCAGTCAGTCAGTCAGTATGTCAGTCAGTCAGTCAGTCAGTCAGTCAGTCAGTCAGTCAGTCAGTCAGTCAGTCAGTCAGTCAGTCAGTCAGTCAGTCAGTCAGTCAGTCAGTCAGTCAGTCAGTCAGTCAGTCAGTCAGTCAGTCAGTCAGTCAGTCAGTCAGTCAGTCAGTCAGTCAGTCAGTCAGTCAGTCAGTCAGTCAGTCAGTCGCTTTGCAATATCTAACTGTCCATGTATAAGCTGCATAAAGTGATATTTCTGCTGCTCGTTTGTGAAATAGTGAATAAAGTGGTGCGACGGAGAGCTCTGACTGGAACAAGTGCTTGCTCAACTCATTCTGGGCAGATGAACAAACTCTGTCAATCCCTGCCAAGGGCCAGCGAGAACGTGTTTGCTCGACAAATCCACAATCGATGCCAGAGAGGACGGGTGAGTGTTTGGAATTAGCTTGGACTGCCAAAAACGTGTGATTCTGATACAATATGGGGAAAGGAATGTTACGTTTTTATTTAGAGATCTTATTTTCATTGCAGCTTCTTGTCATATTTATGTGCTGCCTACCCGGCAAACACGAGTCAATGACCCAATGTTGGGTTAATGCTGGCCCACCGTCTTCGACGCTGGCCCAACATTAACCCAACATTAGATCAAAGTTTCGTGGCTGCTGGGTAGGGCTATAGGAAGATACAATTATCTGGTGCTTTCAACATCCAGCGAGGTGAACATGGTGAAGGTTAGATACATTAGACATCTCCTTTGGCAGAATTAAACTAATTGTGTTTGATCATATAAAGGTGGTTCTGTAGATATCCTTGATCATATTAGTGAGCGTAGAGTGCTAGCCACGCAGTCATTGGAGGTTACGTACTGTACTTATAGCTAAATTAGTGTCGTGGGTAAATTAAAAAAATGTCGTTTAACAAAACGTTTGATGGTTCATCTTCATTTGTACTGACAAGAAAACTGCGTATTTAGTTTTATGATATGTGATTGTAAAAAAATAAGATCATACAAAGCATAATCATTACTTATCCGGCATGACCAGGGTGATGACCAGGCTGGTTACATCGTTCCCTTGGATATGAAAGGGTGTATCTGACACTTTACAAAGTGGCAGATAAACCCTCTCATATCCAAGGGGACGACATAATTATGTATGTTTGTTTTTGTTGTGTGACAAATAAATTGTCTGAGTCTGCCCACAGTAACTCACTTCGGATATGATCAGGGTAATCATTACCATGCTTATTATGACTTGACAGATACTTTGTACGAATGTATCATTTGCACATAAATTCAGTGAAAAACAAAGGACGGGGCTACATCATCATTTCCCGATAAAGTACGTGTAGTAAATGTAATAAGCTCGACGTTTAGACCGGATAGTTTTAAAAAATGATAAAGCTGTCAAAATTTGAGGACTTATACTTCAATATATCCTCTTTAATATTAAGATGGGAGCCCTCTGAAAAAATTGTGAAAAAAATGTTTTGCTCTGTTTATGTTGGTGGGGTCTATGAAGTGTAATCGTGGACAGCTGTACACCGCGAAGATGTGGGCGTGGATTGTGAAATTTGTTTGAACAGGGAAATCAATGTTTGTTATCATAGCGATGCGTGAGAGCGATCTACACACTTATTTTGATGTAGCTTAAAACAAGCTTAAAATGGCTAAATATAGGTGAAATGTTACTGATTCTAACAAAGCTATTTTTGCCTTGATAAACTGTGGAAAAGCCTCAGCCGTAAGCGCTCATAGGAATTACTACACTTATTTGTACCGTGGCAATCAGTGACTCAAACCTTTAGTTTCAGATACAGTTTGGGCTATACGAAATAGAGTTCGTAAGCTGCATTATATTGAGCGAATAGATCATTTATATGTTAAAAGTGTCAACGCTCGCATACATGTAACTCAATTATCTTTTATAATTTTTTTTTTTTTTTTTTAATTAAATAGTTCGTGAAAATGGTGAATTAAACAAAAATGAAGTAAATTATTTTAGTATAAATTATATTTCTCTATCATGTCACATAGTTCAAATTTGAATAGTTACTATGCAAAGTCATATCTAGCTTAAATAGAAGCAGGGATACATTTTATTTATAAAACTCACTAAAAAGACGTTTTTATCGCTTATTTTGTAAAGAGTTTAGTATTATCATTACACTGATTAGACATATTTGTAATATTTTTATGCTTAAGAAGATAAATCGTTCAGACTTAGGCCCTATTGATCACAGTTTTGACATATTTGGTCCCGTTGTGCGCCTCACTAATACAGATAAACATACATAATACAAAAATGTATCAAACAATACCATGTATGTGGCAAAGAAAAAGGGATAGAGTAGTCCGCTGTTTTCGGTGATCGTGTGGTCAGCTGCTTCACCACAGCCGAGACATCCATATATATGCGCATAATGATAGGACAATAATTTGTACTACAATCTTGTTTTTGTACTGTTGTAATTGGTGAATAAAAATATATTTATACCAAATAATCTGGATAACATAGAGGATTGGATAAATCACTAGATTAAAAAAAATAATACTTAAAATTAAGAAGTGTCTGTAAATGTAGGCTGCGAATTATGGCGTCTATGCATAGCTACATGTATCTTGTATGAAATAAAAGTGTTACCATGTGTAGTTTATGTAATATGAATTGGTATGGTATTGGTATAAATAATAATCTTGCCATTAGAAAAATAATTTTGATATGGTATAACTGTTGGTCAATAATTATTATTATATAGTTATTGTAAAGTGATATAACATATATATTAAAACAAAACCACAAATAAAATGTCACTCTGTAGCTCTAACTGGGATTAAAAAAACGTCTTGAAGCATTGATATCAGTTCACAGTGTGTGTGCTAACGATGATAACTTAATAATTCGGCAACCACATATCCAGTACGCGCTGCTGTACATGTCAAGTATGAATACTTTATACTTGACATGATGATACATCGAGGTACATTATTGCACATTATATTTGAATTTCAGCTATGCGTTTGCATTTTTTTATGATAATTCTCAAATGACTTGGATTATTGTTAACATTTGAGTTAAATAATTATGTGTATTTATTGAGCTTATCATGTTTTAAAAAATATTATGTGTTTTTTTAACAATAAAATTGACATACTGCCAATATCTGGCTCACTGTAAACCGTGCCAATAACGAAGTACTGGAGAGGTATTGTCAAACCATTTTCACCTCATCTTCTCTTTGAGGATTAGAATAATTAACATGGGCATTTGGCATAGTTTTGTTGCTTTAGATAGGCGTATACACATGGCGAGATTTGACAATTCATCATGCTCATAGAATGATCCGTATATATAATAAGTGCGTATTTTGCTAAATTTCCCATTTGCTATGAAAAATATATTGCTCATAGAATGATCCGTATATATAATAAGTGCGAATTTTGCTAAATTTCCCATTTGCTATGAAAAATATATTTGCCACAGATAAAAATATAATTTGAATGTGTCACATTGCACTATTTTTCAGCTTACTAATCCCACTTTGACCAGATTTTGATCATAATTGGACAAGAACAGAAGATGGTTTATTCTATGATTTAAATTGGTATTTGATATTGTTTGATCATTGTGTCCGTATATAACAATATTACTACAAACGGTTTTCTCTGTGCCAGATTGAAAAGCAAAGGCGGTTCCAGGACGGTCAAGGATGCGAAGGCTGATTTTGACTAAATAAAGGGAACTGTCAACATGGATCTAATTTGGTCCAAATATTTCAATTTTAGACATATAAAACACACGCATATATTTATTCCTTCTAATCTGTTAATGCAAACATATAAATGTAAGCCTCAAATAACCAAGTAATATGGTTAAAGCGTTTCATTATCAATGTCAATTACAGTACAATTCTATGACAATGTATTATATTTATTGTTGCTGATATTAAAGTTTTGACGCTCATTGTGTAAATGAAAATGAAGAAAACAAGTTTATTTGACACAGTATTTTATTTTCTCATGCAAGTTTGGTCCTTATCTAGAATTTGCAAGGGAAGGGATATAGTTGTAATTTTAACTGAAAAAGGGAGCGGTGGACATTTTTTAAATTTAAATTAAGATTACTTCAATTTTTTTTCCGGAACGCTATAAGTTGGCTTCCTCTTAATAAGTCTGATAATCCAAAATAAATTTATTTCGTTACAATTTACAATTAAAATCGATTTTGGTATTTTGTATAGATTAAAAAAACAAAAACATTAAACATGAAATTTAAAAATCGCAAAAAAATACCGCGTGGGCTCCCATCCTAAACCGAGAGAACATCATCATACCTATACTGTGTAAAAATTTCAGAGCTTTATCACCATTTTAAACTATTTTTAGCTTATTACACCCACATATGAGAAGAAACATCACAAAGCCGATAAACTCAAGGGAAAGACACTATAGTGGGAGCTTATAGAGCGAGGGAAATGATACATCCACTTCAGCTAATCTGCAACGTGCAGCAATGTAATTCTCTCCACAAGTAAAGAAAACTCCCATCTGGAGCAAAGCAAGATGGATGGCCCTGTTGAAACATTGATGAACTATACGGCGCACATTCTTAAACGCACCATGTTATTTCTGAAGTGTAGATGACTCACATTATTATTGACATGCCTCTAACATGTACAAAGACACCGTTACATGCATATTTCTGGCACTATCTGGCACTATGTTGGATAAATGCGAGGACCAGAGCTCTCATTAATCTGGTCATCAATTTCATTGTTTAATAGGGCCACCCATACTATACTTGTATTCCAGGTTTCACACCATCACCACTAAATTAAATGTAACATATTGCATTGTAATACCAGTTTAAATCTGATGATTGTCAACATATCTTTTCACATAACAGTATCATCGTCATAACCACAGTTTGTCTTAGAATAAGAATATATTTGATTGTTTGTCCTGGATTTTAAATGCGGGTAATTGATATAGATTCATGCAGCTTTTCACAGACTGGGGATATATTGCGTTGTACTATGTCCAGTTGTAGTATAGTATTCTATTCTGGAGAGTACGCACTCATTGATCATTCATCCAGGTAATATGTTGTGAGCATTAATTACAAGGGCGGGTATTCTCGTACAAGTTACGATATATCGTAGGCTTCTGATTGGGCGAGATGGCCATCTCGACCAATCAGAAGCCTACGATATATCGTAACTTGTACGAGAATACGGCTCTTGTCAGGTGAGAAATCTGTGGGAGGTGGTGACATTTACGACTCACATTTGTACGCATCTATTATATACAGGAGTCCCACGCTCTACACATTGACATTTAGTTATTTAGTGGCGCCGTTAATTCCAGGATTTCTTGGATTTAGGCCGTGTGAAATTAGCGGCAGCTAGTGCAATGCTCACGATTGCCATGGAAATAATACAAATGCCTCTAAATAATTGAATTGTATAATCCATACGTGGGGAGGGATTTTAGAATGGCTGAATTCAAATCTCCACTCACCTGTGATGACTTATGACAACGCCGGCATTTACACAACTGGTAAACGGGTAAATGGTCAATTATCCCACAAAGTACTGCTATCCTAGATAACGAATTCCACACGATCTAAATGTATATAAAAGATAAGCGCTGTTGGAATAAATCACACTGTAAGTCATCAATGTGTGTATTTTGATACGCGCATTATTTGATCTGCATCGGCTTCACAACACAGCCGACTATTGTCTGTAATATTGACGATTAGTTGAAATGGGTTTCTTTCAGATGGTTACCCGTTTTCAGAAATGGTCCACGTAGATAGGGCATGAGTGATGCTGTTTGTTTTCCAGTTGCTTACTGATGTTTTTTGCTTTCCGTTATAGCTCACGTTTAGCTTTAGACAGAAATGGAGTGTGTTCTCCTGTGCTTGCTCGCTGATATCCAGAGAAGGCCGCCACAAGATTGATCCTTGTGTTACTCCGCAGACGGCTGGATGGCATCTGTGCGCGGGATCCTGGCGGGCGTCCTGTTCCAGCGTCCTGATCCAGACCTCACTCAGAGCGACTCTAGCAGAACTGATGACGTCACAGCTACAACACAGTGGGGAAACACATGAGGAGATAGCTACTAGTGTATAAGTACAGATATTCATGCGAAATATTCCAGTCGAGTAAGTAAGCAAATGTCTCATCCTGCTCAAACGGGTCGCTGCTAATGTAAAAATACAAATATTGATAAGAAAACTATTTGAGGAACACTGTGCAAAGTAGAAAGGCAACCTATGCGTATTGTAAAGTAACCAGATATCAGCTAAGAGAAAATCACGGCATGCACATGCTGAATCAACACTACTTTCTGTAACATTGGCTTTGGTGGTCAAAAAGTTTTTCGCCGTAACTCATTCCGTTCGGCTGCGTACCGTACAACTAGATACATCATGCCTGCATGGGTGGATGTGATCCGCGTAGGGAAGCATCACCAATATTATTGAGCAAACAAACGACTGACCGAACGAACGAACGAACGAACGAACGAACGAGCGAACGAACAAACGAACGAACGAACGAACGAACGAACGAACGAACGAACGAACGAACGAACGAACGAACGAACGAACGAACGAACGAACGAGCGAACGAGCGAACGAACGAACGAACGAACGAACGAACGAACGAACGAACGAACGAACGAACGAACGAACGAACGAACGAACGAACGAACGAACGAACGAGCGAGCGAGCGAGCGAGCGAGTGAGTGAGTGAGTGAGTGAGTGAGTGAGTGAGTGAGTGAGTGAGTGAGTGAGTGGGTGAGTGGGTGAGTGGGTGAGTGGGTGAGTGAGTGAGTGAGTGAGTGAGTGAGTGAGTGAGTGAGTGAGTGAGTGAGTGAGTGAGTGAGTGAGTGAGTGAGTGAGTGAGTGAGTGAGTGTTATTAAGGACGTGAATTCCAAATAATAGGAAAACAATATTATCAGTTATTGATTAGGTACACGTATCCTGATTGATCTGGTCTTTCTTCTATACAACACGGTTTGGCGGCGGCTCGTTTGTAGTCATTGTAAAAAATCCCAGCCGGCAATCACACGACTGAAGTCAGAAGTGGCAGATATAATAGTGAGTGAGTGAGTGAGTGAGTGAGTGAGTGAGTGAGTGAGTGAGTGAGCGAGCGAGCGAGCGAGCGAGCGAGCGAGCGAGTGAGTGTGTGAGTGAGTGAGTGAGTGAGTGAGTGAGTGAGTGAGTGAGTGAGTGAGTGAGTGAGTGAGTGAGTGAGTGAGTGAGTGAGTGAGTGAGTGAGTGAGTGAGTGAGTGAGTGAGTGAGTGAGTGAGTGAGTGAGTGAGTGAGTGAGTGAGTGAGTGAGTGAGTGAGTGTTATTAAGGACGTGAATTCCAAATAATAGGAAAACAATATTATCAGTTATTGATTAGGTACACGTATCCTGATTGATCTGGTCTTTCTTCTATACAACACGGTTTGGCGGCGGCTCGTTTGTAGTCATTGTAAAAAATCCCAGCCGGCAATCACACGACTGAAGTCAGAAGTGGCAGATATAATAGTGAGTGAGTGAGTGAGTGAGTGAGTGAGTGAGTGAGTGAGTGAGTGAGTGAGTGAGTGAGTGAGTGAGTGAGCGAGCGAGCGAGCGAGCGAGCGAGCGAGCGAGCGAGTGTGTGAGTGAGTGAGTGAGTGAGTGAGTGAGTGAGTGAGTGAGTGAGTGAGTGAGTGAGTGAGTGAGTGAGTGAGTGAGTGAGTGAGTGAGTGAGTGAGTGAGTGAGTGAGTGAGTGAGTGAGTGAGTGAGTGAGTGAGTGAGTGAGTGAGTGAGTGAGTGAGTGAGTGAGTGAGTGAGTGAGTGAGTGAGTGAGTGAGTGAGTGAGTGAGTGAGTGAGTGAGTGAGTGAGTGAGTGAGTGAGTGAGTGAGTGAGTGAGTGAGTGAGTGAGTGAGTGAGTGAGTGAGTGAGTGAGTGAGTGAGTGAGTGAGTGAGTGAGTGAGTGAGTGAGTGAGTGAGTGAGTGAGTGAGTGAGTGAGTGAGTGAGTGAGTGAGTGAGTGAGTGAGTGAGTGAGTGAGTGAGTGAGTGAGTGAGTGAGTGGCCTGAGTCGTATATGCGCTTGCAAATTAACGAACGAGCGAACGAATGAAAAGAACGAGCGAATAAATGAATGAATGAATGAATGAATAAATGAATGAATGAATGAATGAATGAATGAATGAATGAATGAATGAATGAATGAATGAATGAATGAATGAATGAATGAATGAATGAATGAATGAAGGGACTTTATGATATTGTTTTGATCGGCGTCTATAACATTATGATCACACGTGACCCAGTTGAAAAAGAACTGATATTTGCAGTGCGGTGCAGAAATGTATTTACAGTGGATAGAGTGTGCATCAGTGGTTATATATACAGTGGGGTTCACATATGAATTACAGGCTGGGGAGTAGATGGCGGGCTAGGCATTCCTTGAAGGCCTGCACCGTTGGAGTCGCACACAGACTGGGTGGCAGTGAATTCCAGTTTGTATTTTTACAAGTGTACATATATTTTGCCGTGTGTGGATGGCAGATGGGTTCTGACATTATTGTTTTGTTATAATGCTTGTGATTTTACAGTTGTAGAGGCTTGTTTGAGTTTTCTTTTCAGCCTTTTTAGTGTCTTGTGTTCTTTATTGGTTGTGTTATGTATGTATGTTGTCCATCTGAGGTTTGCCTGTAGTTCAATGCCAAGATATGCGTGGTGTGTCACTGGTGTTACCAGTGTGTTTTCCATTGTGTAGGTGGGTCTGATGGGCTGTTTCTTTCTGTGGGCATGTAAGGTGTGACATTTTTTTATGTTTTGACATTTGCCATGTGTGAGACCAGTCAACTAATTTCTGAAGATCTTGTTTAAGTTCTAAACAACCTATTTTTGAAGTTATATTACTGTATAGTACACAGTCATCTGCAAAAAAGCCTAATTTTTAATTGATGTTTTGGTTGATGTTATTCATGTAAAGGAGGAACATGAGAGGGCCGAGAGCTGTTCCATGTGGCACCCTTGAAGTGACTGGTACTGGGTCAGACATTTCCCCCTAACTTTCTCATTTCTAAATTTTAACCATTTATTTATTCACTTATTGTTTTTTCCTTAAATCCCATGTTTTTTAATTTTGGGATTATGCGCCACAGTGTCAAAAGCTTTTGAAAAGTCTGAAATATTTATGTCTACTAAATATTTGTATTGTTCTATGCTGCGTTTAGTTCTTCTGTGGTGATAATGAGCTGTGATTCGCATAAGTGTTGTTTTTTTGTAATATTTTTGGTAAGTCACAATGTTGAATTATGTGTGTATGATGTGTTCCATTAGTTTGCAAGTGATGGCTGTGAGGGAGACAGGTCTGTAATTTAAGGCTAGGTTTGTTTGCCCTTTTTGAAAATTGGTATGACATCGGCTGTGAGCCAATCCTGGGGAAGATCACCGGTATTGGAGGAATTTTGAAAAAAAATTTTAACCCGTTAGTGACGAGGCCCGGAGATCTCCGTGATTCAGGGAGATCATTCAGATACGAGGCCCGGAGATCTCCGGGTCTGATTGCATGCGATAACTATGACGTCATAAAATAATCTCGTTTCAGAAACAGAGCAGTAGCATAATAATATCGTGTTCAACGGGTTAAGAATTTGGAGATGTCATAAGCATAATCTTTAGGGAAATTCCGCTGGTTGTAAAGTTGATGTCAGACATGTTTAAGTTAGGATTATTTACAGAAGGGATTGGTTGATTATTTTCTTTAGTAAAAACTGACTGGTATTGTTTGTTTAGTACTTGGGCCTTGCCTTTAGTATCTGTTATGGTTTATCTCTGTTTACTGGTAATGGTGGTACTCCAGAACTGTCACGTTTCCTGTTTTGCAAAATATTGTATAATTTTATGCATCCTTTGATGAAATGAATGAATGGATGAATGAATGCATTCCCCGGTGAGATGATCGTGAACTTGTTTTGTTCATGAACTCTCACTTTGTTCATTAAATGTGTTTATGAATTATTCATGACTGTTCCTGAACATTATGTTTAAAATGTGTTATATAATGTTATATAATGTTCAAAAACAAAGTTCGTGTTGACGTTCATGAATAGTCACGAACTGTTCATGAAAATACATTGAACATTTAGTATATTGATTTGAAATTACACTTTTCTGAGGTTAATGTCTTACCTAAACACAGTAAGCTAATTAAGCTTCATTTTGTTAATTAAAAAGAGATCTCCCCCCTCACAGTATTACACAGAACTGAACAGAAAACTGATAAATTAATAATTTTAAAATATTTTGTATTCTGTGGTTGATAGTCTAACTAAAAAAGTCGCAATTTGCTAATTAATCAGGTAATTAGCCATCGTGTAGTTGACACCATACTCGACAGGGTAATTAGGGTGTGATTCACCATGAACTATGAACTAAATTAAGGTTTCAAGCTCATAACAATAGATCACATTTTATGGAACTGTCTCTGATGAACTTTCATGAACTAGCCATGAACCGAATTAACCCTTTCACTGCAGATATTCGCACTAATGCGACATTGTGCTACACTGCGGATATCGCATTACTGCGACATTACATAACTAGTAAAGTGATTCACTTGGTTGTGGTTGTGACGGCTCCCAGTCACCCCTGTAGGCACGCAAGCCTGAAAGGGAGGACGTGAATGTCTTCAAGCCTTCCATACGCGATAATGACGTCATAATATAAAATAATAACTATGGTTGGGAATCCTCAGTTTTGACAGATCTGGTAATAAAAGGGTCAATTTCAAATAATTACGCAATATGACGTCATATTTTGAAATAATTTCGCAGCCAAAGAGTTAAGACTTAGCAAGTTCATAATAATTAATCAAAGTTAATTAAACTCTCTCGTGAACTTTCATAAAGAAGCTATGAACTGAAAATTGATCTCCTACCAAGTTCATGACAATTCATGACTGTTCATGAAACTCTCTATATGAATTTCATGAACTAAATCATGAACAACATAATTTAGTTCATCAAGTTTTCATTTTGATTCATGATTTGTCATGAACTGTTTTTGATGAAAAGTTTATGAATATAAGTTCATGACCTGGTTTGATGAACCATTGATAAATGTTCATGAATGTTCATGAACATGCATTAACGTTCATCACTTGATAAACTTCATGTCACCGGAGTGAATGAATGAATGAATGAATGAATGAATGAATGAATGAATGAATGAATGAATGAAAATAATTCAGTATAAATGAATCAACGACGGATACACTACCCTTCTAAATCTTAGTTATATCTTATATAAATAATCTGATAAAATTGTTGCTAGAAACCGAGCACAAAAATACTGATCAGTGGAAAACCTGACATATGCATTAGAGATTTATGCTGACAGATCGTGTTATTTGACATGGGTTTGAACTCAATTCTGTCAGATTGCCTAGATTATAAAATGGATTTTTTTCGATTCTGTGACAGTGAACAACCAATACTGTGCACATAATACAGCTGATTTGCTGATTTGATAGCAAACATGTTGATGCAATATCGAGTTAATATCGGGCCGTTAATTCAATATTGGGTCGATGTCCCGTGTTTGCTGGGGTTGTAATTAATTATGGCCACTCTCTCAACACTAATGTATCCCAGTAAGCACGATACACTGAGACAATGTTGGTTCAATGCGACAGTATTGGTTTAATGCTGGGCCCTCGTTTGCGACGCTGTCCCAATATTGAGTGTATCGTGTTTACTGGGATTTTTTTCGGATACAATTCTTTGATATCAAAGTAAAGATTTGTTCCAGATAATTTGATTCTGACATGTCTGACTGATGGGGTCCTCATGTAGTAAAGTATTACCATAGTATTAGCATAGATGTATAATTACAATAACGACCTCCAGTAAAGAATATATGTGATTTTGTAATAGTAAGCGTTGATGCACAAGGAAATAATAAGAACTATGTCATTGTTTTCAGACAAAGAAAATGTACAAATCTCGATTGTGAAGATAGATTAGGTTTAAGTTCTGGACATATTAACTGGCAGAGGCCTACTCTGGCATTTCACCACAGATACCTACCGTTTTTTGATAAAATCACTACATTAGTCTCACTTATTTAAACGTAGTTATGTCGATACATAATTATTTAAGGAAGATGTTAATTCTACTATTGAGGTGACATAATATTGGAAGAGATGACAGCTCAAGTAGTTTTGGTTTAAATTAAAAAGAAAAGTATTCTAATATTTGCATTGGGAACACGTTTTGACACCAGATCTGGTGTTCAGAAAACAAAAAAATACTGCTGTACATAGGGGTATTTGTTTTATCTAGTGCTAGTTTTGCTTCCAAATCACCCCAGATCATAATCATAATCATACAATACATAGGCCTAGTGTCGATAGTCTTACATCGTAATTTCTGCCACACATTTCTCAGGCTGTCCACGCCTGTCCTTCCTGTGACTGTCTGGCAGACTGTCCCCTGACTTCTTAGAATCTCCCCTGAGAGATGATCAACCAAACGAACTACAACACCATATGGGTCCTCCTGGTCACTGACCCTGCCAAACCTAATGGAATTCTAAGTGTTTTTGAGCCGTGTATGAATAATGTGGACTGTCTGTGACGAGATGACAGCGCACCCTGGTGATTCCCGTCAGCACTGGATGTTACATCATTTCTAGCCAAAATTCATATTGTCTATGCATTTCTAATAAATATACATATATGCTCAGTAATTTTTAGCATAACAAAATCACATAAATCAGTCAGCTAAATGTAATGTCTATCGATTTAACTAATGCATCAGAAGTACAAGTGTTGATTTAAATCATGCTATCTAACTTTAATAATAAACTAGAGACTGTTTGAGTGCTTTTGACCATAAAAAAACCCTAATATTTTGTATACATAACTGTATTGGTTTTACTCATGGGCCAGAATCCTAAATGTCGATGATAAAATCATTGAAAGAACCAAAGAGTCAAGTATATCTTCAACGTGTAGACCTATTCCGTCCACCACCATCGTCGGTCAACACCCATGCAATACTTGTCAGTTGAATGTACTGCCACGTGTCTCTTTCACTTCTGAACATACTGTGAAATTCACTGATAAGTCAGTGTACGTGTCTATGCGATGTATCCAGTACACACAATGTAGACCTACCCACCCAATACCTGTTTATGTTAGGCCAGCGTCGCAGGCCATTGCTGGTTGAATCCCGGTCAATCGTATTCGACGCTGGCCCAACATTGAAACAGAATTGGATGATTGTCCCGTGTTTGCTCTGACTGCCATAGGGGTTAAAATCCCAAAAGATCACAATGTTCATGGATAATACATTGG
The DNA here is from genome assembly GCA_964017125.1 of Flabesymbios commensalis. Lineage (NCBI taxonomy): Eukaryota > Metazoa > Annelida > Polychaeta > Terebellida > Flabelligeridae > Flabesymbios > Flabesymbios commensalis. The sequence continues at coordinate 43,985,884 of OZ024910.1, read as the reverse complement.
CTCAATTGTAATGTTGGGCCACTGTCTGCGACGATGGGCCAACATTATTCCAATTAAAACCCCTTAAGCTCTTAACCACGAATATAATTGTAAATATATTCTTTCTGAAGATTTTTAAAACACAAAAGTACTTAACCTAGGTATCACAAATGTTATATTGGACATGTTCATATCGACTGGTGTACATAAATGCCAACCGTTCCCCACACATGGCACCCCTCTTTCCCCTAAACAGGACACAAATTTAGGCAAAATAAACTTAATAGGCTACAGCCGGGCCTAATACATATTTCAAACAACTCGAAACAAGAATTCAATCTCGTTCATGAACGCAATGTCTTTTAAACAATTCATTAATATTAAATATTACAGTTTATTGTGAAGCAGATTGATTAATGTTTAAACCCGTTGAAAAATTAATGGCGTGTGAGCACTGATACCCACATGTTTTAATGACGCGAGCGAGCTGATAGGCCCCTGTCTTAATCTTTTCAGCGCGGGACCGATTTAACACATCATAATATGACGTGTTCTGATGTCTAATGTCGATCCCCGCACTGAAGGAGTAAAATATTTATAATGGCCATAAAACCATGACATAGGTATTCAAATGTAGTAGAAAGAGCTATCTAATACATTTATGATGATTTTAATTACAAAATATTTTCTTGTTATCTTGATTTATATAAAAATATTTCAGCGCTTGAAGGGTTAATGACTTGGGAGAACTGAGAGGGACCTGTTTTATTGTCCTAATATCCTTTTGAATTATTTTGAGACAATTGAATCAATTGTCTAAATAATGGCCTCTGTTAATGAGAATAATCTTCATCAATCTTTAGTGTTTTAATTCTCGTGATCGTTTATTCCCCGTCTCTCCAACATACACAGCACTAAGTAAATAAAATAATCTTTTTAGCACATCCAAAAATGTTACATATAGCTCAAACATAATACTGCCTAATCATGTAAATGAAATGCTGATAATTGTATTCTTGTTCAAGTAAGTAGATGACAATTATTTTATTTTAGCACATACAGCATGTCAAACTCATCAAAGAAACAGCTGTTAGCAAAATATATAATGAATTGCAAATATACAATTATTAAAATATAATATCACGTTAATTAATTAATTTTATTTTTATTCATCTACTGGCTATTCACTAGAACTGGGAAATGTCCTAAAATTAGTTACATTGGTGATACTATCGAAATGAGGTATACAGCAAACAGCAACGGAAATGCATCGTCAGCGGGTAATATTATAAAAAAGCAACACATGGTACATGTCAATATCAACAAAAACGTAGAGAGAAGTGGACATGGAAATACATGCGATGTAAAAAGCTGGGCCCGTATTCTCGTACAAGTTACGATATATCGTAAGCTTCTGATTGGTCGAGATGGCCCGGGAACTGGATGAATCAATTTCAGAGAGGCTGCTTCTGGAGAGGGCGGGGGCCCTAGGGTAGTGGTTAGCACCGCTGCCTTTCACGCCAGAGTTCGGGGTTCGGTTCCCGGTCTCGGCGGTTTGAAAGAAACAAAAATGTATCTTCCCCATCCACGTGTGAAAGTTAGTATTGTGGGGAGCCTCCGTGACCGAGAGGTAGCGTGCTCGGCCTCAGACCGCCAGGGCTCGAAATTTCGAATCCTGTGTCTGGAGGACAGAGTCATCTCAATCATCTCACCATCCTCAGGAGGTTCTCCTGGCCCAGTTTAGCCCAGTTTAGCCTATATGTGCACAAAGGTGGCCTAAAGCCCGATTCATTTCATTTCATTTTGCTTCTGGAGAGACCATCAACCCATCACCAACGTGCTCTGTGCAGCAATGTGATAAAACAATCTAATCTCTAGCTTTGTCAAGTGATGTAAAAAGGTAAAAAAAGGTGCAGGTTTATAGTCTGATAGTCTGTCATCAGACTTTTACATTTTTATCCACTAAGTTTACGGGACCTGTTCATTCGTGTGTCATTTCAATTCATATGAGAGCATACAGTCCTGCAGCCATTTCGGCTCATTGAACATGCCATCTCTGTCCTACAAGTTACTCATTTTCACCTGAGTCCGAATTGAAGCATTTGAGGGTTAAGTGTCTTGTTCAAGGACACAACATCGAAATAATCTACCAATATTGAGAGGGGAAAAACATGATATTCTCTGGAAATCCTGCACGAAGCGGGATTGGAAACCGCACGGCAGGCAGCGACATTGACAAAGCTTCACGCTCCAACCATTGCGCCACGTCTCCCTCATAATACATGTAAACCATGGCAACTACAGGGAATGATGTGACATGAGAACATTATGTCTGTGTACTTTTGGTTGCTTTCTCAGGTCGAGCATCAAGCCATGGCAGTCTAGCCTGTAGACTGTCATAGCTTGACCTGTTAACGGCAGACAGACATTTTATGGGGCACACCCGCCGAGATTTGACGGACGGTAATAGGGCGACGACAATGCGGGTCTCTTGCATTGTTAACCGCCTACGATGGCCGCAGACTGTCCTCTTGATTGACATACACATGTAGGCCAAGTCTACTCTCTGGGAGCCTTTCTAACACAGCAGGGCGGGAGCCCTAGGGTAGTGGTTAGCACCGCTGCCTTTCACGCCAGAGTTCGGGGTTCGGTTCCCGGTCCCGGCGGTTTGAAAGAAACAAAAAATGTTTCTTCCCCATCCACGTGTGAGAGTCAGTATTGTGGGGAGCCTCCGTGACCGAGAGGTAGCGTGCTCGGCCTCAGATCGCCAGGACTCGAATTTCGAATCCTGTGTCTGGAGGACAGTGTCATCTCAATCATCTTACCATCCTCAGGAGGTTCTCCTGGCCCAGTTTAGTTTATATGTGCACAAAGGTGGCCTAACCCCCGATTCATTTCATTTCATTTCTAACACAGCAAGCACGAGACATTGACCTAATATTGGTTTAATGTAACAACGTAACACCACACAATTGTATCTATATCTGTATATATGAATTGGGAATATCATTGTGTAAAGCAATGCAAATTATTTGATTTCAACGATTGATTCAAAGCACCTTGTTTTCGTTGTCACAGTTATTTTTATAATTTTATTTGAAAAATGAAGATTCCTGACTCAACTGATATTATCTTTCCATTCATCGCTTACAGTGTTTATAGTGAAATAAAAAGGTATTCGCAACAGAAGTTAACATGTGCCAAGCTCTGACACGTTACATTAGTCTGCGAGTGCGACTGCGCCGGCCACCCGACCCCAGGTCGTTAGACAAACCCAATCACACGCTGTCTGATCATGTCGAAAAACGACCCAGAAAAGAACCCATTTCTCTCCTGACTATCACATAAGGTAGCCGTCAGAACAATTTGACTGTGCTAATTTACAATTCAACACACCTGAGAGCTCTACTAGAAAAACCTTATGTGTCCACTGGCAATGACTTCAATTAACAAGAGTAAGTACCCTAAAGAGCTCATTGGGAGAGTTACTGCAGACATCAAGTGAAGGATGTACAGGCGTCAATATGTAAACCGGTACCCATTCGTATTCTGCATAATCATGGCGATATCGCGACATAAGGAAGTGGGAAGTCGGACATGCCTGCTGCTAGCAAATGACTTAGCGCTACGTGTAGTGCACATAACTCCAGTGGCTGAAGCAGGTTTCAGCCACATATTGACCCCGTACAAAATCGTGGGACATTTCTTTGGACGGTCAAAATCTTGTCTTGTCCTCGACTTGACCCTGACTAATCAGGTCGAAAGTAGTTTTTTTCTAACACTTCAGTTACATGCCCGCATGCTCACTTCAGAGGTCACACTGTCATCAAAACGTTATGACATTTTTCATACCCTGGGGTCGGGATCGCTCTCGGTCGCCGCCATGTTGATTTTTGGGTAAAGCAAATACATCAATCCAATTGGTTCAACGTATTATGTCTGCTGGGCAGGGACTATAATTACGCATTCTAGTATTTTTAAATAACTTCACATATTGGACGGGAACACATAATTCTTTTGTGAAAATACCTGTAAAGAAAGTCACTTCTTGCAGAGATGGTGTGCATGTAGCTCGCAGGATATTTTTTTCTGACAAGACTAATTGGAAATGCTGAGATCTAAGGACATCACAGTGACAGGAATGGGACTGATAGCGGAAGTAGAAGCCATGAAAACACAGCCAGCGTTAGCACTGGGCACACATGACAGGAGATGAAGAGATGGGGGGGGGGGCAGACTATATATACATATGTATAAGGGGATGTGTAATGTTGTCAATATTGGAGAGCATCCCCTGATGCCTCAATTCATATCGATGAAATTAAAGCTGTGGTTGGCCAGCTGAGAATAAAGTCTGAAAGAATGAATGAATAAATGAATGAATGAACGATCGAACGAGCGAATGAATGAGTGGCGGAGAAAAAACAATTTGTCCACTCTCCCCCCCCCCCGTGAAAATCACAGTAAAAATCACAAGCTTACTCGTTTTTATATGGCTTTGGAAGTACTTGAAATGATACAATTTCGATGATAATGACAACTATTTATAACATTTAACGCCTATGACTGTTGCAGATACATCTGTACATCCGTGTTGGGCTGTGTTTCAGTGACATAATTATTAAAGATTTGAGCACAAATTTCTAGAATCCCTAATCGTCACCTGTTAAGTCTGGGCATGTTAAGATGCTCTGACAAGGATGTTTTTCAAGTAAGAACTTGATGCGGCAAGTTAGCCTACTATTCAACAACACATGTTCAAGTAAATCTGCATCAAACATGGCTAAGTGGTTTTCTGTGTTTATCACGGTCCATATGATTCTGTCTTGACCAGGGGAATAGACCCCGCATGGTGCAGGCCGCACCGACACCTGCGTCATGATGGCCATTCAACCCATTAATGAGATGATGTCACTGTGGCCTACATAGTTGTTGGTTACACGAACCTACTGTCAGATACTCTTTTAACAATCCTCCACTGACGCAGCTGCAAGATGCAGTTTTTATGTTGATGTCCTAGAAGGGGAATCATTGTGACAAGCCATACCAACATACAGGCTTACCCGCAGACCTTAATTATTAGATGCCTCATACATATTAAATTAAACTGAAAAACGTTAGAAGCCTCATCAAATCGAAAGTAATGGCCGTTTTTCAAAAATCCTCTGAATTTGTGAAAAAGGAGGAGTTCGGCTTCGCAAAATCACTGAAAAATAAATGTTCGCTTTTTTGTGTGGATGTTCACAATAACTTGACCATGAATTAAAAATATAGCATAAATCGGTATAAAGTGTATGCAGTACATGATGGTTGTACGATATTTGAATATGTGATTTTCAATGCCTCTAAAAATTAATGTCACTCTGTTCTTCTTAATCATGTTAATTATGTGTACTAAATGGCTTTAAATTATTAACCTCAATGAGTAGCCCCCCTACTATTATTTATCCACATATATACTACGACAATAATTATACCAACACTTAAATATCGATAAAGAGAATACCGATAAATATCTATAATCCGGAGAGTGTGATAAGCAATATTAATTAGCAGAATCTTAGCATTAAAACACAAACCACCATTACGGTATTTATAGTAATTATAGAATACTGGTAATGCAGTGGATGAATGAATGGGATACATAATGAATAATTATTGAATAAATTACCATAAAAATGAATGGATGAATGAATGAATGAATGAATGAATGAATGAATGAATGAATGAATAAATGCATTCAGCCCACAGTGAATGAATAAATGTAGCCCACATGGACGTTCTGTGCGAAGCTAAGCTGATTGGAGGAGCTTCAGGTGACCGCGATGATGAAATCAAATCAGGCTTCAATAGTTCGTTTCAGAATTTAACTCTTAAAGTTTAGTATAAACCATGGAAACTTACGGTCTAGTTTCAATTTTAAATCATTATAAATGTCTTAGTTAGCTTTTGAATACATATGTGATGGGTCTACAGGCATTATAAATATTTTTACTCTTACAGTGCGGTGGTCGATTTTAGACGTCGTCAGAATCGGACGTCTGTAAAGGTTGATCCCGGAATGCATGCAAATGTAGAATGCAATAACTCTGGACAATATAGCCACCCCATTATTCCCGGTGAGTTTATAGTTTATTAAATTCAATAATCGACCTCATTATCTAAACATCAACATACTATGTGAAGAAGATTACGATGTAATAGACAAATAATCTACAGAAGGCATCGTCGCATATCACTGCTAAATAAGTAAGCCCTGTAGATTATCTGCAATGCAAAAATAAACGAATATGTCTTCATGAAATATTATGTGACCCATTGTTATTATGTATACATATATTACACGTATAAATAAATTGCTAAGTACCAGGGGGGGATACATTCATGTCCACATATTAATGTTTTTGGTAAAGATGGGATCATTATTGAACCCGACACTGAGCACTATATAATATAACATAATTCCATATAATAACAAATTGTTACAGGAAGGACGCACCAACTGTAATGTTGAACGATGTAGTCATTTGAAAAGCTTACGTATTACTTGTTACTTGCAGTTTCGCTACGCAATTACATCACCCTCAGTACTTGAGAGTAGCTTAGGTAATATATATTTTTTTTTTAAACAACACGCTTTCAATATATTCCAGTTATTGTTATGTTGTTCATTATAACATGTATAACTTCCAAATACATTTAATAAAGAAAAGGCTGTATTGCTTCACACAATGTGCTGCTTCAATTAATTCTACAATCTCGCCTCTGACTATCAGTTTTTACTTCTCCATCAGCGGGTTAGATTTCACAGTAAATTAACACCACCTACTTTACACAGTCAACAAAGGGAAGCCAGTAAAGGCACAGTCGATACCATAGAGGCTTGTCGCCCGGCGCCTACGTCACTTCCGGATTCCCTCCAGTCGGTACACACCGGACTTGTCGCGTAATCCCAGTCAGCACACAGTGCAGGGTATTGGCGAATGGCTCAAGTGATGTTAGAATTCCATTAGGATCCGTTCAAGTCACATCCTCTGATCCGATGCTGTGCTAGACGCTTTGTACACTAGAAGTATGACGTTTGACAACAAAATAAATAATACAATATCTGCAGACAGCTCTACGGATTTATGTCTTTGAAATTGCAATAAGTATTGCTCGAGTGCTGGGGCGTAAACATTATCTAATGAATGGGTGAGGGCGCGGGTGTTCACTACATCTTCGAAAATTCTAAGGATTTTTTAGGCATTTGGCAAATAATGGGAGAAGGGTTGATCTGCCAATGCAGTGGTTGTAAAGCTTGAAAGCGAAATCTTTATTGATCACACATAAATCTTCGGTTGGAGCAACTCGGCAGCATGTGATTTGTTGTCTTTTTTTCAAATTGACATTATCAACTTATCGCACAACCGACTGCGTAGTCCTTAAGCTGGGCGACTATGTTCGTTTGCATAGAAGCGTTAAATTCAAGGACAACACAGTCAGTTGCAAGGAGATGTTAATTTGAGAAAAGACCAACAAAATCACATACTGCCGTGTAGCTTCAAACCCTCGAAATAGGTCTTTACTAATTTATTTTTATTCAAAATATACTGCGTGTCTCATGTCTTATTGTCGAATTTAGCTGGTTAGCTCAAGGACAGAACGATTACTCAAACACCAGTTTGTGAAACCAGTGTCATCCAGCTCTAGCAGTATATTGAAAGTAGCTCTGACTGAATGATTTTGAACACAAGTTTCGATATATTGCGGTATTATCAGGGGCAGACAGCTGTTGTTCTGTATCACCATATATTGCAGGAGTATGTGTTTGCTCTCTAACGTCCAGTGTAGATTTATTATAAAACTCGATGTATTTTTTTTCCAGTTCAGTAACATATCGCCTGTTTACCATATCACTTTCATTCTCTAATATGAACAGTATTTGTCAATCAAAAACATTAAAGCTTTGTATACTGCATACATGTATGAATATTAGCATAAATAGGACACATACATATACAAAGCACTTCTTCTCAAAAACAAAATTATTCGAAGATTCATCACGATGCTTACCTGGACCTTTTCTATTAACATGACCGAAAATTATATATCGTCAAATAAATGGCATACATCTTGAGCTTGAAGGTCAGTTTATTTGAAGACTTCTTCCCATATATTGTAAAATGACATTCTATTTACACAGTCTTATTAGTCATTTATTGCAGCTGTTTTATGAGCATTACATAGTGTGTGTGATTGTGTACTGAGCACTTGCATTTCCCCAGTTCGTCGATGGAGACAGTGAGTATTCAGTACACATTGGCAGGTCATGTCTATGTTAAAAAGGCAGCAGCGTGTGAGGCGTGTATGTAGATATTGCAAATGATGAATTAATGCAGAGATAACAGCTTAATCACAAACACATACGCCTATATATTTACATATAGTGATAATAAACAGCCATTAACTCATGAAACAATGAAGTCTATTTGAAGATTTAAAAAAGGCATCTGTGAAAAGAAAACTTATAGAAATATCACAAATAAAAAAATAAGTTTGTAAATTATTTTATGAATAAAACAAAAAAATCACTGAATCTGTCCACAGACGCCTGTGAACCAGAAGGTCGGAAGCTTGTTTCTGGACTAGAATGAGCTATGCATATAATATTGTATCTTGACCTTCCATTGCATGTCTCACAATCGCTATTTAAAAATAATTATATGTATTGCCACTATTTAAAAAAAATCATGGTTATTATTTATAATATTATTATGAGGCCAGACGGCGCAAATAAACGTTTTTTTCTAAACCAGAAGGTCATAAGAATGTCTATGAAAACTAGAAATTATGTCCTAGTTACTAAAAAACGCACATCTTAATGTCAAAAGTATGTGTAGGATGGAATGACTGCAACTGTTTAACCCCTAGAGTCATTCAGTTAAAAAAAATTGTCAATTGAAGTTGTTTCTCGTTAACGCGATCCACAACTTCAAGTGATTGTAAATGCATGTCAACAACGAAGTTTAAGTTTCTAAATATATCATAGTGTAGTCATTCTAGCAAAATAATCTTGACAAATTGCTAACAAAGGTTTTATGATGTATTATGGTAGATATAGGCCCCGACTAACATTTCCGAAGAGTCCCAAGCAAAACAGTCCTGTTCAAATTCGAGAAATTGCCTAAACCTATTTTCCCATACAGGATACACGAAAATCGAATTTTCCCATTTCTTCCCGTTTTGCAAATGTTAGGTAGGCCTACCGTTACTTCTGTTTTTGGACACCAGGCATCGATTGCAGCTATCAGCTTGACTTTAAATGCAACGCACGGTTGATTTAAAGTTGATTTAGCGATTTTTAGTGATTTAAATATATGAGTATATGATGTATTCTTGTTTAAATTATTCTTGTTAGCTTAGATAATAATATGCTCTTTATTTAATGGGTAGCTTGTGTGGCGGAGTGACCACCTACAATATTGGTATTTGGTTTATCTGTCAAGTAGTAGTATTGATCACAGGAGTCTATCAAATGTATATTTTAAGTTAAAGAAAAAAACTCAATTGCGAGCGATCATTAAATTTATGCTAATTATTTTTCAAATTCAGTGTCATCAATTGATACCGTTTTTTGTATTACAGTTCAAGATTTGAATTGGATAATCACCATTTGTCGACTGATAATATCAAGCTCATGAGTCAACAAGCTATAATAGCGAACTTAAGGAAAGGGTTTGGCTCTGGGATGTAGCTATCTTAATGATCAATGCCAGTAGCTTCAAAACAATATCCAAGTATTTTTCAATTTAAGAATTGATATTTCATGTAGAACAGGTTTCTAATGGCAAAGGTCAAAGGCTCTTACCGCAGCGATCTAAATATGTGTTGTTTGTCATCATACTATTTATACTTTGACATGATCTCCTAAACATCAAAACTAACAAAGGATGGACTTTATGGAACTATTCAATAAAGAACTTGGAACAAATGTTGCTTGTGAACACATTTAAATTAATATATAAAGAATGTTCAACGACATTTTTTATCTTGAGTGTATCAGATTACACAATCTCAAACATTGTGTTAAAATAATATACATCGCCATATATTATTAACTACTAAATGCAATGTACATGGGTTTTCATTGCTAAAACTTGAGACTCAAAGGGTTAGAATTAATATGATAATAAGATAGCATATACACAATGCAATTGAGGATATTATCCATGTAAGCATTTCGAATTGACATTGCAAATGTACGTAACTAATTTAATATATACATCACAACTGTTGGTTTGAAATCGTCTTTTACAATAAAAGTAGCAATTTTTTTTTCAAATGTTTTTTTTTTCGTGTTATTCAGATTTCTTGACCCTCAAAACATACGAATCTATATATTACATTAACGATTTGCATAATTATTGGTGAAGATATGGGATTTTTAGCATAATAGCTAGTGCATATTGAGGCCATCTTGAATATCGCCTTTCTGCGAAAAAAGAGACATGTAAAACAATGTCAGCCACCCAGGTATTGTTTTTTGACAATTAATAAACATATTTTTTAAGTTAGTTTGCTTGTAACAAAGATATGCCATCTCTCCATTTTTTCATCACATTATGTACCCCTGGCGGTCTGACTATTCGTCAATTTAACAAATTTGAACAGGAGTTTTGCTTGGGACTTTTCAGGATTGCTAACTGTGACCTATATCTACCATAATAAATCATAAAACCTTTGTTAGCAATTTGTCCAGATTTCCGTCGATGACTACACTATCAGTGTTTCAAGATTTAAGATATATTTTCCTATTAGCATACGGATTGTACAGGTGTTTAAGCGAATTTAGTAGTCGACATCAGTGATCTAGGGGCTAATGGGAAACGTTCAAAATCAACTTTAGTTTATCACGCATATGAAGAAAAAATAAAAAAATTACGACACTTATTGCAGTGCAAATATCTTGTTGATAATGTAAGCCAAAATATCGCAATCAATCAGTGAAGCGTTGTATGCCACTGCAAAAACAAAACTCAAATTAATTGAAAAAGTTTTCGCTTTTTAATCTTGTAACTAAGCTCGAAATGTTATCACGATACAGATGATGGATTAATGGCAGCAGACAAGATTGGCAAAACTTGAGCAGCGAAATAGATTATATATGATAGTACAAAAATTGGTTCGCTGAGATGCAATCTAAGACCAGACATCGCTCAGCAATGACCAGAGAACCCGATATTGGCTAATTTATAAGTAAATTCCGAAGAACAATCAGCTGGGCTTAAAAAGCGCCAAAACACCCACGTTAAAAGAGGGCAGTGATGTCAAACAAAGAAAGAGAAAAACGAGTGACAATTTGAATTACAAATACACTGAATTTTGGTCCGGAAATAAAACCGCTCTTTAGAAACGTTCTGATATTTTACTTCAACGCACATTACCAAACTATGATTAAATACATGTATAACTGAAATAAGGCAAATATGGCAATATCAACACAATCATTATTATATTTTAAATTGCTGAAATTAAATACAGAATATTCGACGCTGTGCATGTTTACACTTCTATATTATTAATGCTACAGTTTTAGTTACAAACATATACTGCGCCTATATTCAAGTGATTCATTTCAATGTCTTCTGTCGTGCTAAGGTTATTCAGTAACTATATTTCCGTGTTTAAACTACATGTAGGTTTACAACCAGCGTAGTTTATAAAACAAGAATCATCACAACTAATAATCATGATAATGCAGGTGTATTATAGCATGCAGCTAACAATAACATAAACAAGTAGCTTCTACTCAAGATACCCCCCACCAGAAATTTTGTCAACAACAAGCAATAAGAAGAGTTTCACACGATCAATGATCATAATATAACTAGATGACCTTCTCACTTAAAAACGTGTTTTCGCAATAGAAGTCTATATGATATATAGTGGAAACGAAGCTGACGATCGGCATCAGCATTGGAGCAGACGTATGATTTGTAATGGTGGTCATCCTGTGCACAAATGGAGGTTTCCCGTAATTGCATTGACCTTATTATGTCTCCCCTCTGACAGAAAGGTGGGGACATGTTGCTTTACCTCTGTCCGCTCTGTCTGTGCGTTCTGTCCCATTCCTTTCTGCCAGCGCTTTTTATCGCGCGAGCGGCCAAACACGAGATGTTGACCTAATGGTGGGCAAATGCTGGCCCACCGTCTGCGACGTTGAAGCAACATTAGCCCAACTTTGGGTTACAGGGTCGTGTTTGGCGCCACACTGAATGTGGGCCAGCGGCACAGACGGTGGGCAAACATTAACACAGCTTTGGTCCAAAGCATCGTGCCCGTACCGCCAGCATGCAGGTACCGGCAGCATGAAGTACTGACTAGACCTGAATGGATACTGGCCAGCACCGGCGACGCTGGCCCAACATTCAACAGACATTGGGTCAGTGTCGGCTTGTAATAGCCGCCAGCAGTAAGCAATACCAGACCAGCTGCTATTCCCGGCAAACACAACACATTTGTATTACATTTGTATGACGTGTTTTACAAATGTTTTGTGTTTACTGGGTTGAGCGCAGCCCAGCAATTTGACAACAAAACGGAATAATAAATTCCGCTTATCACATAGTCTCTACTGTCCACAGGAGCCATTGAGACTACATCTATTAGCTATCAACCTTTATATTTATGCTGCTGGAGGGGATTTTTTTGTTCACAAAAACTAGACCCTTCCAGTAAAGCCTGGCATACAATTCATCTATGTGGTTGTATCATGTCTACATATATGTTAAATTACAGATACTATGAATAAACTATTTAATTGTCTATTGTCTATTGTCTATCATTTATATTTTATGAGTTAAGGCACCTTTTTAAAACTTTGGTAATGACGTGACCTGACATATCAGGGAAGTCACTATCGAAAATGGCTTGGTTCGTCTCAATTTTTACTAGACTGTGAAGAATATATCGTGCTGACAACAATTTTAATGTTAAAACTAGAAAAAGAGTTCTCGAACTCCGAGGCCCGTGTTTAATCTGCTTGAGTGTTATAGACAAAAAATCAGTGTATCGGTCTTCCTCATGGGCCACAATCTTAAATGTCTTCGACGTGTATTACTTCCACCGCCATCATCGGTGCTGGCCAACATTCATTCAATACTTGCCTACGATGTACCTGATACAGAGGATGTAGGCCTACCCACCAAATTCGGTTTGGTGTTGGGCCAGCGTTGCAGCCCATTGCTGGTTCAATGACGGTCAATCGTCTACGACGCTGACCCAGCACTAAGCTATCACCGGGTCTGTTGTATATTTTGTGCAGACACGTGTCATTCAAACAATACTGTTTCAATCTTGACCCACAGTACTCGACGCTGGCCCGCCATTGAAACAACATTGGGTGCTTGTACCGTCTTTTCTGACTGCGGGCATTGTTAGTGAGGGCAGGATGACCCGGCGTGGTTAGTGAGGTCAGGATGACCCGGCCCAGGGCATGGTTAGTGAGGTCAGGTTGACACGGTAAAGGACGTGGTTATTGAGGTCAGGCTGACCCGGTCCAGGGCATGGTTAGTGAGGTCAGGCTGACACGGTACAGGGCATGGTTGGTGAGGTCAGGATGACCCGGCCCAGGGCATGGTTAGTGAGGTCAGGCTCACACGGTACAGGGCATGGTTGGTGAGGTCAGGATGACCCGGCCCAGGGCATGGTTAGTGAGGTCAGGCTGACTCGGCCCAGGGTATGGTTAGTGAGGTCAGGTTGATACGGTACAGGACGTGGTTAATGAGGTCAGGCTGACCCGGACCAGGACATGGTTAGTGAGGTCGGGCTGACCCGGTCCAGGTTATGGTTAGTGAGGTGGGCTTGACCCGGCACAGGGCATGGCTAGTAAGGTGAGGTTGACACAGCCCAGGGCATGGCTAGTGAGGTCAGGCTGACACGGTCCAGGGCATGGTGAGTGAGGCCAGGTCAACTCGGCCCAGGACATGGTTAGTGAGGTCATGCTTACACGGCCAAAGCATGGTTAGTGAGGTGAGATTGACATGGCCCGGGGCATGGCTAGTGAGGTCAGACTGACACGGCCCAGGGCATGGTGAGTGAGGACAGGTCAACCTGGCTCAGGGCATGGTTAGTGAGGTCAGGCTTACACGGCCCAGGCATGGTTAGTGAGGTCAGGTTGACCCGGCCCAGGGCATGGTTAGTGAGGTCATGTCAACCCGGTCCAGGGCATGGTTAGTGAGGTCAGGCTGACCTGGCCCAGGGCATGGTTAGTGAGGTCAGGTCAACCCGGTCCAGGGAATGGTTAGTGAGGTCAGGTTGACCTGGCCCAGGGCATGATTAGTGAGGTCAGGTCAACCCGGTCCAGGGCATGGTTAGTGAGGTCAGGCAGGCTGACACGGACCAGGCAAGTTTAGTGAGGTCAGGGCATAGTTAGTGAGGTGAGGCTGAACCGGTCCACCTGGGCATGGTTAGTGAGGTCAGGCTGACCTAAGGAAACTTGGCCTGGGGAAACTTTATAGAAGCAGTCACATTACGTCTAGACATTATATATCTCTCTGACACAAACAGTTTCCCGATTAAAAAAAAACTCCAACCAAATAATGACCTGGTAAAACAGCTCGCTGAAATGAAAAAGTTAACATTGCGTTCGTCTATTTCGTTGTCGATAAAATGAGAAAATAGCTCGTAATTTTAAATTGTTATCCATCTAAAAGCTGGTGGCCAGAATGTAGCAGTAGATCAATATCATAACACGATTCGCTATAAATTATCAGATCTGTGATTTGCTAATTCATCCAAAATAAATGCACGTGACTCACAAACTACATACTTGACATCCGGTTCGTTAAAGTTTAATAATGTTCTGTGACTTTATTTTTATAACAAGAAGGTGCCATTCTTTACAGTCACGTTAATGTGTCTGGTCTGTGAAAAGGCTAATAGTACCCAGAGGAGTCTGGGAGAAGCTGATGAAGAAGTCGCCAGCAGGGATGATGAATACATTATTCATATGGGTCTACTGGACAAATGTACACGACGGTAATGGTTTAAAGCAATTGAGACAATGAGACCATTTATTTTATACCATGTATGCATGTTAGTTGTAGTTAAATATTCAAAGACCAGGTGAGGTGACTTTAGTTAAACAAAATATTTGAAGTATAACAATAATGTTTTCTGTGTTGGATATTAGGTAATTCCACATAAGCAAAAAGTAATAAATAATTATACAAAATATATGGCAAATTGTAAAATATCCAGTTTTCAAACAAAGGGACAGTTTCAGATGAATTTAGATGTAACAAAATAATGCAGAAGTCGACACAACATGTTGTTTACAACATGCCTATAAAGTGGTGATTTACCTTGGGTTTTTGCTGACGTATTACTTGCAGTTGATTTCCAACTGCCTGCAAAATAGAAGGCAGACATTAACACAGTGACAATGTCAGAGACTAATACCACAGAGCCGTCGTTAAATCCTCACCCCAGCCAGGTTTTTTTTCTGTTAACAATAGGCTGTTGCTGGCCAGTGCTTCGCTAACCATCAGTTGTGAGTGGCCCGAGTTTAGCAGGCTCTTTATAGCCTGGCTGATGACAGAGGCTTGGTGTCTGCAGTCAGCCTCTAAAAGAGCAGTCTAGGCTTGCAGCACAATATTTCTGGTTCAGGAACAATGCCTGTGAGTCCCTGACACGCCATCAGCATGCCTATCTTGGCTGCCAATTAACGCCTAACGCCATCTGTCAATCGTTCAATATAAAATATGACGTAATGTCCGTTGAATCGAAGAAAAACACGTCACTTCCACATTAGCCTAAAATAGAAGTCAAAAAGCTGGACGCAATAGGTTAAGTTGTAGACAATAATGCTTATGCTGCTGATACTATTCCAAATATTTAACAACAGCAGCAGCAGCAACGGAAGCAAAAGCAGAAACAGCAGCAAAAGCAACAGTAGCAAAAAAATCAGCAACAGTAACAACAACAGCAGCGGTGACAACAGCAACAGCAGTACCAGCAACAGCAGCAGGGTTGTTAAAATAAAGGTTTCGACACGTCACCAATAAAGTCGTTGTGATGTAGGATAGAGTGCTAAACTTTGTACATAATAGCATGCGAAAGTAAATATGTATCGACATCAATAAAGTTATCATAGACAAATCACCTATTTTCATATAATTATTATCAACATACACTCCGTAACTTTTATTGCTTTTTTGTGAAATTTTGGATGTTGTCTATGTTAATGGTTTCCACTCTGTTGTGTATTGACTGTTTTAGTGTCATCTTAGGATAGAGACAGTACTAATAATGGCATCTTCAGATGGACCATCTCTGGTCTAATGGCATCATCTCACTAGCGGGAGGAACATACACGTACAGAGCATTGGTTTATCTGAGCCTCACAGTCGTTTAGGGTGACTAGTTTCTGAAGGCGTTCCCTCCATATCTGCTCCCAGAGCTTGACCTCAACCCCAATAAAAACCTGAATCCGCATGCAAGCTTTGCTCCGTCTCTCTCAATCTATCTATGAGATCATCATTTATCATTGTAAGCTTCGGCGAAATCCACATTCCAAACAAAGCCTCTGGAGAATCTAGATGAGCACTGCAAGCCAAAAGTCAGTATTTGCTTACTTTACCAACGCTGCCCGAATGCAGGTGCAGCATCAGAAATAATGGTAGTCACCGCGACCGCTTCTGGCCAACGTCTAGCATTGACTCACCCTTCTTACTGCATTTATGTAACGGACCCAGTTTTTTGCAAAGACTGTTGTAGGACGTATTTTTATTATTTTTCTCGCAGGTTAGATCCACAAGTTTAATAAAACGGTCACGGATATTTTCTGACAATGACTTGATTTGATTTGTTCCGTCCATCAAGGTCGGTCATACTTAAAAGGGAGCCCTTTTAGATAAGGACACTGACCTAACCAGGTTTCATTCTGTGGTTTCGTCCAAAGTGATGCAGGCTAAATAGATTAATGCCAAGACATGAGGGTGACAGAGTACATGGTACAGGACAAGTCAACTCGAAATATCATGTCGACCATTCAAACGAAATACGCAGAAAAACTAGAGCATACGTATGGTGTCAAAATCGCTTTAAACCTACAAGCACTAAGCACGAAATCAATATAGTTGCTATTAATCTGTGTTAGTACCAGGTTAAAGCGCAGTTATTGGGAAGGAAATAAGGGTTTAAACATTAAGATTTCCGGATGCTTGCTCTCACATTAAACAAGTATGAGTAGTTTTCACCCACTCGAAGTTTTGGGTCGCGATACACAACTACAAGTGGGTGACCATTACTTTAGCGGGAAAAGGGATCAAATGTTCAAGACGACTACTTCATTTGCAAAATGAAGTTTTAGACCCGCCTTTGACTGACCAGTCCACCCAGACTCTCAGTAAAATGTTATGAACAAACATCAAAATGACAGAAGAAATGTTGATTCCATCTTGGGACTACAACAAAAAATAATGCTGTGCGAGAAGAGTTAAGGTAAAATGTATTCCACGATTTCAATAAAGTTTTTTTTGTACCGCTGAAATGCCAGTGCCAACAGCGTGACATTTAAAATTGAAATGCCTAGATGAAGTGACACTAACATCAACTCAACATCGGGTCAACATCCTGAGTTAGCTGAGCGGGTATCTGAACAGGGTATTTCTGAGGCTGAGACGTCACTTAGTCCGACTCAGCAACCACACAAGGCCTTTTACATGTTTATATTACCGTCTGAATTCCTGCGTCCAGCATCCCACAAACAATCCATCAGCCGACAGATCGTACAACCCTAATCTACACGACATATTGGGCCACTGTTGCACCTATATTGGACCAACATTGGCGTTGATTGTCAACACCAATGTTGGGCCACCGTCTGCGACGCTGGCCCAACAGTGAAACAACACTGGATCGAAGTCTCATGTTTGCTGGGATGACATACCGTGCCAGGCAGCAAATATTGATCTCCGGAGCCTCCTTTACCATTACGACCCACCTACCAGACATGAGTGTTTGCTCAATGTTGTACAAAATGTATAATACGTATAAATCATCTTCCTGCTGGGCTGATGCTGGTGTTTTGTGTCCAGCCAGCAGACATCCAGCAGGCAGCATTCAGCAACCAATTAGGAATAATCGACTATTTGTGGGCAGCATTTTTCCGCTTGACCACAGTCCTGCAGTGGTCAGTGATGACTGGGGACTGCTACCAGGAAGCCAGCTGGGGGAATGTTTGCTACTGATGTTTCATGTAATGTGTATTATTGTTATTAGTAATTACCATGTGTAACCAATTGCCACTACACTGTGAGCTAAAAAGGCGACACAATTTTTTTATTGTCCGTATCTGACCGACTCGCATAAGTGCTCACACAACGTTTTGCTGCACTTTACATGTAGTTAGCGTTTGTCAGTAATTGACACCCTGGTGTTTAAACCCCATTAAGCCATAAACTCTTAGATTGGCACGTGTTTTATCTATTCAGCATCCAAGTCTTCACAACCAGCGATATGGCCAGACATCTGGTTAACTGGCCACTGAAATAAAATAGGTAATTTGATCAAGGGGATAATTAAACCTGAGCCAAAGGAAATGAAATGATTCGGGCTTTAGGCCACCTTTGTGCACATATAGGCTAAACTGGGCCAGGAGAACCTCCTGAGGATGGTGAGATGATTGAGATGACACTGTCCTCCAGACACAGGATTCGAAATTCGAGCCCTGGTGGTCTGAGGCCGAGCACGCTACCTCTCGGTCACGGAGGCTCCCCACAATATTAACCAAAAATATTAACCAAATATTAACCAATTAAAATTAAAATTTAATTATTAAAATTAAAATATTAACCAATTAACCAATTAAAATATTAACCAAAAAATATCAACATCTTATAAATATATGGATATTATTGTAACACAATCATTCCTTATTTAAACAAACTTGTTATTACTCGTGACAGTGTGATAGGTGCTTTAATTTACACTAATTTTTCTTGTGGAAAAGCACTTAAAACATGAAATGTTAAATCTAAGTCACATTTTTATTATTACAGGTAAAGATCTTAACATGACTGATATGTCCATAAAAGGTGGTAAAACAGGCAAGAAATGAAATGAATGGGGTTTTAGGTCACCTTTTGTTTCTTTGAAACTTGAATGCCAGAGCGGTGTTCAAACCCGCGATCTCCGACTTTCCAAGCAGGCAACTTTAACCACATATTTAACCCCGTCCCAACAGGCAACAAGAACACCTCTCTCAGTGCAGACCCAGTGACACCGACGTTCTCCTATGATTTAGACAATGGGCCAACATCTCGAGTTTTGGGCTATTGCTATCAGTCTAGACCAGTGGAATGGCAGGAAACTGTTTGGATAGGCAGACGTCACGTGATTTGTCAAGACAGGAAGTGACGTCAATCAGTACAGGTCATATAGGTGGGTGTATATGGGAATATCGCAGATACATGGCATCTACGCCCATTATTAGTAAACGCTGATTGAGAGACATATGAATTTGGTTCATTTTTTACGACGATTATCATCTATCAAATCAACCAATCAGTTTTCGAATTTGTATGATTTTCTTAAATACGAAAATTTATTCATTTCTGCTTCCGGATGTGTTTTCATACCACTTTGAATGAACAGATCGTTCAATCTTATATTAGTATATGTACATTTTTTTGCATATTTTTACAGAGCATGGCAAAAACTGAGACAAACAGATACAACATATTTTAACAGGTTGCTGAACTGTTTAACAATAGATGAACTTCATTTTTGCGATCATTTATTTTGACACAGATGCTCAATGTAAGAAAAAATCAGGGGGGTTCAAATTAAGAAATTACATTTAAAATAATCGAAATATTTGTTCTATTTTATTGTAATCTCCGGGAGCGCACAGTGGTTATGGGATGAACGTACGCCTGGCGTGAAATGTCTGCTATCAAGCCTGTCGCAGTGGAGAGCAGATAAACTGATCAACACTTATTTTGTATAGGCAGCACCAAAGAGTTATAGACTCTTTGGTATGACCAAGAATATAAAGGAGCTGTTTGGTATATTGTAATGCGACCACACATAATTATGTTCGACCCCAAGAAGCTTCCATGGACTGCTTGTACGTCCACGACACGATCATTTTGTTCTTTTTTGGGCTTATGTGGACTTATTTTCGTTATTACACCGCTCAACCGCTGATCACCAATATTATACAAGTTCTTTGATATCACAATAGCTTTTCAAAAGCAAGCAAACTATATACGACCTCTGGTCCCTTTCGCTTTTATAAGCTGTTGGTACGTCCACGAGACGGCCATCTGGTCATGTCGTCCAGCTTGCGCCCACGCAGTTCGTAAATCTAAAGATTATTTTACAAATCTGTCTGCCTCTCTCATGAGCACAGAACCTCCTCCAGTGACTCGACTAAGTATATATTCTCTAGTTGTGGGCTACGATGGTAGTCTGTTTAGATTTTGCATAATTATAAAAATCCATAAGATGAGCCTGTTGCAGTAACCCAGCAAACATAAGACATTAGGACAGTGCTGGATTAATGTTGGTTCTACCTTAAACCATCATTAGCAGAACGTTTTCTGGAACGGAAAGGGGTCAGGAGAGACTTCCGCCTTTGACAGCACATCGATTGGTGTCAGTAATCCGTGAAATCGCATCACTCGCAGACTGGCATCGCCATAAAAGACTCAAAGAGAACAGCCATTTTCTGCAAAATTGTGCCAAACAGAAGCCATGACAAAACCGCAGCTCAACAACGGTGCAATGCTGCCCCACAAACTCAAAGCATGGACCTACAGCTTGGACAATTTATCACATTTTCGGGCGTCTTGACTTGACGCACCGCAGCGTGAGTAACTTGTTTTTTTACTACACTAATTTGAAATCTAACGGATCAAAATCCCTGGTTCTCATGAGTGCCAATACCCTGATCAGAAAATCGTGACATCGCTCATTTTCGCCCATTCGTAGCTACAATCTTGGCTCACTAACACATGCTCTTTACGTTTTCAGGTCTATGTTTGTGTAGTATCATTGTATTATGCAGTATCAATGCATAGCTTATCACAATTACCATTGCGATTGTCACCTGAAACACCGGAGGAACGTAGTGCGGTTTGATTGCTTAACCCTTTCACCGCGGATGTCGCCAAAAGGTGACCACCTGGCAGACTGAGGATCATTAATTACTGTTTTTAGTTGTGTCTCGCTAGTGCGACCCACAACTTCAAGTGAGTGAAATGTACTAATAAATTGCGAATGTTGATGTTGAAACACACATTTTATTCCGAATAACAGATAATTATTCTGCTAATAAAATGGATTTAACACATTTTATCCTGCCTCAGGGAGTTCGCGGCGGTTTGAAAGAAGCACACATGTTTCTTCCCCATCCACTCTTCCCCATAAAACTCAGTTTTGTGGGAAACCTCCGTGACAAAGAGGGAGCGTTCTCGGCCAGAATCCGCCAAGGCTCGAATTTCGAATCCTGTGTCTTGAGGGAAGTGTCATCTCACTCATCTCACCATCCTCAGAGGTTATCCTGGCCCAGTTGAGCCTATATGTGCACAAAGGTGGCCTAAAACCCCATTCATTTTCATTTCCCTAAGGGGGTAAGCCCTTAAAGCGCTAAATTAAAAAATATAAACTAGCACCCAATTGAAGTTGTGTCTTTGTACCACGACCCACAACTTCAAGTGGATGAAAATTACTCATATTTGTCTAGTTAGAGTCCAACAATTTACAAATGTTGATATTTAAACACTCATTTCGTTCCCAATAATTATGAGTGATTTGATCGGCTAATAAAACAGATTAAAAACGACTATATAGATACTGCTGAGCAAAGCCAGAAGGCAGCATCTGCTTACTTTGTAACAAGTAACAAGTGACAAGTAACACGTATTTATTGCTGATGGTTTCTGTGAGAGGAACATGACACAAGAGCCAGGAAAGCGCTGACGCCAGATAATACATTAAGTGCATATAGTAAGCAGATACTGCCTTTGGGTGACGGACCACCCTGTTGTACTGTTAACACTACCACCTATCACGGCCTGACGATCACTACCACCACCACCATTCTCGCTAAAATGAAAAGTTCGGGGAAATGTTCAGTCCCCAGATAATTGCATGTGGATTCAGAATCATTTTCTCATGATAATCCACTTAGTTATGTCACACAAGACCCCGACTTTATTGCGTGCAGAGCATACAGGATCGCCTGAAATATGAAGCATGTGTTCAGTCATGGGACGCCCTAAATTGACAGATGACAG
This sequence comes from Flabesymbios commensalis, assembly GCA_964017125.1. Classification (NCBI taxonomy): domain Eukaryota; kingdom Metazoa; phylum Annelida; class Polychaeta; order Terebellida; family Flabelligeridae; genus Flabesymbios; species Flabesymbios commensalis. Next base: position 43,963,616 of record OZ024910.1, on the reverse strand, counting down.
AAACCCAAGATGTGAGGGGCAAGGGAGGGTATTTTGTCGTGTTGTAGTGCTCTCTGCAGTCGAAACCGATGTCGGGTATGTGTTTCTCCAACAAATACCATACATTAGTCCAGCTATGGCTCATTATTGGGCCAGCTACTACGGTATTATAGCAATACTCAGACAATATCTGGATATAGTTTTGTAGTCGACGGCTATGCAGTGGCTGTATTCTGGGAGGAGCTGATAGTCTGCTTCTCTGAATAATGTTAAGGCTCTGACATTTGGTTTCAAAAAGCAAACCTGCATAATTATTTTTTTGATAAACAGATGACCAGTGATACCATTGCGTAATTTCCGATACCAATAACTACAGGAGAAGTAAATTAAAATTTAAAAAGGTCGTAACCAGAAATTGTTTTTTAATATTCTTAAGAGCACCAATGCCATGCGCAATTTATATAAATATCAAATTATTAAAGGTGATCAATCACCCCTTATATAGTATGAATAAATTTGTGACAAATAAATCAAAGTTGCCACAAGATGGGGCACAAGTGTTTCCTTATATGGGGTGATTGGCTTTCATGTGACCCTCTAAGAGGGTCACATGATAGCCAATCACCCCATATAAGGACATAATTATGCATAGCATATAAGGGGTGATAGATCACCTTTAACATCATATCTTTAGGTTTCCAAAATACAACACCGCATACTATTTATATAGTGCTGTGTGATTTAGGGTCTCACTTTCGTAACCGCTATTACCAATCACCATATTTTGTAAAACCTAACGTACTGTCCGCGTGGGGTGTAAAATTCCAATTTTAGAAACATATAATTATTTGATAGTAATCACGAAGAGATCCATAGAATGTTAAACTGAAGATTTTACAATTCACATACTTCACAGTGATTTATTGTCTATCTGAGTTGTTAACCCTTTAGACGGGAAATTGATCAATTGTAATTTTCACCCACTTGAAGTTGTGTCTCGATGACGCGATCCACAACCTCAAGTGAGTGAAAATTATTCAGATTTGACAAAATTAAGGGGCAATGATTCAGAAGTCTCGTTGATTGATGCCACGTTTTATCATTAACATGTTTAGAAGCTGATATGTAATATGCTAATAAAAATATAAAAAACGAATATAATCGGGACCAGAGGTTAAAAAGGGTTAAGCCTCAGCTTTTAAAACATAATGCGTGATACAGGGGCGCGTTTTACTATCATTCTCGCTCAGAAATAGCTCATTTGCATATGAGGATCGTTAAGGTTAAATGAGTGGGGCAAAATGGTCGTATCCTCCTTGTAAATACTAAAGAAGGAGACAAACGAGAAAAGTCAACGAGCTTTATCATTTTCGTAAGCGGCAGGAACTAGGTCACAATAATTTTCGAAAACAATGTAACAAAAATGGGGCCCTGGTCATCTATAGTATAAGAATAATATCTATGAATCTACGTTGAAAGGGCTAAATTACACGACATTGATGAATACAGACGTTAGATGGTAAACTCTTAAAATATTATATGTTTTTAGTTTTTGTTTCTCACTTTATTAATTAATTCAGGTAGTTACCCACCTGTACATGGATTGCTGTCACATGGATTGCTGGATCCCATGTAGGTTTACACGTATTTGATCCTGCCAGTCAGCAAAGCGCACATTCATACAGATCTTGCTGAATGTTGACTTTGATGATGCTGGACGCGCGCATTGCGTGTTCATTAATTCTCCTACTTCTGTGATTTTTTGATTGAAGACTCCGGAATGACATCCGATAGAAAACCTAAAAGGCTTCGGCTCAGCTTGGCTTAGTGCTTAACACATTGCGTACTGGCGCTGATTATCAACATGATCAAACACAAAGTCTCATTGGTCAGGAAAAAACGAGGTCCAAGAGTATTGGAAAAGAAGGAATAACTTGTAGATGTTTACAAAAAATCGGGACACTATAATGACTGATGCTGCAGTAGGCTACAAACGTAATTGTATTATGTTTACTGCCTTGATCTCTCTTCTTCTTGTCTATTAGATGGCTATGACACACTATCAATGCTATTACACACACGTGTTTCTTATATTTACATAGTAACTAAAACTCGTGTTGATTATATAGCATAGTCTATCGTCTGCGATTCTGGATCAATATCAATCCACATTGGTTCAAAATGTCCCGCGCCTCCTGGTCTGTGTCCAGGAACACATGGACATAACTCTATAGATATAAAATATATGTCAATCCATAATGCCAATAAATCTACCTGTAACTGCTACTATGCACAGTATGAGTATGCATGTTGATCTATAACTTATGTAGTCATATTTCTAATGCTAATCTGGTATGTTTGATCAATCAGATTAATCTCTCGTGATATGATGTTTAGGGGTGATATGATGCCATTGTGGTGATCTCGCTCTTTGTGACCACTTCAAAAGTTCTGGACGCAGCGTCTGCTCTACATTCTGTAAGTCAGTGTCACGTAGTAAACTCGAAAGAAGTCTTGGAAGTCTTGGGAGCTTTGAAATCTTGGGAGCAGTGGCAAGGGTGAAGGTCATTCCTGTAGAGTGGACATTTCAGACAAACGCTGGCTAAACTGAAGTACTAAGCATATACCTGCCGTGGCAAAATATTCAGCACTAATCTCTGATGACAAAAGTCAACAAAGGAAGATACATCAGCCTATGTTCGTAATAAATGACATCAGACATTGAAACACATCTATCCAGCTATATGGTCACAGCGACTGTTGTGTGGATGTATTGTCACTGTAGCAAATTGTAAGACCTTGCAAAACAAAACACAATACATTTATTCCACTTAGGATGTAATCAGTTGTAAATGTATGGTCAGCGTTGAAGACTGTATTGTAAGTTTTCATATACTATAAGTGGAATGTCTTGTACGCCTGGTGTTTCTTGTCTAGTTTTATCTTGATATAGGTCTTCATCACCATGAGCAGATAATATAATTACACCACCACAAAGTATTGGTGGTTCGTAAAATAAGCAGGCAAGAGGCAGATAGACTGCATCAGTTGGCTTATAGAATAATCAGATGTTTCTTGAATGGGTAGCTAGAGACACGTGACATTTCTATGCCATCGACTACATAAAAACACTTTGAAAAATCTACAGTCTGAATCAAATTTAAAACCTTGCGCACATAAATTTACTGACCATGCACTTAGCAATAACTGGTAAGGTGTAATATTACTATGTAATTACGTGGACCATCTACAGTTATAGATGCATTATGCAGGTTAAATGTATCATTGAACAGTATTGAAGTGAATTCAAAATAAGCATAATATTAACATTCCTCTATATATCTTGAAATATATTCACATTAAATTTGACATGGTTTATACGTAATTATTGTAAGTAAGTGAAATTTATTTGATTTTTTTGAGTTGAAGGTGTTAAAGTAAGAGTATTAGCTATTGATCTGGTACACGTATGCGGATTAATCTGGTCTTTCTTCTAAACAACACGGTTTGGTGGCGGCTCGTTTGATGTCATTGTAAAACAATCTCAGCCGGCGATCACACTGCTGAAGTCAGAAGCCAATTTCCTGCAAGTCCTGCACAACATATACTACTGGCTCAATGCGGCAGACCAGATAAATGCAATATCTGAAGTATAATGCGTATAATGCAAACTGGGTGAGTGATACTCTGGTTCCTAAAGCCACACTACGCGGCGTGGCCGAGCTTCATGTAGCCTCTGGTATGCCTCAGTGGCGAATGTTTGTGACTATACCCTGGGCCACATTCATTTTGGTAAATCTGTAGCGCATGCTTTTCGTCAATTTCCGGTCAATTATGAACTGATTTCCTTGAAATTTAGCACAGGCAATTTTCGAGTCATATCCTAACGTCAGTAAAAATTTCGCAAAATTATATTGAATATTTCAAAATTTAGACCATTTGACATGTAATAAAATTCTAGAATTAGTTTAATGGGTTTAAAGAGGGACGTCATAAATTCAATTTACTACATGGTCTCACCACCCCAAATGCCAGTCCCATTGAAACACATGTAAACTGCCTCAATTCCGCAGGCCGATTATTTTTCACCCTATTAGATATTTAGTGTGACATATCAGGATAAAGCTTGAGTTGTCCTTGTTCGAAAACAGGCCCGCTATGGGTATGCTTACCAGACATATTTTGAGCTACGCCCCCTAGCGTGTAAAAAGGTCACTACTGTTAAAATTGGGCTATAATCCGTACTCTCTTTCACAGAAGAGACACACATCATTCTAACCCACTGTATCCCTGCGAGGTTATCACGAAACAGTTATATCTGATATCCTTGACAAAGAAGATAACGTGTGCTTATTAAATATTCACAAAATTATAACTTCTTTGTATTTTATTTTGTTTCAATAGAGGTTGGAACAGCCGCATCAAAAATATTTTGTGTGATGATTCCATCATTAGTAGACACCTCCTTGGATTTCGGCTTATTTAGGGTGGTGAGACCATATGTAGAGATATTATTTTCCTAGGTTTATTTTATTTCGGCCTGGTATGAAGCTTGAATGTGTTCTGAACAATATAGTTTTTGAATTAGGCAAATATATTGAAAACTGTTGCCCTCGGAGCCCTTTGAATAATTATTGATATCATGAAAATCGGCCTGGTTTCCATGAAAGTCGCATTGAATAAAACAGTTAAATGAAGTGGCTATTCCCGCCTCTATTTCGTCACACAAAGTCGTCATGGTTACCTTGTATTTCGAAAATTGTTGTTGAAATATGCCACACATATTAGAATGGTCTTTTATTAGTAGCATCCATACTTAAATTCACTATTTTTTTCTTTTTATTTGGGCCCCTATGACAATCAAACTACCAACCAGGCATTTCATCCATGACTTATATCATCAAAACACGGCCTCTTCAGATCTCTTCTAGACATAGTTATCATATTTATTCACCAGTTATATACTTTCTAATCAAAACTATTACACTTAGATTGTTACAGCGATGGTAAAACTCAATAAAATATAGATATCAAGCTCCAGATTTTTCATCAAGCAGCTGGAATATGTCAAGAAAGGACCAGAACATGCAAACCCCTTGTGTCTACTGATGGTCTCACCACCCCAAATGCCAGTCCCATTGAAACACAATGTAAACTGCCTCAATTCCGCAGGCCGATTTCACCATTTTTCACCCTATTAGATATTTAGTGTGACATATCAGGATAAAGCTTGAGTTGTCCTTGTTCGAAAACAGGCCCGCTATGGGTATGCTTACCAGACAGATTTTGAGCTACGCCCCCTAGCGTGTAAAAAGGTCACTACTGTTAAAATTGGGCTATAATCCGTACTCTCTTTCACAGAAGAGACACACATCATTTTAACCCACTGTATCCCTGCGAGGTTATCATGAAACAGTTATATCTGATATCCTTGACAAAGAAGATAAAGTGTGCTTATTAAATATTCACAAAATTATAACTTCTTTGTATTTTATTTTGTTTCAATAGAGGTTGGAACAGCCGCATCAAAAATATTTTGTGTGATGATTCCATCATTAGTAGACACCTCCTTGGATTTCGGCTTATTTAGGGTGGTGAGACCACATGTCAAATAGTCTAACTTTTGAAATACTGAATATAATTTTACGAAATTTTCAGGGATATTAGTTGAAAAATGATTTCTACAAAATTTCATTAAAATCGGTTTATAATTTACGGGGAAATCAACGAAAAACATGCGCTTCTGGTTAGTTCTAGTATAGTTGCTATAGATAAAAATAGGGTAATCCCCGAATTCAGGTATTTTTGAAGAGTTGTTCACAGTATTGTATTTCCCCTCTGACGCATTTCCTATGACTTGACCCAGAAAATTATTCACCGGCCCCAATAGCACAGGCATGAAAGTCACGTGACTAAAAACCTTGGCCTCGAGCCGACCATAAAAAAAATTGGCCGGGCTCGCCGGGCAAGGTGATTGATTGGTTGGCTGGCTGGCTGGCTGGCTGGCTGGCTGGCTGGCTGGCTGGCTGGCTGGCTGGCTGGCTGGCTGGCTGGCTGGCTGGCTGGCTGGCTGGCTGGCTGGCTGGCTGGCTGGCTGGCTGGCTGGCTGGCTGGCTGGCTGGCTGGCTGGCTGGCTGGCTGGCTGGCTGGCTGGCTGGCTGGCTGGCTGGCTGGCTGGCTGGCTGGCTGGCTGGCTGGCTGGCTGCTGGCTGGCTGGCTGGCTGGCTGGCTGGCTGGCTGGCTGGCTGGCTGGCTGGCTGGCTGGCTGGCTGGCTGGCTGGCTGGCTGGCTGGCTGGCTGGCTGGCTGGCTGGCTGGCTGGCTGGCTGGCTGGCTGGCTGGCTGGCTGGCTGGCTGGCTGGCTGGCTGGCTGGCTGGCTGGCTGGCTGGCTGGCTGGCTGGCTGGCTGGCTGGCTGGCTGGCTGGCTGGCTGGCTGGCTGGCTGGCTGGCTGGCTGGCTGGCTGATTGATTGATTGATTGATTGATTGATTGATTGATTGATTGATTGATTGATTGATTGATCGATCGATCGATCGATCGATCGATCGATTGATTGATTGATTGATTGATTGATTGATTGATTGATTGATTGATTGATTGATTGGATTGATTGATTGATTGATTGATTGATTGATTGATTGATTGATTGATTGATTGATTGATTGATTGATTGATTTGTATGATATGTTATTTTGAACATTATGTACCATTTTGAAGAGATGGCAGATGAGCGAAAGCTCAATGAGCAACCCTCTATAAATAAAGATTATTATTATTATTATTATTATTATTATTAAGTGAGTGAGTGAGTGAGTGAGTGAGTGAGTGAGTGAGTGAGTGAGTGAGTGAGTGAGTGAGTGAGTGAGTGAGTGAGTGAGTGAGTGAGTGAGTGAGTGAGTGAGTGAGTGAGTGAGTGAGTGAGTGAGTGATTTAGTGATTGATTGAGTTAGTGAGGTCGCACGTTGCAAAGTACACAAGATAAGCGGGTTAAGGTTTAGAAATAAATAATAAAGTGGAGCAACGGAGAGCTCTAGCTGGAACAAGTGTTTACTCAACTCATTCTGGACAGATGAACAAACTCTGTCAATCTTTCCCAAGGACCAGCGAGAACAACGTTTTTGTTCGACAAATCCACACCCGATGCTAGAGGGAACGGGTGAGGGTTTGGATTTAGCCTGGGCTGTCAAAAAACGTGTGATTCTATTAAAATAAGGAGGAAAAATGTGATATTCTTGTGTGGATAGAGAAATTAATACACTATCTATGGTAATAACGTTCACAATGAATAATAATAGATTGCGTAGCAGCATATCCAGTATAAGCCTTTGACTGGCATCATTTTTTTTCAAATATCTGAAAAAATATGGACACAATGGATAGAATTCCTTGCTGCTCCGTCATTATGCATATAAAACATTTTACACTTGGTCAAACCATTGACCATATATGCTGAATCAAAACGCAAATTACATACCGTCATTCACCCCCGTAACCATGACAACGGTCAGGGTGATCGTTACCATGGTGATGCATATTAAGTGCAATATCTATTTTTTTGTCAATAGTTTTGCGAATTAAATTGATGTGAAAGTAGTTTTTGCCATCAAACGTTCTAAACAAAAACCACTGTCGCCGGATTTGAGGGGGGGGGGGGGTATTTTCGACGTCATAATTTCATACAATACCCGACTTCACAATTGGGAAAGCTGTCGTATTGCAGTTTTTACTTTATTACTATATATAGTAGGCAATATAAATGATGTTTCTATCGTATCATGAGATTATTTTGCACCTGAATCATTGATTTACATCTTTTCAAATACTGACCACTTCACCCCGGGACTTACCTTGCTCCTTGACGACGTCATACAAAATAAGCCTACATGGATAGGGCAGGCATCCGGCAAAAATTAGAAATAAATTAGAACAACAAAAACAATGATAGGGCCCGAAGATATATTTCTAACATTATGATTGTTATAGTGGCTTAGCCTACATGTTATTATGTAATGTGGGCTTCAACATGTTCATATTTGATAATAATAATAAAATACGCATATATCATTAGCCTTGTTTGCCCATGCATTAGAGGTATTGGAAATAGTAGTATATAGACTAACGCTACCACTATTTATAATAGCTCTAATGAGCAAAAAATCTAACAGATGGCGTATTTCATAGGTCAAAGATGTTTAATGCTTACATTACATAATTAAATGTATATAGGTATGAATAGGTCTAATTACAGGCATGTTATAATTTTCAGGCCCATAGCCTACGAAACTGTAACGTTAGACTCGATGTATGATGTATAACGGGAAATAACATTATTGTTTCGCGATTTTCCTAATGCTAGAATAAAAAGGCAAGCCTAATGTCTGACGCTAGCCGAATTGTAAATGAACGCCTTCACGCCTAGCCTTGGGCCTTGGGCCTATTTCATGAGTAAGTAACATATCTAACATAGGGCCTATATATGCCACACAAATAAAAGACAAGGTGTGTAAAGGCGTTTCTTTCTCTGTGTATTAGGTCTACTGTTCAACAGTGTCCAACGTGGTAAAACTATTTTGTGATATTATTATAATAGTCACGTGTGTGTATAGCCAGTGTGGCTATAGGTCTACCTATAAAGTTATTATTATTATATTCACAGAACATACATTATGTATATTTATGATTATATTAATGTCAATTGGGTTACTTCACTTTCACACGTGTTTAGTGTTTACTAGAGAACACTTGGTAATCATGGTAATGCCTGATCAAAGTTACGCCTTGAACTATGACGTCATAATTTCACCACTACATATTTATTACTAGTCACTTTATGAATGGATTCTTACTTTAATTAATGAGCCCGCTTTAAAGCGCGCTTGCCAGTCAAAGGGATAATAGGCAGAGTGAAGTTTATTATTATATTTTTGTGCTGCCTGGGGCTACGTGAAGACACAATTAATAGCAGACCTTAATTACCTGGTAATATCAACATCCACCGAGGTGAAGGTTAGATACATTCCACATCTCCTCAGGAAGATTTCTAAATTATAGAGAAGAATGACAGGCGTACATTCATTGGAGGCTATTAGTATTATTTCGTGTTTGCATCATATCCACACAACTATCGTCAATGAAATAATAAAAACCGTGTCGTAGAAAATACTGTTCTAAGTAAAGTTCAAGCTTAAGTGATGATGTTTCAGGTTAAGTGTTCAATTTTGCTGGAGCTCTATCAGCTTCAAATGAGTGGTGTTGACCTGTGGTACAGAATACATGTACAGTATAGCGTACAATACTGACACTAACATAACAACACAAAGCAATATTCACTCGTTCACTCGACAACAAGCGCAATAATTTGATGTTAAAAATTACTGAGCGAGCAACCAAGTCGATCACTCTAGCCCTATACTTCCTTGAGCAGCGAAATATACTGTACATTTTTGGGGAAAAAAGAGAAAATAACATTTAGATATATAATAGGCTTATATGAGTGATTCTATAATTGTAAGCACCAGCACTGTCCGCACCGTGTAATATTAATTATTGAATATTTTGATTTAATTTGATTACATAAATGCAATGAATGACCTTTATTTTACAATATAGCAATATTACAATTCAAAAAATTCTAACATAAATGTGTTTTTTGAAAGAAATATTGTGTAAATTTAGCCAATTTTAGCTAAAAAGCCTTGTCCCACATTCTAAATCCCACATAAACAGGCGATTTATTTTAGACTTCCTGTATTATATATTATATTTGTGTCTGATATAATGTTAGTGCACAACACTTCTATATTTAAGTTTTTTAAAATATTTTTTTTATTTTACCACTTTTTATGCAATTTATGTCTGTCCCACTTTGCAGCGACTCTCCGTAACGCTTATAGTTTTCAGGTAATTTATATACTTTTTCTGACTAAAATATCACTTGTCTGGTGCCAAAAAGTTGCGCGAGACCTTCATGAAGTGAATCGTGAAAAAAAGTATAATAAATGTGTTTTTGTTTAGAAATAATGTAAGGTTTGTGCAAGTCTTTGGGTGAGTATTTTAATTCAACGTCTCTCCATAACGCGATTTTTTACACATAAATACGGCAAATAAACTTTGAAGCACCCTACAACCTCCAAACCTACTACAACCTCATTTGAAAAAAACAAAAATATTCATAGTATAGCATAATACATAAAAGCTATGAACGATTTAGTAAGAAAAACGTCTCTCCATAACGCGTATTTTCTGTCTCTCCATAACAAAAATTAAAACGTTATGGAGAGAAAAAGTAGTCACAAATTACCCTTTTACTCATTTAAAAATAGCTATAAACCTTTATGAATTTGGTATTTTAACCAATAAGTGACACTTGTTGAAATAGTAACATTTTTTTTTGTCTTTTAAATTGTGTTAGCATCGATATTTAGTATTTGTTTATTGTCACTCCATAACATAAATAATTGCCGTTATGGAGAGACAATGTTCGATATTATTACTCCCCATAACGACAATAATCGTAACGGAGAGAAATTCTTATTTCATTATTTAAGGGTTATTGTCATAAAGTGATTCTTTCTAAATTAAGTGATCAACATTATAATAGCCATGTTCAACTACTTGTTAAATATTGTATACTTTTGTAGAAGGGTCACTGAGAAATTTAAGTTTGAAGATTACTCCGTAACATAAATTGGTCTCTCCGTAACGGTAAATTAGCCTCTCCATAACGGTAAGAAAAATTTAAATTGATAAAAATAATCATTTAAAAGTGAACTTAAGCTCTGCTGACAACGCTATGTCAATAAACAAAGCTAAGGTGATATGTGTTTAAATTTTTGACAATATCGAGACAAACTCATATATCAAGGAAAATATCATCACTGGTGCCTAAAATTATAGAATCCCTCATATATTGCAATTTCGATTGTTAAAATGGCGTTAGGATCTGAAACATTTCGAACATTTAGCGTACCACGACTGTTTGAGTGCTTTTGACAAAAAAATGACCTAATATTTTGTATACAAAACTGTATTGGTTTTACTCATGGGCCAGAATCCTAAATGTCAAAGATAAAATCATTGAAAGAACCAAGGAGTCTAGTATAACATCAATGTGTAGACCTATTCCGTCCACCACCATCGTCGGTGCTGGCCAACACCCATGCAATACTTGTCAGTTGAATGTATACTGCCACGTGTCTCTTTCACTTCTGAACATACTGTGAAATCCACTGATAAGTCAGTGTACGTGTCTATGCGATGTATCCAGTACACACAATGTAGGCCTACCCACCCAATACTTGTATATGTTGGGCCAGCGTCGCAGCCCATTGTTGGTTGAATGCCGGTCAATCGTATTCGACGCTGGCCCAACATTGAAACAGCATTGGGTGATTGTCCCTGGATAACACAATACATTGGCCCAATTGTAAAATAATGTTGGGCCACTGTCTGCGATGATGGGTCAACATTATTCCAACCAAAATCTTGTAAGCTCTTAACCACGAATATAATTGTAAATATATTCTTTATGAAGATTTTTTAGAACACAAAAGTACTTAACCTAGGGATGACAAATGTTATATTGGACATGTTCATAAGGACTGGTGTACAGAAATGCCAACCGTTTCCCCCACACGGCACCCCTCTTTCCCCTAAATTAAATAGGACACAAATTCAGGCAAAATAAACTTAATAGGCTACAGCCGGGCCTAAGAAATATTTCAAACAACTCGAAACAAGAATTCAATCTCGTTCATGAACGCAATTTCTTTTAAACAATTCAATAATATTAAATGTTACAGTTTAATGTGAAGCAGATTGATTAATGTTTGAACCCGTTAAGAAATTAATGGCGTGAGAGAGCTGATAGCAACCTGCTTTAATGACGCGAGCGAGCTGATAGGCTTATATTAATCCTTTTAGCGCGGGACCGATTTAACACATCATAATCTGATAATATGACGTGCTCTGATGTCTAAAGTCGATCCCCGCACTGAAAGAGTAAAATATTTATAATAGCCGTAGAACCATGACATAGGTATTCAAATCGTCGCCTCGGAGCTAAAGGATCCTATCTGACACTCGTTAGAGTGGCAGATAGGATCCTTTAGCTCCGAGGCTACGAAATGTAGTAGAAAGAGCTATCTAATACATTTATGATGATTTTAATTACAAAATATTTTTTGTTATCTTGATTTACATAAAAATACTGGCCTTTGTTAATGAGAATAATCTTCATCAATCTTTAGTGTTTTAATTCTCGTTATCGTTTTTTCCCGTCTCTCAAACATACACAACACCAAGTAAATAAAATAATCTTTTATCACATCTAAAAATGTATACATATAGCTCAAACATAATACTGCTTAATCATGTTAATAAAATGCTGATAATTGTTTTCTTGTTCAATTAAGTAGATGAACATTATTAGGCTATATTTTAGTACACACAGCATGTCAAACTCATCAAAGAAACAGCTGTTAGCAAAATATAAAATGAATTGAAAATATACGATTATTAAAATATATTAATCACGGTAATTAATTGATTATGTTTATATTCATCTACTGGCTATTCACTGTAACTGGGAAATGTCTTAAAATTAATTACACTGATGATACTATCGAAATGAGGAATAAGGCAAACAGCTACGGGAATGCATCGTGAGCGGGAAGTAATATAAAAGAGCAACACCAACTTGGACAACACATGGTAAATATCTACAATAACGTAAAGAGAAGAGGACACGGAAATACATGAGATGTAAAAAGCTAGTCTGGCTGTTTTAATTGCAGAGAGGCTGCTTCTGGAGAGACCATTAACCCATCACCAGCATGCTCTGTGCTGGAAGGTGATAAAACAACCTAATCGAATTTGAGGGTTAAGTGTCTTGTTCAAAGACACAACATCGAAACAATGTACCAATATTGAGAGGGGAAAAACATGATATTTCACTGAAAATCCTGCACGAAGCGGGATTCGAAACCGCACGGCAGGCACCGACATTGACAAAGCTTCACGCTCCAACCATTGCGTCACGTCTCTCTCGTAATACATGTAGAACATGGCAACTACAGGGAATGATGTGATATGAGAACATAATAATTTATCTGTGTACTTTTGGTTGCTTTTTCAGGTCGAGCATCAAGCCATGTCAGTCTGCACTGTAGACTGTCATAGCTTGACCTGTTAACGGCAGACAGAAATTTTATGCGACACATCCGCCGAGATTTGACGGACGGTAATAGGGCGACGAAAATGCGGGTTTCTTGCAATGTTAACCGCCTACGATGGCCGCAGACTGCCCTCTTGATTGGCATATGGCTACTCTCTGGGAACCTTTCAAAAACAGCAAGCACGAGACATTGACCCAATTTTGAGATGTATCAACAATATCATTGTGTAAAGCAATGCAAATTATTTGATTTCAACGATTGATTCAAAGCACCTTGTTTTCGTTGTCACAGTGATTTTTATAATACAGGGTAAAATTTCACTGATAATTTTATGATAAAAATGAAGATGCTTGACTCAACTGATATTATTTTTCCATTCATGGTTTATAGTGTTTATTGTGAAATAAAAAGGTATTCGCAACAGAAGTTAACATGTGCCAAGCTCTGACACGTTACATTAGTCTGCGAGTGTGACTCCCTCAGCCACCCGACCCCAGGTAGTTAGACATTGAACCCAATCACACGCTGTCTGATCATGTCGTAAAACGACCCAGAAAAAAGCCCATTTCCCACCCATTTCTCTCCTGACTATCACATAAAGTAGCCGTCAGAACAATTTGACTGTGCTAATTGACAATTCAACACACCTGAGAGCTCTACTAGAAAAAAAACTATGTGTCCACTGGCAAGGACTTCAATTAACACGAGTAAGTCTCCAAAGGAGCTCATAGGGAGAGTTACTGCAGGCATCAAGGGAAGAATGAACAGGCGTCAATATGTAAACCGGTACCCATTCGTATTCTGCATAATCATGGCGATATCGCGCCATAAGGAAGTGGGAAGTCGAATATGCCTGCTGTTATCAAATGACTTAGCGCTACGTGTAGTGCACATAGCTCCACTAGCTGAAACAGGTTTCAGCCACATATTGACCCCGTACAAAATCGTGGGACATTTTTTTGGACGGTCTAAATCTTGTCTTGTCCTCGAATTGTCCCTGACTAATCAGATCGCAAGTAGTTTTTTCTAACATTTCAGTTTCATGCCCGTATGCTCAGCTTAGAGGTCACACAGTCATCAAAAAGTTATGTACATTTTTCTGACCCTGGGAGAGGACAACACGGCTATAGTACACAGTGCCATAGACAGCACTGAAAACAGCACTGACATTTGTCTGTAGGATATTCTGATGAACCAATGTTGGTTTATTGCTGGTCCAACGTCGTAAACGGTGGAACTATATTATATCAACATTGATTCAACGTCTTATGTCTGCTGGACAGGGACTATAAAATCGCATTCCAGTAATTATAAATAATTTCACATCTTGGACGGGACCACGTAATTGGCACAGTGCATGTTGCATCATTATTCATTGCACTCATTCACAGCTGTAGCGTGAAAGCAATATAATTTGAATGTTGTAGTCAATTTGCGTTACTGATGAATGAGCATCACATAATTCCCGATCTTCTGTGAAAATACCTGTAAAGAAAGTCACTTCTTGCAGAGATGGTGTGCATGTAACTCGCAGGAAATTTTTTCTGACAAGACTAATTAGAAATGCTGAAATCTCAGGACATCACAGTGACAGGAATGGGACTGATAGCGGAAGTAGAAGCCATGAGAACACAGACAGCGGAAGCCCAGGGCACACATGACAGGGGATGAAGAGATTGGGGGAGGGGGGCAGACTATATATACATATGTATAAGGGGATGTGTAATGTTATCAATATTGGAGAGCTGATGCCTCAATTCAAAATTAAAGCCGTGGTTGGCCCGCTGAAGTTCAAATCTGAAAGAATGAATGAAAAAATGAATGAATGAACAAACGAGCGAATGAATGAGTGGCGGAGAAAAAACAGTTTGTCCACTTCCCCCCCCCCCCCCGTAAAAATCACAAGCTTACTCGTTTTTATATATCTTTGCAAGTACTTGACATTATACAATTTCGATGATAATGACAACTATTTATAACATTTACCGCCTATGACTGTTGCAGGTACATCTGTACATCCGTGTTGGGCTGTGTTTAAGTGACATAATTATTGAAGATTTGAGCACAAATTTCTAGAATCACTAATCGTCACCTGTTAAGTCTGGGCATGTTAAAATGTTCTGACAAGGATGTTTTTCAAGTAAGAACTTGATGCGGCAAGTTAGAATACTATTCAACAACACATGTTCAAGTAAATCTGCATCAAACATGGCTAAGTGGTGTTCTGTGTTTATCACGGTCAATATGATTGTGTCTTGACCAGGCGAATAGACCCCGCATGGTGCGGGCCGCACCGACACATGCGTCATGATGATGGGGGGGCCTACATAGTTGATGGTTACACGAACCTACTGTCAGATACTCCTTTAACCTGTTAACAATCCTCCACTGACGCAGCTGCAAGATGCAGTTTTTCTGTTGATGTCCTAGGAGGGGAATCATTGTGACAAGCCATACCAACATACAGGCTTACCCGCAGACCTTAATTATTAGATGCCTCATACATATCAAATTAAACTGAAAAACGTTAGCAACCTCATCAAATCGAAAGTAATGGCCGTTTTTCAAAAATCTTCTGAAAAAAGAAGAGTTCGGCTTCTCAAATCACTGAAAAATAGATGTTCGCTTTTTTGTGTGGATGTTCACAATAACTTGTTCATGAATGAATAATATAGCATAAATCGGTATAAAATGTGTGAAGTACATGGTGGTTGTACAATATTTGAATATGTGATTTTCAATGCCTCTAAAATATAATGTCACTCTGTTCTTCTTAATCATGTTAATTATGTGTACTAAATGGCTTTGAATTTTTAACTTCAATGAGTAGGCCCCCTACTGTTATTTATTCACATGTAGACAACGACAATGAGTATAACAACACTCAAATATCGATAAAGAGAATACCGATAAATATCGATAATCCGGGGAGTGTGATAAGCAATATTAATTAGCACAATCTTAGCATTAAACACAAACCACCATTACGGTATGAGTAATTATTGAATATTGGTAATGCAGTAGATGAATGAATGGGATACATAATGATGAATCAATGAATAAATTACCATGAAAATGAATAAATAAATGAATGAGTGAATGAATGAGTGAATGAATGAATGAATGAACGAATGAATGAATGAATGAATGAATGAATGCATTCAGCCCACAGTGAATGAATGAATGTAGCCCACATGGACGTTCTGTGCGAAGCTAAGCTGATTGGAGGAGCCTCAGGTGGCCGCGATGATGAAATCCAATCAGGCTTCAATAGTTCGTTTCAGAATGTAACCCTTAAAGCGCAGAAATACTTAAGTATAAACCATGGAAACTTACGGTTTAGTTTCAATTTTAAATAATCATGAATGTCTTAGTTAGCTTTTGAATACATATGTGATGGGTCTACAGCCATTATAAATACTTTTACTCTTACAGTGCGGTGGTCGATTTTAGACGTCGTCAGAATCGGACGTCTGTAAAGGTTGATCCCGGAATGCATGCAATTGTACAATGCAATAACTCCGGACAATATAGCCACCCCATTATTCCCAGTGAGTTTATAGTTTACTAAATTCAATAATCGACTTCATTATCTAAACATCAACATACTATGCGGAAAAGATTACGATGTAATAGACAAAAAATCTACAGAAGGCATCGTCGCATATCACTGCTATAAAAGTAAGCCCTGTAGATTATCTGCAATGCAAAAATTAAAGGAATATGTCTTCATGAAATATTATGTGACCCATTGTTATTATGTATACATATATTACACGTATAAATAAATTGCTAAGTACCAGGGGGGGATACATTCATGTCCACATTTTAATGTTTTTGAAAAAGATGGGATCATTGTTCAACCCGAGACTGAGCACTATGTAATATAACATAATTCCATATAATAACAGATTCTTACAGGAAGGCCGCACCAATTGTAATGTTGAACGATGTAGTCATTTGAAAGGCCTTCGTGTTACTTGTTACTTACAGTTTCGCCACGCAATTACATCACCCTCAGTACTCAGTTTATTTTAAAACAACACGCTTTCAATATATTCTAGGTATTGTTATGTTGTTCATTATAACTGCCAAATACATTTATTAAAGAAAAGGCTGTATTGCTTCACACAATGTGCTGCTTCAATTAATTCTACAATCTCGCCTCTGACTATCAGTTTTTACTTCTCCATCAGCGGGTTAGATTTCACAGTAATTTAACACCACCTACTTTACACAGTCAACAAAGGGAAGCCAGTAAAGGCACAGTCGATACCATAGAGGCTTGTCGCCCGGCTCCTACGTCACTTCCGGATTCCCTCCAGTCGGTACACACCGGACTTGTCGCGTAATCCCAGTCAGCACACAATGCAGGCTATTGGCAAATGGCTCAAGTGATGTTAGAATTCCATTAGGATCCGTTCAAGTCACATCCTCTGATCCGATGCTGTGCTAGACGCTTTGTACACTAGAAGTATGACGTTTGAAAACAAAATAAATACTACAATATCGTCAAGCAGCTCTACTGATTTATGTCTTTGAAATTGCAATAAATATTGCACCAGTGCTGGGGCGTATCCATGATCTGATGAATGGGTGAGGGCGCGGGTGTTTACTACATTTACGAAAATTCCAAGGATTTTTTAGGCATTTGGCAAATAATGGGAGAAGGGGTGATCTGCCAATGCAGTGGTTGTAAAGCTTGAAAGCGAAATCTTTATTGATCACACATAAATCGTCGGTTGGAGCAACTCGGCAGCATGTGATTTGTTGTCTTTTTTTCAAATTGACATTATCATCTATCGCACAACCGACTGCGTTGTCCTTAGGCTGGGCGACTATGTTAGTTTGCATAGAATCGTTAAGTTTAAGGACAACACAGTCGGTTGTGCAAGGAGCTTACTCAAACTCTCGATATGTTGTCTGTACCGCTGTGAAAACATTCTAATAATTAAATAATAATTTAAAAAACATGAATTTATTTTTATTTCAAATATGCTACGTTTCCGATGCTCTATATTCGAATTAAACTGGTTAGCTCAAGAACAGAACGATTACTCGAACACCAGTTTGTGAAACCAGTGTCATCTAGCTCTAGCAGTATATTGTAAGTGGCTCTGACTGAATGATTTTGAGCTCAAGCTTTTATATATTGCGGGATTATTAGGAGCAGACAACTGTTGTTCTGTATTACCATATATTGCAAGAGTATGTGTTTGCTCTCTAACGTCCTGTGTAGATTTATTATAAAATTCGATGTCTTTTTTTCCAGTTCAGTAACATATCGCCTGTTTACCATTATCACTTTCATTCTCTAAGATGAGCAGAATTTGACAATCAAAAACATTAAAACATTGTATACTGCATGAATATGAGTCTGGTCACACTAAACTAGGCCAAAAGTGTTACATGATAAGACAAAATTCAAACACATTATATATTATTTTTTTGCATTTCCTGATAGTACAATATCTGTAGTTTGTTGCTGAGAAGTTGCAAGTCAATTCGTAAGATGTGGAGCTCAGGAGATGTTTTTTTCTGAGCCTGGTGCTTTCAGGGTCACGTACGTGATGCTTACATAATTCTCGTTTGAAATGGGGGATATAATAGCTAAGCTGGTGAAATTGATGAAGAGATGATCTGATACATGGGTGATATGTTAAAACAAACAGGGTCGACAGAACGAGATACGAAGGGGAGAAACATACCTTTGACACCACCACCCCAACTATACTCAAATGTGGGATGTAAACTTTTTTTTACATGAATACTATGATACCTTTGATATATTGTTGGTTTTCATATAACAATGTTGCCAGTAGTGAGCTGATCTGGGCGACCACACGTGAAGATGGAAGTAAATTACTGAATAGAACAGGGAGTGTATTGTACGTATATGATGTTTGACAAGTCACGTACGTGATTCTTCTCAGTCCGTGACTGTTGACATGATAATGAGCGTCAGTATAAGAGTTATACATTTACTCTGGACAAGTGACGGAAAATGTCAATAATCACATACGTTGCTAGCAGTCCAAGATCACGTACAAGACTCTTTTGTTATGTCAAATGTCACATACGTTTTTGACCTTCCTGGACTTAACCTTTCATAAAAGCAACAATTATCGCTCTGGTATAATAAAAATGTACCTGTCATTATCTTGTTTGTCCTTGAACTGATATATCTACTCTGTACGCCCCACCTTCGACGTACCAAGGAGTATGTACGTGATTTGTTGACACCCACAACTTACCACCTACATATCTCACACATGGCAGCACGTTCTGATTTAGCAGCAAGGCTGCTTCAAAAAAACATTCAAAATACTTTTGCACACCCTTGCATAGCAATTGACTCATGTAAGAAATGGTGATGTGTGGTTAAAGATCGTGGTAACGTACGTGATGCTCAAAATGGTTTACATCCCTTCAGAAACAAATGATTATTGAAAAGCCAAGGCTTAGATAATATAGATGGCCTTCCATCGAAATAAAACTTGAGACTTCAGAGTACAAGTTTTTATATCATTTCAAAGAAATTACACAAAATGATGAGTACTTTCTTTGGAGATAAAAAATATTTTACTGAACGTCACATACGTTACCTTTGTGTTCAGAACGCATAAACACTATGTAAAAAGCAGTAGATTAGCCCCATTGTGGTCTTAAATTCAACTCTGATCATTATTGCACATAATTTAATGATAATTTAAACAGAGACCTTTATTCATCCTACCAAAATGTGATGTCTGGCGATGTCATTCAGTTTTAATTTTCTGTCACTTGAAGTTGTCTCCCGTTGACGCGATCCACAACTTTAAGTGATTGCAAATGCATGTGAACAACGAAGTTTAAGTCCCTAAATATATCAGTGTTTCAAGATTTAGGATATATTCTCCTATTATCATATGGATTGTACAGGTGTTTAAGCGAAGCCACATAAAATCTACTGTAGTCGACATCATTTATCTATATCTAGGGGTTAATGAGAAACATCCTAAATCAGCTTTAGTTTATCACGCATATGAAGGAAATGAAACATTTAGCCTACGACACTTACTACAGTGCAAATTGCTTGTTGATAATATGAGCAAAAATATCGCAATCAATCAGTGAAGCGTTGTATGCTATTCCAAAAACAAAACTTAACTCAATTGAAAAAAAAGTTTTGCTTTTTTATCTTGTAACTAAGCTCGAAATGTTATCATGATACAGATGGTGGATTAAAGGCAGCAAACAAGATTGGAAAAACTTGAGCAGTGAAATAGATTATGTATGATGGTACGAAGATTGTTTGGTTGAGATGCAGTCTAAACCCAACCATCGCTCAGCAATGACCGGAGAACCAGAGATGGGCTAATCTATAAGTACATTCCGAAGATGATGTCAAACAAAGAAAGAGAAAAACGAGTGACAATTTGAATTACAAATGAAATGAATCGGCTTTAGGCAAATATGGCAATATCAACACAATCATTGCTATATTTTAAATTGTTAAAATTTAATACAGAATATTCGACGCTGTGCTTGTTTACACTCCTGATATAATTACAGTTACAGTTACAAGCATATACTTAGCCTATATTCAAGTGATTAATTTCAATGTCGTCTGCCGTGCTAAGGTTAATCAGTAACTGTATTTCCGTGTTAAAACTACATGTAGGTTTACAACCAGAATCATCACAACTAATAATCATGATAATGCAGGTGTATTATAGCATGCAGCTAACAATAATATAAACAAGTAGCTGCCACTCAAGATACCCCCCACCAGAAATTTTGTCAGCAACAAGCAATAAGAAGAATTTCACACGATCAATGATCATAATATAACTAGATGACCTTCTCACTTAAAAATGTGTTTTTGCAATACTAGTCTATATGATATAGTAGAAACGAAGCTGACCTTCAGCATCAGCATTGGATCGATCTTATGATTTGTAATGGCGTTCATCCTGTGCCCACATAAGGGCTCCCCTTAATTACATTGTCCTTATTATGTCTCTCCACTCACAGAGAGATGGGGACATGTTGCTTTACCTCTGTCCGCTCTGTCTGTGCGTTCTGTCCCATTCATTTCTGCCAGCGCTTTTTATGTGCAGGTGGTCAAACACGAGACGTTGATCCAATGCTGGGCTAATGCTGACCCACCGTCTACGACGCTGCACCAACATTAGCCCAAAATGGTTACAGTGGTCACAGTTGTTACAGTGTCGTGTTGAATGTGGGCCAGCGTCACAGACGTTAGTTCAAGGCACGGTTAGGGAGGTCATGTTGACCTGGCCCAGGGCATGATTGGTGAGGTCAGGTTGACACGGCCCAAGGCAACGTTAGTGAGGTCGGGCTGACACGGCCCAGGGTATGGTTTGTGGGGTCAGGTTGACCCGGCCCAGGGCATGGTTAGTGAGGTCAAGTTGACCAAGCCCAGGCATGGTTAGTGAAGTCAGGTTGACCCGGTCAAGGGCATGGTTAGTGAGGTCAGGTTGATCCGGCCCAGGCATGGTTAGTGAGGACATGTTGACCCGGCCCAGGGCATGGTTAGTGATGTCAGGTGAACCCGGCCCATGGCATAATTAGTGAGGTCGGGCTGATACGGCCAAGGGCATGGTTAGTGAGGTCAAGCTGACCCGGTCCAGGGCATGGTTAGTGACGTCAGTTTGACCCGGCCCAGGGCATGGTTAATGAGGTCAGGCTGACCCGGTCCAGGGCATGGTTAGTGACGTCAGTTTGACCCGGCCCAGGACATGGTTAGTGAGATCAGGCTGACCCGGTCCAGGGCATGGTTAGTGAGCTTACGCTGACCTGGGAAAACTTTATAGAGGCAGTCACATTACGTCTAGACATCATAAATCTTTCTAGACACAAACAGCTTCCCATTAAAAAAAATCTCGAAACCAAATAATGACCTGGGAAAAAAACATTGCGTTGGTCTACATGTATGCTGTCATTTCGTTGTCGATAAAGTGATATAATAGCTCATTTGAAATTGTTTTTCATCTAAAAGCTGTAGCAGTAGATCAATATCATAACACGATTCATTTTAAATTATCAGACCTGTGATTTGCTTTTTCGTCCAATATAAATGGACGTGACTGACAAATTAAATACTTGACATCCGATTCGTCAAAGTTAAATAATTTTCTGTGACTTTATATTTATAACAAGAAGGCACCAGTCACGTAAATGTGTCTGGTCTGTGAAAAGGCTAATAGTACCCAGATGAGTCTACAAGAAGCTGACGAAGAAGTCGCCAGCAGCGATGATGAATACTTTATTCATATGGGTCTACTGGACAAATGTACACGACGTTAATGGTTTAAAGCAATTGAGACAATGAGACCATTTATTTTATACCATGTATGCATGTTAGTTGTAGTTAAATATTTAAAGACCAGGTAAAGTGACTTTAGTTTAACAAAATAATTGAAGTATAATAACTGTTTCTGTGTTGGATATTAAGTAATTCCACATAATAAAAAAGTGGGAAATAATTTTACGAAACAGATTGTAAATTGTAACACTTCCAGGTTTTAACCGGAGTGGCAGTTTCAGATGAATATGTAACAGGATAATCCAAAAGTCGACACAACATGTTATTTACAACATAACATCATGCTTATGAAGTGGTGATTTACCTGTTTTTTTTGGTGTTGACGTATTTCTAGCAGTTCATTTCCAGTGAGAGGCTATGAGTCAGTCTTCAACCCTAAGTCATAATTATAGTCCTATACGGTCTTTAAGCGAAGAGCTGGAAAGGCTGAGTAGTTCCCAGGTCACCGTAGACGCAGACAAGTCCCAGAATAAATGTCGTCAGGGAACAGTTGAGAGTACAAGGTAGCCGCGTCTGCCTGTAAAATAGAAGGCAGACATTAACTGAACAGTCATTTTGACTGCAGCTAGACCCAGCCAGCACGAGAATAAGGTGGAGGAGGAGGTTGCTGAGACACAGTGACAATGTCGGAGACTAATACTACAGAGCCGTCGTTAAATCCTCACCAGCAGCCCAGAGTTTTTTTCAATTAACAATAGGTTGTTTCTGGCCGGCGCTCCGCTACCCATCAGTTGTGAGTGGCCCGAGTTTAGCAGGCCTTTTATGACATGGCTGACGGCAGAGGTTTGGTGTTGGCAGGCAGCCTCTAAAAGAGCAGTCTTGGCTTGCGGTAGAATATTCCTGGTTCAGGAGCAATGCCTACAAGTCCCTTGCACGCCATCAGCATACCAGCACCACAGAGACAAGCAAGCCGAATGTCCTATGTAAATCTGGCCAATTAACGCCTAACGCCATCTGTCACTCGTTTAATATAAAATATGACGTAATGTACAATGAATCAAAGAAGAACACGTCACTTCCACATTAGCCCATTATATCACAACGCTGGATGCAAAAGGTTAAGTTGTAGACAATAATGCTTATGCTGCTGCTACTAATCCAAATAATTAACAACAGCAGCAACAGCAGCAGCAGCAGCAGCAGCAGCAGCAACGGAAGCAAAAGCAGACACAGCAGCAAAACAATCAGCAACAGTAACAACAACAGCAGCAGTGACAGGAGCAGCAGCAGTACCAGCAACAGCAGCAGGGTTTTCTTCAGCAATTAAAAATAAAGGTTTCGACAAGTCACTAATAAAGTCGTTCTGCTGTAGGATCGAGTGCTACACTTTGTACCTAAAACAAACCACTACATTATTTTTTTTGTCCGACAACTACATTCTGAGCCGGGAATGAAGAGTTATTGTGGACCAAGTACAGACCAATGGTAGGCCTAATGGTACTATAATTAGTCAGGTGTGACCGAGATGCTGATTATGAGGGATCCTCATTATGGTCGGATGTGCTTTAAATTAAAACCCACGGAGCTCTAGATTCTTAGCTTTGGAAAAGGCCTCGGCCTTCGGCGTCGGCCTTTTTCCAAAGCTAAGAATGTAGAGCTTCTCGGGCTTTATCCTATGCATAATAGCATGTGAAAGTAAATATGTTTCGACATCAATAAAGTTCTCATAAACATATCACCTTTTTTCATATAATTATTATCAACATCCACTCAATAACTATTATTATTTTTTGTGAATTTTGAGATGTTGTATATATTAACGGCTGCCACTCTGTTTTGTAATGACAGTTTCAGTGTCATGTTAGGATAGAGACAGCAATAATAATGACATCTTTAGATGGACCATCTCCGGTCTAATCGCAGCATCTCACTGGCAGGAAGACCATACACGTACAGAGCATTGGTTTATCTGAGCCTCACAGTCGTTTAGGGTGACTAGTTTCTGAAGGCTTCACCTCCATATCTGCTCCCAAAGCTCAACCTCAACCCCAATAAAAACCTGCATCCACATCCAAGCTTTGTTCCGTCTCTCTCATTCTATCCATGAGATCATCATTCATTAGATAAATTCGCACTCCAAACAAAGCCTCTGGAGAAGTTAAATGAACACTGCAACTCTGCAAACCAAAATGCAGTATCTACTTACTTAAACAGTTATCAGATAGGCCTACTGTATTTCACCTTTGAAGAGTAGAACTGAAGCATGCGCATTTGGCCAAATATCTTCTTACCCAGCAATGTCGGGTTGATGTTGGGCCAGCATCGCATGCGATGAGCCAACATTAAACCATCATTGATTTTATATATCGTTTTTGCTGAACATGTATTGATCATTATTTACATGTTTTTTAACTTGAATAAAAAGTGCAGTGTAACCTTGTGGAAATATTGTATGAGCTGCATTTGCCGACGTTTCATTTTAAATGACTTTTTAAAGATTAAAGTGCTCGGCCGATCGTTTTAACGCACTGGGATAGATTTTCCCGAATGCAAAACTAGTGGGCGGAGCTCATTTTTGGTTATGATAAAAGTACATGTGGCTGTTGTTCTACTATTGTATAGTTTTTTTTCATAAAAAGTGACCAATGACGACACGAAACGCCTGCCCAACGTTGCTTGAATGCAAGTGAATCATCAGAAATAATGACCATCACCGCGAGCGATCCTGGCCAACCTTTCGCATTGACTCATTTTTTTTTACCTCATTTAAGTGAGAGACCAAGATTTTAGAAAATATTTTATTGCATAATTGGATTTAATTTATCATTTTTCCAGAATCATTCCTATCATGTTATACTTTTGAATAAAACTGTTGTAGGACGTATTTTTATTATTTTTCTCCCCGGTTAGATCCACGAGCTAAATAAAACGGTCACGTACATTTTCTGATAATGACTTGATTTGGTTTGTTCCGTCCATCTAGGTCCATCGTACTTTAAAGGGAACCCTTTTAGATAAGGCCACTGCACTAACCAGGTTTCATTCTGTGGTTTCGTCCAAAGTGATGCAGGCTAAATAGATTAATGCCAAGACATGAGGGTGACAGAGTACATGGTACAGGACAAGTCAGATCGAAATATCATGTCGACCATTCAATCGAAAAGCGACATACTAGAGCATACGAGCATATGTATAAGATGTCAAAATCTTTTTTAACCCTTTAAGCTTTAAGCACAAATATAGTGATTGGTAATCTGTTTTATTCCCAGATTAAATCGCAGTTATTGGGAATGAAATGAGGGTTTAAACATTAAGATTTGCGAATGCTAGCACTCACATTAAACAAGTATGAGTAATTTTCACCCAATTAAAGTTTTGGATCGCGATCTACAACTTCAAGTGGGTGACCATTAGTTTAGCGGGAAAAGGGATCAAATGTTCAAGACGACCACTACAGTTGCAAAATGAACTTTTAGACCCGCCTTTGACTGACCAGTCCACAATATGTGTCACAATACCCTCACCCAGACTCTAAATAAAATGTTCTGAACAAACATCGAAATGGCAGAAGAAGTGTTAATTCCACCTTGGAACTAGGGCCTACTACAATCAGTAATGCTGTGCCGGAAAGAAGAGTTAAGGTGAAATGTATTCAGCAATTCAAATAATGCTTTTCCACTTGTACCGCTGAAATGTCAGTGCCAACAAAGTGACACCTAAAGTTGAAATACCATGATGAATTGGTGACACTGGCCGACATTAACTCAACATCGGGTCATGACAACATCCTGAGTTAGCTGGGAGAGTATCTGAGCAGATTGACTTCTGAGGCTGAGACGCCATTTAGTCCGACTCAGCAACCACACAAGGCCTTTTACATGTTTATATTACCGTATGGATTCCTGCGTCCAGCATCCCACAAACAATCCATCAGCCAACAGGTCGTACAACCCTAATCTACAAGACACATTGGGCCACTGTTGCACCTCTATTGGACCAACATTGGCGTTGATTGCCAAACATAAAACCTAATGTCACTGACCCAATGTCGTGTCAATGTTGGGACACCGTCCGCGACGCTGGCCCAACATTGAAACAACACTGGATCAAAGTCTCATGTTTGCTGAGATGACATATCGCGCCAGGCAGCAAATATTGATCTCTGGAGCCTCCTTTACCATTACAACCCACCTACCAGACATGAGAGTTGGCTCAATGTTGTACAAATGTATAATACGTATAAATCATCTTTCTGCTGGGCTGATGCTGGTGTTTTGTGTCCAGCCAACAGACATTCAGCAGGCAGCATTCAGCAACCAATTAGGAATAATCGACAATTTGTGGGCGGCATTTTTCCGCTTGACCACAGTTCTGCAGTGGTCAGTGGTAAATGGGGACTGCTGCCAGGAGGCCAGCTGGGGGGATGTTTGCTATTGATGCTTCATGTAATGTGTATTATTGTTATTAGTATTGTCATGTGCAACCATGTCACTACACCCTTTTTTTAGTCGTGCATCATTTATTATCTTAGTTTCTCTAGATTTTCATGAGTTCGAGGGGGAAGATTTTTTGCATTGTCAATAAAGATATGTCTGTCTTTCTAGAAATGCATGAGATATCTGATATATTTTTAAAGCATCCACAAACTTGCTTTCAATACCGATTTGCATGCTGCAAAATCCCACAAAATGAAAATTAATATGTGAGTCAATTTGGGTTTTGCTATTTTTCTAATTGTAAATGCAACTATAAACTATGTAACTGTATTTATAGGTCAAGAAGATGATAAAACAATAATAATAAAAGTTTCGTATCGTTCTTTATTAAACTCCATTAAACTATAAACTGTGCGATTTGCACGGTTCTCCTCTATTCAGCATCCACGTCTTCAAAACCAGCTGTTTGGCAAAACATCTGGTTAGCTGACTCTGCTGAAATAAAGATAGGTCTTTTGATTTCCAGGGGATAATTAAACCTGAGAAATTGGAAGACTGTCTGTTTGTTACTTCAACAAGCCTGTTATGACTTGCGACAGTGTGTAAGGGGTTTTAATTTACATCAATATTTCTTGTGGAAAAGCGGTTTAAGAGCACTCAAAACATGAAATGTCAAATCTAAGTCACATTTTTATTATTACTGCTAAAAATCCTAACATGACTGATATGTCCATAAAAAGGTGATAAAATCGGCAAGAAGGACAAATCTCTAAATGCTGACCCAGTGGCACCGTACCACTTTGAATAAACCGATCTTTCAATTTTATTTTAGTATAATTTTATGTACATGTTTTTGCATATTTTGACAGGGCCACGATTATTTATTGTGCCACAAATGATTAATGTAAGAAAACATCGAGGGGTTCTCAAATTAAATTTAAAATAATAGGAATATTATATTATTGCCTAACAATTCTTGAAAATCTCTGTTAGCGCACAGAGGTTATGGGATGAGCATAAGCCTGGAGTGATGACTGCTGTCAAGCCTGTCATAGTGGAAAGCGGATAAACTGATCAAGACTTATTTTGTATAACCAAGAATATAGAGAAGCTTATTGGTATTTTGCAATGGAACCAAAAATATGTGCGACCTCCAAGAAGCTTCCATAGACTGCTGGTACGTCTACGACACGATCATGTTATTCTTTTTGCGCACATGTAGAATAATTTTCCTGCTTTTTATTTTACATTATTACACCGCTCAACCGCTGATCACCAATAATATTAAAGTTCCTTGATATCACAATAATTTTGCAAATGCAACCAAAATATCTGCGACCCCCCGTCGCTTTGGCTTTTATGGGCTTCTGGTACGTCCACGATTAGGTCATCTGGTCATGTCGTCCATTTTGCGCCGATGTAGCTCGCAATTCTGAATGTTATTTTACAATTCTGAAGAGAAACAGTCTGCCTCTCTTATAAACACATAGCCCCCTCCTGCGCCTAGACTAAGTATATATTCTCAAGTGTGATATCCAGTGATGCGGGTTAAGATAGTAGTTCGTTACTTTGTATAATTGTAATAATCCATAAAATGAGCCTGTTGTAGTAACCTGCTGGATTAATATTGGTTCACGGCCTGCGCCGTTGGCCCCCGCCTTAAACCATTATCAGTAAAAGTTTTTTTTTGGGACGAGGTCAGGACAGACTTCCGCCTTTGACAGCACATCTATCGGCGCCAGTAATCCGTGAAATCGCATCACCCGCAGACTGACATCGCCATA
Organism: Flabesymbios commensalis; assembly: GCA_964017125.1. Classification (NCBI taxonomy): domain Eukaryota; kingdom Metazoa; phylum Annelida; class Polychaeta; order Terebellida; family Flabelligeridae; genus Flabesymbios; species Flabesymbios commensalis. The sequence goes on along the minus strand of OZ024910.1, from coordinate 43,934,971 downwards.
AAAGACTCAAAGATAATTGCCATTTGTGAAAAATTATGCCGAGCAGAAGCCATAACAAAACCGCAGCTCAACAACGGTGCAATGCTGCCCCAAACTCAAAGCATTGACCTACAGCTTGGACAATTGATCACATTTCTGGGCGTCTTGACTTGATACACCGCAGCTAGAGTAACCTAATTTTTGACCACTCTAATTTGAAATTTAACGGATCAAAATGCCTGGTTCTCATGAGTGGCAATACCCTGATCAGAAAATCGTGACATCGCTCATTTTCGCCCACTCGTAACTACAATCTTGGCTCACTAACAAATGTTCTTTACGTTTTCAGGTCTATATTTATGTAGTATCAATGTATTATGCAGTATCAATGCAAAGCTTATCACATCATTGCGATTGTCACCTAAAGCACTGGAGGGACGTAGTGCGGTTTGATTGATTAATTACATGTACTTACTTAATTAATAATACTTACCACGCGTTTTTTAGTGTACACGGCAATGATCGGACTCCACGTGAGCTATAAATAGATAATATATACCATGTGAGTGCAATCATTGCCGTGCATACACACAGTTATCAGGATATATATTTTAAATTTTCACCAACTTAAACTTGAAGTTGTGTCTCGCTAGTGCGACCCACAACTCAAAGTGGATGCAATTTACTAATATTTGTTTAATTTGCTTATAAAATGGATTTAAAACATTATTTATCCTGCCTCAGGGGGTTCGCGGCGGTTTCAAAGAAGCAAAAATGTTTCTTCCCCATCCACTCTTCCCCATAAAACTCACTATTGTGGGGAGCCTCCGTGACAGACATGGAGCATGCTCGTCTTCAGACCGCCAAGGCTCGAATTTCGAATCCTGTGTCTTGAGGGCAGTGTCATCTCACTCATCTCGCCATCATCGGGAGGTTTTCCTGGCCCAGTTGAGCTTATAAGTGCACAAAGGTGGCCTAAAACCCCATTCATTTTATTTTCCCTAAGGGGGTAAGCCTTTAAAGCGCTAAATTAAATAATATAACTTTTAAACCAATTGGAGCTGTGTCTCTCTACCACGACTCACAACTTGAAGTGAATGAAAATTCATATTTCTCTGATTAGAGACCAATAACTTACAATAACTTAGTTCCGTACTGAAGTAGTGTATCCCACGGATCATGTTTTTATTTTTTTCAGAATTTTCATATTTTTAAAAATATTTTTAATCAACATTTCTATGAAACCAGAAGTAACCCAAACAAACTATTTGTATACCTGAAGGACGATAAAATGTTTTCACAGCATTGGGCCACATGCTGATGGCATCGGCCCAGCGTTGGGTAGACAATCTGCAGGTTTGTCCTCCCGTGTCCTGACTATGAGACACTAACTAGCGGTGACTGGTTTGATCTTACCGTCTGATACGTGGGAATATGTGATCTAAAGTGCTGAATATTGCTGACTTGTTTTGTTTACATGGCAATATACGACCTAGAAATACAACTATTTCACTCTTTTTCAGTGCTTTAAAATTGTTTTTTGACTTTTTCGTATTTTCAGTTAAGATCAGTAGGCTATATAGCTTCATATAAATTAAATTTTCAAAATTGACAACATTGAGAAAATGTCTCATCCCAAGGGGTCCCTTTAAAAACGACTATATAGATACTGCTGAGCAATGTCAAAAGGCAGCATCTGCTTACTTAGTAAGTAAACAGATACTGCTTTTGGGTGACGGACCCTGTTGTAGTTGTTAACTCTACCGCCTGTCACGGCCTGACGATCACCGCCACCACCACCATTCTCGCTAATAGAAAAAGCGCGCGAAATGTTCAGTCCCCAGATAATTGTCTGTGGATCGAGGATCTCTCATGATAATCCGCTTAGTTCTGTCAAACAGGACCCCGAGATCATTGCGTTCAAATCATACAGGATCGCCTGAAATATGAAGCATGTATGCAGACATGGGACGCCCTAAATTGACAGATGACAGAAACCCAAGATCTCAAGAGCGGGGCTGAGTTATAGTTTCAGTCTCAGCTCAATATTGGGCCAGCTACTACGTCATTATAGCAATTCTCAGACAATGGCTGGTTATAGCTTTGTAGTTGATGGTTATATCGTGGTTGTAGTCTGAAAGGAGCTGATAGTCTGCTTCTCTGAATAATGTAAAGGCTCTGACTTGTTGTTTTAAAAAGCAGACCTGCATATTTGGTTTCATAAACAGATGACCAGCTATATCATTGTGTTATTTCTGTTATCAATAACTACAGGAGAAGTAAATTAAAATCAGACAACATCTAAGGTCAAAACCAGAAATTGTCTCTTATTATTCTTAGGAGCATCTATGCCAGCGCAACGTCAGAGGATTAATGCCAGCACAATTCATATAAAAATCAAACTAACATCATAATTATCTTTAAGTTCCCAAAATGCAACATCGCATAGTATTTATATGGTGCTTCGTGATTTAGGGTCTCACTTACGTAACCGTTATTAGCAATCACAATATTTTGTAAAACCAAACGTACTGTCAGCCTGGGGGGTTAAAATTCAAATTTTAGAAACATATATTTATTTAATAGTAGTCATCCAGAGATTTATAGAATGTTAAACTTCAGATTTGAGAAAATTATTCACATACTTCACAGTGATTTATTGTCTATCTGAGTTGTTGACACTTTAAACGCGGAATTAATAAATTGTTTTTTTCACCCACTTGAATTTGGTTCTCACAGATGCGATACTAAACTTCAAGTGAGTGAAAAGTATTCACAATCGGCAAAGTGAAACTCAACGATTGAAAAATCTGGCTGATTAGCGTCACGTTTTATCCTTAACATGTTTAGAAGCTGATAAGCTGATAAGTAATATGCTAATAAAAAATGTAAAAAAATATATAATCGTGACTGGCAGTTAAAGTGTTAAGTCTCATAATTTGTGTTGGTTACTTACCATATAATATGGTCTATCGTCTGCGATTCTGGAATATTATCGATATCAATCCAACATTGGTTCAAAATGCCCCGCGCCTTCTGGTTTGTGTCCAGGAACACTTGGATATATCTCTCCAGATGTACAACCTATTACAATCCATAATGCCAATAAATCTATCAGGAACTGCTACACCGAGAGCACAGTATGATTATGTATGGTGATCTATATAAATTATGTAGTCACATTTTGCATGCTTATCTGGTATATTTGATACAACAAATCAATACTACGTCGAAATAAGGAACAACAGGACAAGACATCTAGCCAACAGGGGAGAACTGCCATATTGACTTATATGATCAATATGCTCAATCTCTCGCGATTATGGGAGATATGATGTCATTTTGGTGATCTCGCTGTTTGTGACCACTTCATAAGTTTTGCACGCAGCGTTTGTCTCTACATTTAGTAAGTCAGTGTCACGTAGTAAACTTGAAAGCAGTCTTGGAAGTCTTGGGAACTTGGAAGTCTCGGGAGCAGTGGCAAGAGTGAAAGTCATTCCTGTAGCGTGGACATTTTAGACAAACGCTGGCTGAGCTGAAGTATTGAGCTCACCTGCCGTGGCAAACTATTTAGCATTAATCTCGGATGACAGGAGCCAACAAAAGAAGACACATCAACCTATATTTAGATTAAATGACATCAGACATTGAAACACATCTATCCATCTTTACGGTCACAGGGACTGTTGTGCGGATGTATTGTTCCCATGACAAATTGTAAGACCTTGCAAAACTAAACACAATACATTTTTTCTACTTCGGATTTAATCAGTTGTAAATGTTTAGTCAGCGCTGAAGACTGGATTGTAAATTTTGATAGACCATAAATGGTTTGTCTGGTATGCCTGGTGTTCCTGGTCTAGTTTTATCTTGGTATAGGTCTTTATCACCATGATCAGATAATATAATGACACCACCACAAGTTATTGGTGGTTCGTAAAATAAGCAGGGAAGAGGGACAGATTGTATGAGCTGCTTATATAGTACAAGCAGATGTTTCCTGATTGGGTAACGAGAAGCACGTGGCATTGATATGCGACCGACAACTAAAAACACCTTGAAAAATGTACAGTCTGAATTAGAGGAGCTAAACGTTGCCTGAGTCTGTTTAGCATGTTTAGTAGTTATGGTTACACCCAGACTCATAACTCAGGCAGAGCAAGGTGTCGAGGAAAGAAACCCCCTCTAATATCCCTGTCCCACAATGCCTGTTTGGGCCTCGGTAGAGACCGGAGATGTCATCTGAGGTGTTCCAAGCTGTACGGTGCAGATCCCCGTATCACTTCCGTATTACACACTGGATTGTCCGTGAGGCCTCGGGTATCTCAATGTATATATAATCATACTACATCCATGTAACCGCTCCAAAATATATTTTTTGTTTTAACAGTCTGTGTTTGTTTCTATGTGAGAACAACAGCTGACCATGTAGTATATATAATATTATATGATGATCGGTATATTCATCAGTTTAGATCAGATTCACTCTGTAGCAGCCAAGCGTGAATAACGGGTCAACACATTATTAATGTAAATATGATCAGATTGTGATAATTAACCAGCACCAATAAACTTATATCAGTAAAATATATGCATGCGGCATCGTTGGCACGGTGAGATGGGCTGATCTCAACACTCGTCACTTAACCAGGGGTCTGGCCGGACGAATGGTTGCCAAATGGTGGCTTCGAAGCGCCAGCATGTATTCGTACGGAAGCTCATTAGAGTAACTCGTCACCACATCAAGCCCTCGCCTATGCAGTAAGGCTTTTTCTCGTACAAATATCTATATGTAACGCCAAAATCAAACTGAACAGTGGAGCGTATATGAGAGAGTGCGAGATGGGTAGATTTCACCATAATATGTACTCTTGTAGTGAAAGCCAACAGCATGAGTACGAGAAACCTGTTTTTTCGGCTTGAGCTTTGGGCTTATGCTATTAACACTTACGATTAATTACACATTACACTATTGTGTTGAACGTTAGCATGGTCAGGTGGTAACGCAAAACGAAACTAATAAATAGATAAAAAAGGGGGAACAGCTAGACAGCGTTTAGTCAAAATATATGATATGGAACCAGCCAGTAGTAGACTGCCAAAAAGCCAGAACATCATACGAGCAATCAGCCACCATCAACCACTATTACATCAGGCAGTTGAGAAAGTTAACAAACATTGATTGATTGATTGATTGATTGATTGATTGATTGATTGATTGATTGATTGATTGATTGATTGATTGATTGATTGATTGATTGATTGATTGATTGATTGATTGATTGATTGATTGATTGATTGATTGATTGATTGATTGATTGATTGTGAGTGAGTGAGTGAGTGAGTGAGTGAGTGAGTGAGTGAGTGAGTGAGTGAGTGAGTGAGTGAGTGAGTGAGTGAGTGAGTGAGTGAGTGAGTGAGTGAGTGAGTGAGTGAGTGAGTGAGTGAGTGAGTGAGTGAGTGAGTGAGTGAGTGAGTGAGTGAGTGAGTGAGTGAGTGAGTGAGTGAGAGACTGAGACTGAGTGACTGACTGAGTGACTGAGGTAGCACGTTGCAAAGTACACCAGATAAGTTAAGGTTGGGAAATTAATAATAAAGTGGAGCAACGGAGAGCTCTAGCTGGAGAGAGTGTTTGCTCAACTCATTCTGGACAGATAAACAAACTCTGTCAATCCCTGCCAAGGACCAGCGAGAACGTGTTTGTTTGACAAATCCACACCCGATGCTAGAGGGGACGGGTGAGTGTTTGGATTTAGCCTGGGCTGTTAAAACGTGTGATTCTACTACAATAAGGAAAAAAATGTGATATTCTTGTGTGGATAGAGACATAAATACACTGCTTATGGTAATAACGCTCACAATAAATAATACGTAGCAGCATATCCAGGAATGAAGTTTATTATTATATTTCTGTTCTGCCTAGGGCTACGTGAAGACACAATGGCTGACCTTAATGACCTGGTAATATCAACATCAACCGAGGTGAAGATGTCTAAATTATACTAATTGTGTTTGATCATATTAATCAAAGGAGAATGGCAGGCGTACATTCACTGGAGGCTATTATTCCGTGACGGTGTTTGTATTCACACAACTATCGCCAGTGAAATAAAAAAATACTGTTCTAAGTAAAGTTCAAGTTTAAGTGATGATGTTTCATGTTTAAGTGTTCAATTTTGCTGGAGCCCCATCAACTTCAAATCAGTGGTGTTGACCTGTAGTACAGAATACATGTACAGTATAGCGTACAATGCTCACACTAACATAACGACACAAAGCAATATTCACTCGTTCACTGGACAACAAGCGCAATAATTTGATGTTAAAAATTACTGAGCGAGGTAATAATACAGCAACCAAGTCAATCACTCTAGCCCTATACTTCCTTGAGCAGCGAACTATACTGTACATTCTTGGAGAAGAAGGAGAAAATAACATTTAGATATATAATCATGATAATAGCCCTATATATTGCAATTTCGATTGTAACAATGACGTTAAGAATCTGAAACATCTCGAGCATTTAGCATACCACTGCGTTATTGGCAGTTGTAACAATACGTGGAGATGCATACATAAAGCAAATGCTACGTACATGTTTAATGTTGAAATGACTACCACACATTTCTCAGGCTGCCCACGCCTGTCGCTACTGTGACTGTCTGACAGACTATTCCTTGACTTATTAGAGTCCCCCCTGAGAGATGATCAGCCAAACGAGCAAGAACACCATATGGGTTCTCCTGGTCACTGACCCTGACAAACCCAATGGAATTCTAAGTAGTGTTTTGAGCCGCGGATGACTGATTGTGAGGAGATGACAGCGCTCCCTGGTGATTCCCTGGGAAGTACTGGATGTTACGTCATTTTTAGACAAAACTCATATTGTCTGTGCATTTCTAGTAAATATACATATGTTCAGTAGTTTTAAACATAATAAAACCACTTAAATCAGTCAGTTAAATATAAAGTTTATCGATTTACTTAACCCGCTGAACACGATAGTAGTATGCTACTGCGCTGTTTCTGGAACGAGATTATTTTATGACGTCATAGTTATCTTATGCAATCAAACCCGGAGATCTTCTGGCCTCGTATCTAAATAGTCTCCCTAAATCACGGAGATCTCCGGGGCTCGTCCCAAACGGGTTGATGTATCAGAAGTACAAGTGTTGATTTAAATCATACTATCTAAATTTAATAATAGAATAGAATAGAAAGAGAGTTCCCAAACTCTGAGGCCCGGCTTTAGTCTGTTTGAGAGCTTTAGATAAAAAATCTGCCTGATATTTTGTATACATAACTGTATTGGTTTTCCTTATGTGGCAGAATCCTAAATGTCCAGAATATAATCATTGGAGACAAGTAGATCTTAACGTGTAGGCATATTCCTTCCATAACCATCGCCGGAGCTGGCCAACACCCATGCAATATCTGCCAGTGAAATGTGCTGCCGCGTGTCTCTTCCACTTCTGAACGTACTGTGCAATTTACTGATAAGTCAGTGTACGCGTCTATACGATGTACATCGTACATACAATGTAGGCCTACCCACTCAATACCTGCTCAAAGTTGGACCAGCGTCGCAGCACATGCTGGCTCAATGCCGGTCAATCGTATTCTACGCTAGCCCAACATTGAAACATAATTGGGTGATTGTTCCGTGTTTGCCATACAGGTGACGCTTTATCCCCCGAAAGACCACTACCCGGATAACACGATACATTGGCCCATTAATGTGAAATAATGTTGGGCCACCGTCTGCGACGCAGGGCCAACATTATTTCAACAAATCCTTTTAAGTTTTTAACCACGAATATAATCATAAATATATTTTTGTCTGAAGACTTTTTAAACACAAAAGTCCTCCACCTAGGGACCTCAAACGTAAATTTAGTCTACATGTTCATAAGGACTGGTGTACAGAAATGTCAACCGTTTCCCACGCACGACACCACTCTTTCCCCTAAATAACTAACTCAGACAAAATAAGCTTAATAGGCTGCAGGCCTACAGCCGGGCCTAATACGTATTTCAAACAACTCGAAACAAGAATTCAATCTCGTCAATGAACGCAATTTCTTTTAAACAATTCATTAATATTAAAATGAAATTAACCTTTTAACCGCCAAATTATTCAATCTAAATTTTCACTCACTTGAAGTTGTGTCTCGCTGACGCGATCCTCAACTTCAAGTGAGTGAAAATTATTCATATTCGACAAAATGGAGGTCATCTGATTTTTCAAATATTGCTGATTGATGTCACATTTTATCTTTAACATGTTTAAAAGGTGGTACTTAATGTGCTAATAACAAATGGAAACCCGAATATATGCGACACCGGCGGTTAAAGGGTTTAACTCATAGCAGTCTAGGTCCGAGCCCAGCTCGGACCTGGCATTTATGACGCTGCAGTCTAGGTCCGAGCCCAGCTCGGACCTGGCAATAATGCTTAGCCATTCACCAAATGACATCACTTGCGCAACTATGAACCAAGTATGGGTAGCCTGGAACATAAAGAGTTGACTTATTTGCATCACAACTGTTTCCGAAATAAATCGAGCTCCAGGCTCAGATGAATACGAGTCTTTCGGTATTTCCCAGATGAGTTGGGAATGTCAAACTTGGGGCATCTCAAAATTTGAAATCCAGTATGCATCCCAATTTTTTTTAGAAAGATTACTAAATCCCGTGGTAATAACTTATTCACCCTATTAATTTGTTTATAAAGACCTATTGAATGCTTCTTCGAATCATTTGTGATGTATTTTAATATATTTTATGTGAATTTATGTAATGTTGTACTCCTGAATCTCCGTGAATTACAAAAATACCATTTTTAAACAAAATTTCCAAAAAATTGACTACCTAATTAGCATATTCAAATGGCTGTTGGTTGCCATGGCAACATCACATTGGCCGTTTAAATGAATTGTATTCTGGATATATATTGTATGTGTGTTCCTATGGTGTATGGGAAATACATATGCCATAATTCTAAATTTATATTAAAAGTAAGACATTATGTCTCAAAATCACAAAAATGGCCAGACCACACAAACGTCCTATGTCAAAACGGCCAGACTGCTATGAGTTAATGACGCGAGAGAGCTGATAGACACCTGTCTTAATTCTTTCAGCGCGGGGACCGATTTTAAACGTCTGTTCTGGCGTCTAAAATCGATCCCATCTTTGATGTTTTCATTTTCGTTATCGTTTATTCCCCGTCTCCTAAACATAAGCAACACTAAGTAAGTACAATTCTATCTTTAAAATACCAAACACTGTATACATACAGCTTAAACATAATACTGGTTAATAAAATGGTGATAATTGTATTCTTGTTTATGTAAATAAATGCAAACTATTATATATTAGCATGTCAAATTCATCAAAGAAACAGTTGTTTGCAAAATATATAACGAATTGCAAATATACAACTAGTCAATTAATTAATTATATTTATATTTATTAGAATTCTTATTCCGCTACTGGCTATTCACTGGAACTGAGAATTTGCTTAAAATTAGTTACACTGATGATACTATTGAGATGAAGAATACGGGAAGCAATAATACTGTTCTATCTGGACTATCTAGGAAAATATAGCTGCACACAGTCAACAGTTTTGCAACAGCTGAGGGAATGAAACGTGAGAGGGGAATATTATAAAAAGCAACACGAACTTAGAATAAACCTGGTAAATATCACCGATAACGTACAGAGAAAAGGACAGGGGAAAACATGAGATGTAAAAAGCTAGTTTGGCTGAATCAATTGCAGAGAAGCTGCTTCCGGGAAGACCCATCAACCCATCACCAGCATGCTCTGTGCTGGACTGTGATAAAACCACCTAATACCCGGCTCTGTCGAGTGATGCAAATAGGTAAAAAAAAGTTGCAGGCTTATAGTCTGATATCAAGTCTTTCATCCGACTTTTACATTTTTACCCCCTGATCACTGAACTTGTTCATTTCTATGCCGTTTCAATTCCACGGAGAGCATACAGTCCTACACCCATTTCGGCACATTGAATTTGTCATTCACATTGCCATCTCTGTCCTACCAGGTAGCCTACTCATTTTAACTTGAGTAAAGTGAAGCATTTGAGGGTTGAGTGTCTTGCCCGAGGACACAACATCAAAACAGTGTCCCAATATTGAGAGGGGAGAAACATGATATTTCTCTCTGGCAAAACTCCGTGCTCTAACCATTGCACCGCGTCCCATGTGAAATATGATAACTTTCAGAGATTATATTCTCCGAGAACCTTTCTAACACAGCAAGCTCGAAATGTTGACCCAATGTTGGTTTAATGTTGGGCGAGCGTCGCAGACGATGTGACCACATAAGGCCAACATTGGGTTATTGTGTCATGATGTTTGCTGGGAAAATCCAACAGAACACCACATTACGTAACACCGCACATGTTTGTATCTATATATGATGTAACAGGAATATTGTTGTGTAATGCAATGCAAATTATTTGATTTTAACGATTGATTCCAAGCACTTTGTTTTTTGTATCATAGTGATTTTATGATACAGGCTAAAATTGCATTCATAATTTTATTTCAAACATGAAAAATGCTTGACTCAACAGATATTATCTTTCCATGCATTCGCCTGCATATTTGTAAGGAAATAAAAAGGTATTTGCAACGGAAGGTAACAATCTCTGACACGATATATCTGACTGAGAGTGTGACGGCCCCAGCCACCCGACCTCAGGTAGTTTGGCATTAAACCCAATCACACGCTGTCTGGTCATGTCGTAAAACGACCCAGAAAATAATCCATTTCACACCCATTGCTCTCCTGACTGTCACATAAAGTAGCCGTCAAAACCATTTCGTCGCCTCGGAGCTAAAGGATCCTATCTGCCACTCTGACGAGTGTCAGATAGGATCCTTTAGCTCCGAGGCGACGATTTGAGTGCGCTAGTTGACAATTTAACACACCTGAGAGCTCTACCAGAAAACCTTCTGTGTCCATTGGGATGCACTTCAAGTAAGTCTCCCAAGGAGCTCATGCGGAGAGTTACTGCAGCCGTCAAGTGAAGGATGAACAGGCGTCAATATGCGAACCGGTAACCATTCGGATTCTGCATAATCATGGCAATATCGCGACATAAGGAGATCGAAAGTCGGACATGCCTTTAAGGGCTACTTATAGTGCACAGTATTGTAGACAGTACTGAAGTGAGCATTGAAATTGCTCTGCAGTAATGATATTCTGATGAATCAATGTTTGTTTAATGCTGGTCCAACGTCGTAGAAAGTGGAACAACGCTATATCAACATTGATTCAGCGTCTTATGTCTGCTGGGCAGGGATTCACTATAAATACGCATTCTAGTATTTCTAAAGGGCCTGTCACACCTTGGCGATCAGCGTCAACGATCGCGTAACGCACGAAAAAATCAGCCGAACGCTGGCGAACGCTGACCATCGCTGGACCATCGTTATGATATCGTTGTGTGCGTTTAGCCATCGTTGCTGATCGCAGATGAACGCTGATGAACGCTGAGAGTTTTGAACAGGTTCAAAACTTTCAACTTCCTGATAGATCACTTAAAGTAATAAATTATTGGAAATGATATAGACATCATATCTTCAAATGTATCAATCTTTATAAAAGTTCAACGCATTTATAAAGACAATATAAGCCTTTAACATGAGAAGTTATGCAATGAAAATTAGGTTCCACCAAAACACTGCTAAACTGTCTGACAAAATTTCGTGTGAAATTATTCAACAAATTGTCTTATTGGTTAACATATTTAAAAAGATAAATTTGCCGTTAGATATCTACTAGAACCAATTATAACAGCAGTAAAACGTTGTGGCTTCAAATATACATCATGTGATCGTAACTGTGCGTTGCGGAACGTCGAGCACACGCTAGTAGTCGCTCTGCAGTCGTCGAGTGCGTTATACATGCGTTACTCATGCGCTACTCCCACGCTGGCAGTCGCTGGTGATCGCTGGCGATATAATCTCAGATTATGTGGTGTGCGTTCTTCAGTTGTCAATCACGTTACTATAACGCTAGTCATGCGCTTATGAACGCTGGACAATCGTTCTGGATCATGAAAGTTTATCAATCAACAGCGTTTTCAATAATTTTTAATATTTTTTCGTGCGTTACGCGATCGTTGACGGTGATCGCCAAGGTGTGACAGGGCCTTAAGTAACTTCACATATTGGACGGGAACACGTAATTGGCACATTGTATGTTGTATCACTATTCATTGCACTCATCTACAGCTGCGCCGTGAACGCAAGATATGATGTTAATGTTGTTGTCAATTTGCGTTACTTTTGGATAAGCATTACATAATACCCGATCTTCTGTGAAAACATCTGTAAAGAAAAACATTTCTCGCAGAGATGGTGTGCATGTAACTCGCAGGATATTTTTTTGTTCAGGACTAATTGGAAATTCTGAGATCTGAGGACATCACAGTGAAAGGGATGGAACTCACAGCGGAAATAGAAGCCATGAAAAGATGTACAGCGGAAGCCCAGGGCACACATGACAGGATATGAAGGGAGGGAGGAGGCAGACAAAATACGAGGGGATATGTTGATGCTCTTCGAGAGCATCAACTGATACCTCAATTCATATTGATGACATTCAAGCTGTAGTTGGCCCGCTTAAGATAAAGTCTGATGAATGAATGAATGAATGAATGAATGAATGAATGAATGAATGAATGAGAGGCGGTGAATAAACAGTTTGTTCGCCCCCCTCCCCCGAAAAAAATCACCGGCCCACTCGTTTCATATGTATTCGAAAGTACTTAGAAGGATACCATTTCGATGATTTGGCCAACTATTTATAACATTAATCGCCGATGACTGTTGCAGGTACATCTGTACATCCATGTTGAACTGTGTTTAAGTGACATAATTATTGAAGCTTCGTGCAAAAATTCCTGGAATCACGAATCGCCACATTTTAAGTCTGTGCATGTTAAAATGTTTTAACAAAGATTTTGTTCAAGTCAGCCTACTATTTACCAAAAGTAAGTTTAAGTAAAACTACATCAAAGATGGCTAAGTGGTTTGCTGTGTTTATTACGGTCAATATAATCCTGTCTTGTCCAGGGGGATAGACCCCGCATGGTGCGGGCCGCATCGCCACCTGTGTCATGATGGCCACTCAATCCACTAATGAGATGATGTCACTGTGGCTTACATAGTTGATGGTTACATGCACCTGCTGCCAGATACTCCTTTAGTAATCTTCCACTGACCCAGATGCAAGATGCAGTTTTTCTGTTGAGGTTGTAGCAGGGGAATCATTGTGACCAGCCCTATAAACATGCAGGTTTACCCCCAGACCCAATTATTAGACGTCATGTTATATTTATTAAATTAACCCTCACAAAGCTGAAATATTTCTGTATAAACCATGGAAACCAAAAGGTTTATTAAATTTGAAATCACCATAAATGTCTTTTTAACGTGAAAATGAATAAATGAATTAATTACTTAATAAATTAATGAATGAGTTTAGCCCACAGTGCATGTATGAATTCAGCACACATAATATATATATTATGTCTATATTATAGGTCTACGCTCTGTGCGAGGCTGAGCTGAGCGAAAGAGCCTCAGGGGGGCGAGTTGATGAAATCAAATCAGGCTTGAACATATTGAATAGTTCGTTTCAGGATTTAAACCCGAAATGCATCCATCGTACAATGTAGCAACTCTGGACAGACAATATAGCTACCACCCTTATTCCCGGTGAGTTTATAGCTTAATACGTTCATTAATGAACTTCATTAGCTCGCCATCACCAGACTGTGTCGAGAAGATTACGACGTAATAGACAAATAATCCACATAAGACATCGTCATGTATCAGTGTTAGATACGTAAACCATGTAGACTATCTACAACGCAAGAATTAAACGAGACATGTATGTCTTCATGAAATACTATGTGACCCATTATTATATGTATACATATATTACACGTACGTAAATTGGTAAGCACCATTGGGGATACATTTATGTATATATAATGTTTTTGGCAGAGATGAGATCATTGTTCAACCCGAGAACGTGGACTATATAATATAACATAATATTTCAATATAATCAAAAACTGTTACAGGAAGGTCGTAATGTTAAATAATGTAAATGTTACAGGAAGGTCGTAATGTTAAATAATGTAATCACAAAAAAACACTTGTTACTTTAATTTTTGCTACACTTTTGCATCACCCGCACTTGGGAGTTTTCTTAGATATTTCATATTTTTTTTTAGACCAACACGCTTTCAATATATTCTAGTTATTGCTATGTTGATCATTGCGGCTTCGAAATACATTTAATAAAGAAAGGGCTGTATTGCTTCACACAATGTGTTGCTTCAATTAATTTTACAATCTCGCCTTTGACTAGCAGTTTTTACTTTTCCATCAGCGGGTTAGATTTCACAGTAAATTAACACCCACTACTTTTCACAGTCAACAAAGGGAAGCCAGTAAAGGCACTGTCGATACCATAGAGGCCTGTCTCCCGGCGCCTACGTCATGTCCGGAGTCCTTCCAGTCGGTACACACCGGACTTGTCTCGTAATCCCAGTCAGCACACAATGCAGGCTATTGGCGAATGGCTCAAGTGATGTTAGAATTCCATTAGGATCCGTTCAAGTCACATCCTCTGATCTGATGCTGTGCTAGAAGCTTTATGCGCTAGAAGTATGAAGTTTGACAACAAAATAAGATATATCCACGGATTTATATCTGATAAATGGGTCGGGCGCGGGTATTTAATACATTTAGGCAAATTTCATGGCCTTTTTAAGCATTTTGCAAATAATGAGAGAGGGGGTGATCAGCCAATGCAATGATTGTAAATTTAGATTTATTGATCACACCTAAATCAAGGTTTGGAGCAACTCGGCAGTATGTGATTTTGTTGTCTTTTTCCAAATTGACATTGCCATCTTATTGCACACCCGACTGTGTTATGTTGAGGCTTAGCGACTCTGTTGTTTTGCATAGAGTCGCTACGTTTAAGGCCAATATATCAATATATATAACAATAATATATCAATATTTCAAGATTTAGGACATATTTTCCTTTCAGAAAATCATTATACAGGCGCTAATGAAGCCATAGTATGTCTACTCGAGACGACATCGGTGCTCCAGGGGATAGTGGGAAAACATCGTAAATCAGCTTTAGTATATCACGCATACGAAGGAAATAAAACATTTATTAGCAACAATTACTGCAGTCCAAATGTCTTGCTGGTGATGTACGCTAAAACATCGCAATCAATCAGTAAAGCGTTTTATGCCATTGCAAAAACAAAACTTAACTTATTTGAAAAAAAAGCTACGACGTTTTGTCTTGTAACTAACCTCAAAATGTAATCACGATACAGACACAGATGATGGATTGAAGGCAGTAAATAAGATTTGCAAAACTTGAGCAGTGAAATTGCTTTTGTGTTATGGTACAAAAACATAGCTTTTTAGCCGAGATGCAATTTAAAACCAGAGTTCACTCACTCATGACCAGCAAGCCAGAGAACCAGAGCTGGGCTAGTATATCATGTAAAATGAGTTATATGTACATTTTGTGAAAAAAAGCAAAAATAGCAAAAAAAATCCACGTTAAAACAACGAGGGCAGTGATGTCAAACAAGGAAACAGAAAAACAAGTGATAATTTGAACTGCAAATATATACCATTTATGGACCCGAAATAAAACCGCTCTTTAAAAACGTTCTGACATTTTACAACCCACATGTGCAAGCTATGATTACTGATAACAAATGGAGAAATCACAAAACACGGTGTAATGCTAGCGATGTGGCGTAAAAGAAACTAAGTAAAAAAACTAAACTGATAACAAATAGGGTGAATATGCCCCCCAAAAATATCAACATATATTTTATTTTAAATTGTACATTTACTACTATTTACACTGCCCCTATATTCATGTAAATGTGTTCTGTCGTACAAAGGTTAATCAGTAACTGTATTTCAGTGTTAAAACGAGGTTTACAACCATCGTATCGTAATTTACAAAACATGAATCATCACAACTAATGATGCAGTATATTGGCGAGTATATTGCGCTTACTAGGATTTGTACGGGGGAGCATGGACACACAGGCAAAGGGTGTGGTTCACTTTATCATACTAGGCCTAATCGCGAAAACCTACCTGCTTTAATCTGTTTAGCCTTTAATCTTCCTCTTTGTTCACACTGAGGTTGTATTGATGAATTGTCATACTGTGAAGATTTTGAGGGGGTGAGCGGTAATGGACGACCCTATTACCAGTGTAGGGGTGATGGGCTATACAGTATATTCTCTCCCGGTTGAAGGACACTATTTTGCCTGTCGACTAAAATTACCCAGGGCATGGTCAGGCTCACCCAGCCCATGGTATGATTACTGAGGTCAGGCTGACCCAGTCCAGAGTATGGTTAGTGGGGTCAGGCTGACTCAGCCCAGGGTATGATTACTTAGGTCTGGCTGACCCAGCCCAGGGTATGGTTAGTGATATCGGGTTGACCTGGCTCAGTGCATGGTTTTTGAGATCGGGTTGATCCGGCCCAGGGCATGGTTAGTGAGATTGGGTTGACCCGGTCCGGAGCATGGTTAGTGAGGTAAGGTTGACCCGGCCCAGGGCATGGTTAGTGAGGTGAGGTTGACCCGGCCCAGGCAAAGGTTAATGAGGTGAGGTTGACCCGGCCCAGGGCATGGTTAGTGAGGTCAGGTTGACCTTGCCCAGGGGTTGGTTAGTGAGGGCAGACTGACCCGGTACAGGGCATGGTTAGTGAGGTGAGGTTGACCCGGCCCAGAGCATGGTTAGTGAGGTCAGGTTGACCCGGCCCAGGGCATGGTTAGTGAGGTGAGGTTGACCCGGCCCAGGGCATGGTTAGTGAGGGCAGACTGACCCGGCACAGGACATGGTTAGTGGGGTCAGGCTGACCCAGCCCAGGGTATGATTACTTAGGTCTGGCTGACCCAGCCCAGGGTATGGTTAGTGATATCGGGTTGACCTGGCCCAGGGCATGGTTAGTGAGATTGGGTTGACCCGGTCCGGAGCATGGTTAGTGAGGTAAGGTTGACCCGGCCCAGGGCATGGTTAGTGAGGTGAAGTTGACCCGGCCCTGGCATGGTTAGTGAGGTGAGGTTGACCCGGCCCAGGGCATGGTTAGTGAGGGCAGACTGACCCGGCACAGGACATGGTTAGTGAGGTGAGGCTGTCCCGGCACAAGACATGGTTAGTGAGGTTAGTCTCACCCAGCCCAGGGTATCGTTAGTGTGGTCGGACTGACCCGGCTTCGGGAAACTTCATAGAGTCAGTCACATTACATTAGACATCATATATCTCTCGAGATACAAATAGCTTCCCGATTAATACAAATTTTCAACCAAATAATGACCTGGTAAAAAAACTCTACGAAATGAAAAACATTGCGTTGGTCTACATGTATGCTGTCATTTCGTTGTCGATAAAATAGAGAAAATAGCTCGTCATTTGAAATCGTTATCCATCTAAAAGCTGGTGTCCAGAACGTAGCATTAGATCAATATCATAAAAGGATTCGTTGTAAATGATCACACCTGTGATTTGCTAATTCATCAAATATAAATGCACGTGACTGACAAACTAAATACAAACTAAATATAAACAAAATACTTGACATCTGATTCGTCAAAGATAAATCATTTTTTGTGACTTTATATTTATAACAAGAAGGCGCCAGTCCCGTTAATGTGTCTGGTCTGTGAAAAGGTTAATAGTACCCAGAGGAGTCTGCGAGAAGCTGATGAAGAAGTTGCAGCAGCGATGATGAATACTTCATTTATATGGGTCTAGTGGACAAATGTGCACGTCGGTAATGGTTTGAAGCAATTGGTACAATGCGACCATTTATTTTATACCACGTATGCATGCTAGGTGTAGTTAAATATTTCAAGACCGGGTGAAGTGACTTTAATTTAACAAAATAATTGTAGTATAACAATAATGTTTTCTGTTTTGAATATTAGGTAATTCCACATAAGCGAAAAAGTAATAAATATTTATACAAAATAAATGGTGAATTGTAAAATATCCGGGTTTCAAACAAAGGGACAGTTTCAGATGAATAAAGATGTAACAAAATAATGCAGAAGTCGACACAGCTTGTTGTTTACAACATGCCTATGAAATGGTGATTTACCTGGGGTTTTTGCTGAAGTATTTCTTACAGTTGATTTCCAATGAGAAGATATGAGTCAGTCTTCAACTCTAAGTCATAAATATAATCCTATATGGTCTGTAAGCGAAGAGCTGGAATCGGCTGAGCAGTTCCCATGTTACCGTAGACGCAGACAAGTTTCAGAATAAATGTCGTCAGGGAACTGTCGGATATAAGGTAGCCGCGTCTGCCTGTAAAATAGAAGGCAGACATTAACAGAACAGTCATTTTGACTGCAGCTAGGCCCGGCCAGCACAGTAATAAGGTGGAGGGAGAGCTTTCTGAGACACAGTGACAATGTTAGAGACTAATACTACAGAGCCGTCGTTAAATCCTCACCCCGGCCCAGGGTTTTTTCTGTTAACAATAGGCTGTTTCTGACCGGTGCTCCAGTATTCATCAGTTGTGAGTGGCTCGAGTTTAGCAGGCCCTTTATGACCTTGCTGGGCGGGGGCCCTAGGGTAGTGGTTAGCACCGCTGCCTTTCACGCCAGAGTTCGGGGTTCGGTTCCCGGTCTCGGCGGTTTGAAAGAAACAAAAATGTTTCTTCCCCATCCACGAAAGTCAGTATTGTGGGGAGTCTCCGTGACCGAGAGGTAGCGTGCTCGGCCTCAGACCGCCAGGGCTCGAATTTCGAATCCTGTGTCTGGAGGACAGTGTCATCTTAATCATCTCGCCATCCTCAGGAGGTTCTGCTGGCCCAGTTTAGCCTATATGTGCACAAAGGTGGCCTAAAGCCCGATTCATTTCATTTTTTTGATGACCTTGCTGATAGCAGAGGCTTGGTGTCTGCATGGAACCTCTAAAAGAGCAGTCTAGGCTTGCGGAAGAAGATTTCTGGTTCAGGAGCAATGCCTGCAAGTCCCTGGCACGCCATCAGCATACCAATACCACAGAGACAAGCAAGCCTGAATGTCCTATGTAAATCTGGGCTGCCAATTAACGCCTAACGCCATCTGTCACTCGTTCAATATAAAATCATTATGACGTAATGTACGTTGAATCATAGAAGAACACAGAATCATAGAAGAACACTGGACGCTATAGGTTAAGTTATAGACAAGAATGCTTATGTTGCTGCTACTATTGCAAATATTCAACAACAGCAACAGCAGCAGCAGCAGCAGCAGCAGCAGCAGCAGCAGCAGCAGCAGCAGCAGCAGCAGAAACAGCAGCAAAAGCTGAAACAGCAGCAAAAAATCAGCAACAGTAACAACAACAGCAGCCGTGACACAGCAGCAGCAGTACCAGCAACAGGAGCAGGGTTGTCCTCGGAAATTAAAAATAAAGGTTTCGACAAGTCACTAATACAGTCGTTATGATATAGGATCGAGTGCTCACCTTTGCACATAATAGCATGCGAAAGTAAATATGTATCGACATCAATAAAGTTATTATAAACATATCAACTATTTTTATATAATTATTCTCAACATCCACTCCATAACTGTTATTACCTTTGTGAATTTTGTGATGTTGTCTAAATTAATGGCTCCCACTCTGTTGTGTATTGACAGTTTCAGTGTCATCTTAGGATAGAGACAGCAATAATAATATCATCTTTAGATGCTCCACCTCTGGTCTAATAGCGTCATCTCAGTCGCGGGAGGAACATACACGTATAATTGGTTCATCTGAGCATTGGTTTATCTGAGCCTCACAGTCGTTTAGGGTGACTAGTTTCTGAAGGCGTTCCCTCCATATCTGCTCCCAGAGCTTGACCTCAACCCCAATAAAAACCTGAATCGACATCCAAGCTTTGCTTCGTCTCTCTCGGTCTATCTATGAGATCATCATTTGTCATTGTAGGCTTTGGGGGGAATCCACATCCCAGACAAAGCATCTGGAGAAGTTAGATGAGCACTGCAAACCAAAAGGCAGTATCTGCTTACTTAAACAGTAATCAGATAGACCTACTGTATTTTACATCTTAAGAGCAGAAATGGAGCAAGGCGTTTGGACAAATATCTTCGTATCCGGAAATATCGGCTTGATGTTGGGCCAGCGGCGCATGCGATGAGCCAACAATAAACTATAATCGTTGATTTCATATATCGTTTTTGCTGAATATGTACTCACCATTTTTGATAAGTTTTATGACACAAAAAATATACAGTGAAACCTTGTGGATATATTGTATGAGTTGCATCTGCCGTCGTTCTATTTTAAATGATTTCTAAAGATTAAAGTGCTCGACCGCCCGTTTTAACGCACTGGGATAGATTTTCTCAAATGCAAAGCTAGTGGGCGGAGCTTATTTTGACGTCATAAGATGTTATCATGCCTCGCTGGTTATAATACATGTACATGTGGCTGTGGTTCTGCTACTGTATATGTTTTTTTTTATAAAACTGACCAATAACGACATGAAACTCTCGCCCAACGTTGCCTGAATGCAGGTGCAGCATCAGAAATGATAACCATCACCGCGAGCGATTCTGGTCATTCGCATTGACTCATTCTTTTTACCTCATTTAAATAAGAGACCAAGATTTTAGAAAATATCATATTGAAAAATTGGATTTAATTTATTAATGCCCCAGTAGCCTACCATTCCTACCATGTTATACTTTTGAATACAACTGTTGTAGGACGTATTTTTATTATTGTTCTCCCCGGTTAGATCCACGAGCTAAATAAAACGGTCACGTACATTTTCTGATAATGACATGATTTGATTTGTTCCGTCCATCTAGGGCTGTCGTACTTAGAAGAAAACCCTTTTAGATAAGGCCACTGCACTAACCAGGTTTCATTCTGCGGTCTCGTCCAAAGTGATGCAGGCTAAATAGATTAATGCCAAGACATGAGGGTGACAGAGTACATTGTACAGGACATATCATGTCGACCATTCAAACGAAAAACGCCGAAAAACTAGAACATACGTATGGTGTAAAAATCGCTTGAAACCTATAAGTGCTAAGCACGAATATAGTTGCTATTAATCTGTGTTATTACCAGATTAAATCGCAGTTATTAGGAATGAAATAAGGGTTTAAACATTAAGATTTCAAATGCTCGCTCTCACATTAAACAAGTATGAGTATTTTTCACCCACTTGAAGTTTTGGGTCGCGATTCACAACTTCAAGTGGGTGACCATTACTTTAGCGGGAAAAGGGATCAAATGTTCAAGACGACCACTTCATTTGCAAAAGGAACTTTTGGACCCGCCTCTGACTGACCAGTCCACAGTATGTGTCACAATACCCTCACCCAGACTCTCAATAAAATGTTCTGAACAAACATCGAAATGACAGAAGAAAAGCTGATTCCACCTCGGGACGACTAGAATGAGTAATGCTGTGCCGGAAGGAAGAGTTAAGGTAAAATGTATTCGACGATTTCAATAAGGTGACATTTAAAATTGAAATGCCTTGATGAAGTGACACTTACATTACCTCAACATCGGGTCAACATCCTGAGTTAGCTAGGCGAGTATCTCAGGCTGAGATGTCATTTAGTCCGACTCAGCAACCACACAAGGCCTTTTACATGTTTATATTACCGTCTGGATTCCTGCGTCCAGCATCCCACAAACAATCCATCAGCCGACAGGTCGTACAACCCTAATCTACAAGACACATTGGGCCACTGTTGCACCTCTATTGGACCAACATCGGCGTTGCTTGTCAAACATAAAACCTCATGTCGCTGACCCAATGTCGTTTCAATGCTGGGCTACCGTCTGCGACGATGGCCCAACATTGAAACAACACTGGATCAAAGTCTCATGTTGGCTGAGATGACATATCGCGCCAGGCAGCAAATATTGATCTCTGGAGCCTCCTTTACCATTACGGCCCACCTACCAGACATGAGTGTTGGCTCAATGTTGTACAAATGTATAATTCGTGGGATCCATCATTCAGCCATCATTGGGCTGATGCTGGTGTTTTATATCGAGCCACCAGACAATCAACAGGCAGCATTCAGCAACCAATTAGGAATAATCGACTATTAGTGGGTGGCATTTTTCCGCTAGACCACAGTCCTGCAGTGGTCAGTGGTTACTGGGGACTGCTACCAGGAAGCCAGCTGGGGGAATGTTTGCTACTGATGTTTCATGTAATGTGTATTACTGTTATTAGTAATTGTCATGTGCAACCATGTCACTACACACTTTACCACTGCTACATCAATACCTTTTTTTCTAGTCACTGTATCATTTATTATCTTAGTTTCTCTAGATTTTCATGAGCTCCGAGTGACAAGACTTTTTTGCATTGTCAATAAAGATATGTCTGTCTTTCTAGAAATGCATGAGATAACTGATATAGTTTTAAAGCATCCACGAACTAGCTTTCAATACCGATTTGCATGCTGCAAAATCCCACAAAACGAGAATCATTATATGTGAGTCAATTTGGGTTTTGCTATTTTTATAATTGCAAATGCACCTATAAACTATGTAACTGCATTTATATGTCAAGAATATGATAAAACAATAATTATAAAAGTTCTGTATCGTTCGTAGACAAAAGGTGAGTGGAGCTTTATTAAACCCAATTAACCCATAAACTGTGCGATTTTCACGGTTCTCCTCTATTCAGCATCCCCGTCTTCAAAACCAGCTGTTTGGCCAAACGTCTGGCTAGCTGACTCTGCTGAAATATAGATAGGTCTTTTGATTTCCAGAGGATAATTAAACCTGAGACATAGAAAGACTGTCTGTTGAGAAAAATGTAGTGAGGTAGCCTGATTGATTAAAAATTCTCAAACGTCTGAGTCTGAGTCTGTGTGGATATTAGTGTGACACACTCATTCCTGGCCCATTAAACACTAAATCTTGTTATGACTAGTGACTGTGTGATAGGGGCTTTAATTTACATCAACATTTCTTGTGGAAAAACAGTATAAGAGCACTCAAAACATGAAAATCTAGTCAAATCTAGGTCACATTTTTATTATTACAGCTAAAAATCCTAACATGACTGATATGTCCATAAAAAGGTGGTAAAATCGGCAAGAAGGATGTTCTCTCAATGAATTCAGACAACGCTGGGCCAACATCTCGAGTTAGTTGGGTTATTGTGATCTGACCAGTCTAAACCGGTGGAATGGCAGACACGTGCTGCAGCTAGAATTTACATATTCTGAATAACTGAGCGATATTGGAGAAATTGTCTGGATTGACAAACGTCACGTGACATGTCAAGACAGGAAGTGACGTCAATCAGTACAGTACACAAATGGCACAGTAGATGCTGTATGTTGGGAATACCGCAGTCGGGATGTTCCCATGGGCACTCAGTAAACGGTGATTGCATTTTGTCAATTTATCTGAGGATGGTGAGATGAATGAGATGACACTGCCCTCCAGACACATCATTCGAACTTCGAGACCGAATGACGGAAATGACGGTCCGAGGTTCTCGGTCACGGAGGCTCCCCACAATAGTAAATCTGTATGATTGAGCAAGAAGAAACTTTTGTTCTTTGAAACTTGAATGCCAGAGCGGGATTGAACCAGCGATCTCCGACTTTCCAAGCAGGCAGGGCAAACACCTAAAGGCAACAGATGGACATGATATTTTTGGATTTTATCAAACGCAAAATATTCTTTTAATCACACCACGCTGTTACATGGGCGGGGGCCCCAGGGTAGTGGTTAGCACCGCTGCCTTTTACGCCAGAGTTCGGGGTTTGGTTCCCGGTCTCGGCGGTTTGAAAGAGACAAAAATGTTTCTTCCCCATCCACGTGTGAAAGTTAGTATCGTGGGAGCCTCCGTGACCGAGAGGTAGCGTGCTCGGCCTCAGACCGCCAGGGCTCAAATTTCGAATCCTGTGTCTGGAGGACAGTGTCATCTCAATCATCTCACCATCCTCAGGAGGTTTTCCTGGCCCAGTTTAGCCTATATGTGCACAAAGGTGGCCTAAAGCCCGATTCATTTCATTTTACGCTGTTACATATGTTGCAAATGATAGATTTTTGTGGAGAATTATTTAATTGGCCCCTTGAGTCACAACCGCGCTTGAAAGCGCTTAATACATAAATAGTGAAGCATACATATATAATAGGCATAAATAGTGACGTCACACACGATGTATAAAATCGCACACTTGTGACGTCATATCTTTTATCGTCGCACCTGCTCATTTGTGTTCCCATAGCTTTTATCCTCTTTACTGCTCATTTAGACACGTGCCTGTTTCACAAGCTAGCATAATGACTCCCGGATTTAGCACAGTCATGTAGTAATCATGAATAAGTCTATCTTCTATGGAAATAGACAGAATGCATTCAGACGGCATCTGCGGTATTTTACAAGCCAGAGTGTTCCCGACGATGGAAATATAAGATGGCGACATATGTTGAGTTTTACATAGTTACCAACCGTGAATTATTGTGCAGTGGACAATGGAATTATGCGAAATAAGCATATTTGTCATGTTTTCCAGGAAATAGTTACCATGGTAACCAGAACAAGCATTGCCATGGATACCGAATATTTCGGTTAATCAAGTATAGATGTAGACTATATTCTTAATATGACTGATACATATTGTCACTTTATCCACCACAGTGACAGAGTAACACTTCTAAGAGTATGCTAACTTTATATTTTGCCAAAATAATGATGTGACTCAAAGGGTTAAATATTTGATGATGCTAATAGACCGACAGCCCACAACTTTTATTGACACGAAAAGCGCCAAAGCTAAGGATGGTTTTTTTTAAGGTTAATTATATGAGGATTGCAAAAATGTTTTGCTGGCATGCCGCAGCTGCTGTTTTATGTACCTATCACGCAATTCAAAATGGCCGCCATGCGTTTTCGGGGAAAATCTAAGTTTCTCAATATTCCTTCTAAAATCATTTGTAATACGTCAATTTCGGATGAATTTTAATGAGGAACACGTTTATAAGATTAATTTTAAGTTTTGATTAATAATTCGAGTTAAAATCCAAGATGACGGCCATTGGCATCTCACCTGGGGTTAATCCATTTCCAGCAGGCTACTTGGCAAACGGCAACTAATGCTGCAAGACGCCGTCTATCACTCAAGAATGACAAATTGGTAGTGTTACTAAGGATATCAGGTCATTGGAAATACCGAAACAACCAGATAAATTATTGTATCATTCTAAATGTTTCAGTCAGTTCTGTGCTATTAAAAGCGGGAAGGTCGATGACGTAGATCCTTGGGAGCCACCAAGGAAGACTCGTTCAACATATGAATTACCCAGCTCATCTAGGCTAGGCGTTCTTGGAAAACAGTGTTTATTCTCAAAAAAAAAAAAAAGACTGTGGGAAGGACTGTTGAGGGCCTTCATCAATGTTTAACTAAGGATGGTGCTAATTCTGTTATTAGTGCAGCTAAACAGAAAAATGATCCTGACATCCTTGGTATTGGGGAAGATTTAATAGCCAAGGAGGTCAGATATCATAATACCTGTCGCCGTGTTTATGTTAGGCAAGACTCTAAGCAGGAAGATGATTAGTTACTAAACGAAAGCATCACGATGAAGCTTTTAAAAATGTGACTGGTTTTATCAAGAATGAAATCATAGATAAGAAAACACCAATGATGGTAAATACAATTTTCAACATGTATAAGGGAGAATTTATTGCTGTTGAATTTATTGAAATGTATAGAGTACAGCCCTTTACAATAAAGCTGAAAGAACGATTTGATAATATTGTCATAAATAAACTCTCGAACTAATCCGGAAACTTTATTTTCCCATCCTCAATGACTTCTGCTGAGGCATGCCTACTACTGAATAGATTTGGTGAATCAATGGAGAAGATCAGATGTACTGCTATGATGCTACGAACAGAAATCCTTAGTATACCATTTTCAAACCCACCATCACCCATGTCAGTACACACACTCAAAACTAGTTATATGATACCAGAAATTATCGTCTTGCTCTTCCTCACATTGTTTTCTGGATTAGGCACACTTGATGCTCAGGCTAGTGACGTTGTTCAGAGAAAAGCACTTGCTAGTGCATCCGATTCCATGTTCAACTGCACTAGGGGAAGACTCCGTCCTTGGAAGCACAATGAGCTGGGACTAGGACTTAGTACACTAACTGGCTCAAAAACAGTGCTAAACATATTGAATCGCGTGGGTCATTGTATTAGCTATGATGACGTGAAGAGGCTTGAAACAGAAATGGCATACTCGTGTTGTGAAGGTGATCGAGAGACACCTGCTGGTCTCAACTTATGTGACGGCCTATCCACAGGTAATTTTATATATATATATTTTGATTGTAAATGATAAAAATAACATACTTGTAATTTTATATTATGTATATGAATAAATTAGTTTTAACAATTTGCAATGTAATCTGCATTTAAACATTTGAATACAATTAATATGTATCATTATCTTCCGTTCCAGCATTAGCTTGGGATAACTACGATGTAAACATGGAAACACCTGATGGCAAAACACCCTCCATTCTACTGTTGGGATATGCTACCAGAACAAACTACCCGATAATTCACCAGCAGCGCCACTGAATGATAACCCAATTGGAACCATAACTGGACGATTGCGCAGGAGCTTTGATGGAAAACACAAGGAGATTGATCCATTTAGTACATCATTAAAACGAGCTCAGTTCAAGCCTAAAATATCTGATGTGGAGACAGGGAGATTGAAGCAAAAAACCTCGACTTTCTGTGGATTCTTCAGTCCTTTACTGGCAAGCTCCCACTCTTCAATGGCTTTTTCTCACGGTTTGTAAGAGATGACCTTCCTCAGACTATGATTGCATACATGGATCCAATATCATTGCCCCCTACGCGAAATGATGTCGTGCGATAAACCATGGTCCGTTCGTTAAAAGTAGCAGATGAAACAAACCAAAAATACGCCGTTGTAACGTATGATCTCGCTGTTGCACTGAAATCATATTACATCCAAGCCTTGCAAGAACCAGCATTTGATATACTCATTATACTACTTGGCAACTTTCATCTTGAGTTAGCATTCTTTGGGGCATTGGGAACCTACATAGCTGACTCTGGTATTGAATACATATTCACTGAATCAGGTGTATTGGCTGAAGGCTCATTATCTGGGCTTATGAAGGGCAAATTTTTATAATAGATGTACCAGAATCCACCAAATCTTAGCTGGTGTCTTAGAACAAGCATTACTAACAAGGTTTCTAGAATTGGTAACTAATAATGAGAAAACTCTTCTTCTGGGTGTTATGGATACCAGTGATGTCACCGCTGAACATTGTCAAACTGTTGCCAATGAAGAGTTATTCAATGAAATAATGACTAAATATGACACGTTTATTCATAACACTATGGGTGGAGAGTATGGTGATACAGCTGCATATTGGGCAATATATGTGTACATATTGTTAATAGAATCTACAGAGAACTACAACGTTCAGTAAGGATCAATGATGTCCGTGGTTATATCAACGTTCTTCCAAACGGATTAGACTTATGCTTCGGGTTAAGCAGATCCAATTATGCCAGATGGGGCTCGTTATTCCTGCACCGACTACAAGAGATGACCATCGCAGAACAAAAGGTATTGGAAAATGGTGCTTTGAGGATTAGGCGCACAAGTAAGCCGTGCTCTAGATGTGCCATAGATTTGACACTGGAACAAGCAGTTAATAGAGATGCTGCGTCACCCATGAGGGGAATTACGGCTTTC
Source organism: Flabesymbios commensalis (assembly GCA_964017125.1). Taxonomy (NCBI): domain Eukaryota; kingdom Metazoa; phylum Annelida; class Polychaeta; order Terebellida; family Flabelligeridae; genus Flabesymbios; species Flabesymbios commensalis. The sequence continues at coordinate 43,907,122 of OZ024910.1, read as the reverse complement.
AGAAATTCTCACAATGCATTCAGACGGTGGTCTGTCGCACTTACCCAACGTGGAATGGCTCTTTCTGAGCTCAGGGAATCTGCAGGTCTGCCTAAAGGAGAGGAGCCTTCTTCTTAACTGAGATCTTATCAGATTCGAAAAGACAATGCGGATATGAAAGCGTTATCTGAGACGCTACGTAAAACCTGTAATCCATTTGCTATAGATATTACACCAGAGCTTATAAATGTATCTTCAGGAAAAACAAGGAACAGACCTAAAAATTTCTCCTTGGGACTTTACAAAGAGGGAAAGACCTCCGATTAAAATTATCGACAGAATGTTCCATTGAAGGTACCAGATTTCTGAAACCAGTACAAAGGGCAAAAATTTTGAGCTTCGCATCAGAGAATGTGAAGGCATCCAAAAAATTTTCAAAGAGACTAGAGGCAGCTGAAGGAGTTAGATATATATTTGGACGCATTATAGCTGTTGCTGCAAAATCAAGTAATAATCTGGATTTGCGTCACCTCCTTAGCTTTCCTATTACTGAGGTGCCCCAGTCACTTTCCCATAGTGATGGGACTCCTCTCATGACAGAAAAAGCAGCGTTAACAAAGTTTGTGGAAACTAAACAAAACGTTGTGCTGAGTGACATTAGTATTCCTCCAATGAAAGCTGCTGTGATTGATGGTGGGATGATTCTGTATGAAACTGTTCTACAACACAGCAAGTCGACATATGCGACTATGGCTGAGGATCTACTAAAGAAAGTATGTACAACTAAGGCCAATGAAATTCATCTTGTCTCAGATAAGTACCAATCTCGATCCATAAAGGACTACGAAAGGAAAGCACGTTATAAAGGTAGTCAATCATTTGTGATAACAGGACCTGACCAAGCTCAAAGGCAAAGTGGGAAAGATCTCCTAAACAATGTGTCTTTCAAAGATGAATTTGCTAAATTTATATTAGAAGAATGGAAGAAAGTACATTATGGGAGGAATATTGGTACAAAAACTCTGTACATTTCACATGGGGGTCAATGCAGAGAACTACGAAATGATGGAGGCATCTTACAATCCAGAGAACCACATAACCTTGAAGGTCGACACGAGGAGGCAGACACATCAATTGCCTTTCACATACGAAGCATCGGCTCAGGCAATGTCCTGGTTAGATCAAACGACACAAATGTTGTTGTCATTCTTTTGCATCATGTAGGAAATTTAGATGAAACTAATATAATCTTGGATTATGGATCAGGTAACCACAGACTGGCAATCACTCTGGAAGCCAAACAGGCTGGCCTAACCAAGGCACTACTCGGTCTACATGCTCTAACAGGGTGTGATTTTACATCCTGCTTCTTTAGAAAAGAAAAAGTGAAACCATTTCAAAGACTCGTAGCTGATCCAGATCACACACGTGCCTTGATATCTCCTTCTTCTGACGATGTTGATGTTCCAGGTATTACTACCTTTGTATGTTCTATATATGGCTTTGGAACATCAGACATTAACGAGGCGAGGTACAAGTCATTCATGCGTACAAGTAAGGGCGGTGATGCAGCAACTCTTGCTGGTTTGAAAAAGATAAACTGTGCATCTCTCCCACCATGCTCCAGACTCTCGACCAGCACATTTAAAGAGCACAGCTTGTTGCAAAGATGTGGAAAATGGGCGATGAAGCTGAGCCATTGTATGGTGAAAATGCAACAGACAGTGGATGGAAAGAGATCGACAATTCATACCATCCAGTCTGGTATTCAGGAAGTCATGTGCCAGACACTCTAACATCAGACGCAGGACATATTCATGATAGTGGTGATGGTGATTCAGATGATCCCTGGAGTGACGACAGTGATGATAGTGACGAAGAGTGATAGTGAAGATTTAGTTAGAGAACAATAATCAACGCACACAATGATAATTATTATCACTTAATAAAAAAAGATCCAGTCTGATAATTAAAAACTACTCATTTTTTGTATTTTTTATATTTTTTTGTCATTTTTTCCATAACATTCTTGATTAAAGCAGTGGGTGTAAGTGTACTACAATATTGGGAAATTTCAAAAAGGTATTAATGATAATAAAAATGACTTTTAATTGTAACATGTTGTTCTCACATAGCTCTGGTGGGATATGTAGATGTATTTTATGCCTCGCCTAGTTCATACCTTTAAATCGTATTAGATGTTCTTGCACCCACATGTATGGGGTTCTTTAGGCCTAAATAGCGATTTATCATGTTACTTTAAACTACTCGATGTGCTTGTTTGAGGCTTATAATTCTATTTGACTTTCAGGCACACTCTAATACTGTGTAGGCCACATTATAGTCTTATGATTTACTTTTAAGTACGCCAATGGCGGCCATCTTGGATTTTAACTCGATATATTAATACAAATTTAAAATTAATCTTATAAACGTGTTCCTCATTAAAATTCATCCGAAATTGATGTATTACAAATGATTTTAGAAGGAATATTGAGAAACTTAGATTTTCCCCGAAAACGCACGGCGGCCATTTTGAATTGCGTCATAGGTACATAAAACAGCAGCTGCGGCATGCCAGCAAAGCATTTTTGCAATCCTCATATAGTAAACCTTAAAAAAAACCATCCTTAGCTCTGGCGCTTTTCGTGTCAATAAAAGTTGTGGGCTCCCGCTCTATAAGTGCTTTCGACCAATTGTCAACATTAATGACTGTAAAACTCTACAGAAGGATTTAGACAAACTTTATCCGTGGTCAAAATTGGAATCCCAATTTAAATTTGTCGAAATGTAAGGTTATTTCATTTATTAGGAATCGTTATCCTATCAATTTTATTTATACGACCAGTAGTGAACCATTAAAACTGTGTTTTCTTTTTCTGACCTGCTGTGACCTATTTTACACATAGTTTACACTTCAATAATTGTATTAATAAATATAATACAGTAAATGGCATGATTAGGAGCGCAGCAAGCTACAACGCACCTGCGTCAGTAACTTTAAATCTGTACAAAGCTTTATTATTCGACGGTATGATATAAGTTGCATTATCTTCCATTCAATTATAAAGAATGCTGGGCATAAATTATTATGCAACCATAAATATATGCGATACCAAGAATCTTCCACGGGCTGCTGGTACGTCCACGACACGGTCATGTTCTTTTAGCGCTCATGTGGATTTATTTTCGTTCTATCTGCAGTACGTTATTACACCACTCAGCCACTGATTATCAAAACATTAAGAGTTTCTAGATATCACAATTACTTTCCAAATGCAACCAAACTATTTGCGACCCCTGGTCGCTTTCGTTTTTATGGGCTACTTTTACGTCCACGACACGGTCATCTGGTCATGTCGTCCATTTTGCGCCCATGTAGTTTGCAAATCTGAATATTATTATACAATTCTGAAGAGTAACTGTCTGCCTCTCTCATGAGCACAGAGCCCCCTCCAGCGCCTGAACTAAGTATATATTATAGTCTGCTATCTAGTGATGTGGGTTACAATATCAGTCCGTTTAAACTTTGTATAATAATAATGATAATCCATAAGATGAGCCTGTTGCAGTAACCCAGCAAAGATAAGACGTTAGGACAGTGCTGGGTTAATGTTGGTTCACGGCTAGCGAAGCTGGCTCCGCCTTTAACCATCATCAGCAGATTTTTTTCTGGGACGGGGTCAGGACAGACTTCAGCCTTTGACAGCACATCGATCGGCGCCAGTAATCCTTGAAATCGCATCACTCGAAGACTGGCATCGCCACAAAAGACTCACAGAGAACAGCCATTTTCTGCTTAATTTTGCCAAACAGAAGCCATGACAAGTCCGCAGCTCAACAACGGTGCAATGCTGCCCCGAACTCAAAGCATTGACCACCAGCCTGGACAATTGATGACATTTTTTTTGGACGTCTTGACTTGATGCACCGCAGCGGGAGTAACTTGCTTTTTGACCACACTAATTTGAAATCTAACGGATCACAACCCCTGGTTCTCACGAGTGGCAATACTTTCATCAGAAAATTGTGTAACATTGCTCATTTTCGTCCACTAGTAGCTACATTCCCGACTCACTAAAAATGTCCTTTATGTTTTCAAGTCCATATTTATGTACTATCAATGGATAGTTTTTCAAAAACTCTATTTAGCTGCCTCCAACTGCCAGACAATAAAAATAAAAAATATTATTTATGTCAAATACGGGATAAAATATGGAATAAAACTGAATTATTATCAGAATATTGTGAATGTGCGGGTAAACAGGGCGATGCTTGCACGTAAAGCAATAACCTTTCAAGCGCTGAAATACTTTACCCTTTAAGTCCTCACGATGCATTAAAGCATCGTTTTACATCCCTGAAAACAGACTTAATTTACCAACCAACTAGGGTTTTAGAATGATTATTCCCATGAAACTGGTTTGCAAATACATGGCAATTGTCTTTACTTTTTCACCCACATCAAATCATCTTCATTCACTACAAGTCGAGAATTGCGACAGCAATTCGCGGCTTGTAGTGAATGAAGATGACAATGTAAAGTCAGGCTTGAAAGGGTTAAAAAACCAAAGAGATTTTTCAATTGGAATAATCATAAATGCCTCAAATGGCTCTTTCTGATTCATTTGAATACCTATATACTAAGGTGATGGTCTACGGCCATTAAAAATCTTTTTACTCTTAATGCGAGAGGATAATGATAATACACTTTAGACTTCAGAATCTGACGCCTACAGACGTCAGATTCTGACGTCTAAAGTCGATCCCCGCACTCTAGGGTTAAGGTTATCAAGTACATGATATCATATTGCTTTAAAACACAATATGATTAGAAAGTGACGTGGCGCTTTGGTAGAGCGCCTGGTTGCCTCGCCAGTCATGCATGCGTCCCGGGTTCGGTCCCGTTTATCCTGAGCGGGGTTTTCAGAGAATTATCCTTGCTTCTCCCTTCTGAATGTGACTAGGCGATCACGTTAATGGCGGCTTCGTTGAGATAAGGTTGAAACCAATGTATCGACTTTAAATTCGCGCAAGGTGGCGACGCGCTGCGCACTCCTCCAGAATGATAAACAAACCAGTTAAAAACGAAATCGTGTAATCATGTTCTGGACTATGTGTCAATCTTAACCCTCTAACTTCTAAGCTAAGTGGGTGAAAGTTACTGATTTGAGACTAACCAATGCAAATGTTGATGTTGAAACATACATTCTTTCTGAATAACAGAGATTTAATCTGCTAATAAAATGGATTAAAAACGATTATCGCCGTGCCTCATGACGTTAATAGGCTACATGTACCTGCAACCGGTGACGGACCCTGCTGTAACACTACTTCCTGTCACAATTTTCGCTAAAAGATAAAGCTCGGGGAAAACCTCAGTCCCCAGATAATTGTCTGTGGATTGAGGATGATTTCTCATGATAATCCACTTAGTCCTCTCACACAGGATCCCGAGGTCTTAGCGTGCAAATCATACAGGATCGCCTGAAATATGAAGCATTTGTGCAGACATGGGACACCCTAAATTGACAGATGACAGAAACCCAAGATCTCAGGAGCCGGACTGAGTTATAGTCTCAGTGCCAGGGGAGGGTATTTTGTCGTGTTGTAATGCTCTCTGCAGTCGAAACCGATGTTGTGGATGTTTCGCCAACAAATACGATACATTAGTCCAGCTATGGATCAATATTGGGCCAGCTACTACGACATTATAGCAATACTCAGACAATGGCTGGTTATAGCTTTGTAGTTGATGGTTATACCGTGGCTGTAGTCTGGGAGGAGCTGATAGTCTGCTTCTCTGAATAATGTAAAGGCTCTGACTTGTTGTTTCAAAAAGCAGACCTGCATATTTGTTTTCATAACCAGATGACCAGTTATATCATTGCTTTATTTCCGTTATCAATAACTACAGGAGAAGTAAATTAAAATCAGACAACATCTAAGGTCGAAACCAGAAATTGTCTCTTAATATTCTTAAAACATCAATGCCCGTGCAGCTTAAGTGCATCAATGCCAGCGCAAGTCGCATTAAAATCAAACTAACATCATGTCTTATATTTCCAAAAAGCAACATCGCATATATAGTATTTATATGGTGCTGTGTGATTTAGGGTCTCACTTTAGTAACCGCTATCACCAATCACCATATTTTGTAAAACCTAACGTACTGTCCGCGTGGGGGGGGGGGGGGAGGGTGTAAACAACAAATTTAAGAAACATATAGTTATTTGATAGTAATCATCCAGAGATCCATAGAATGTTAAACTTCAGATCTTCAGCGCGGGGATCAACTTTAGTCGTCAGAATTTGACGTGAGAGTAAAAATCTTTCTAATAACCGTTACTGAGACCCACAACATAGGTATTGAAATGAAACAGAAAAAGCTAACTAAGCCATTCATGATGATTTCAAATGAAAAAAAACTGTTTAGTCTCCATACATTACATACAAATTCAGCACTAGTGTTAGGCTTCAGCTCTTAGAACCTAATGCGTAATATTTATCATCTATAGTGTATGAATAATATCTATGAATCTACGTTGAAAGGGCTAAATTACACGACACTGATAAATACAGACGTTAGATGGTATAATCTTAAAATAATGTCCATAGATCTTTTTTTCACTTTACTAATTAATTCAGGTAGTTACCCACACCTGTACAGCTGTCACATGGATTGCTGGATCCCACGTAGGTTTACACGTATTTGAGCCTGCCAGTCAGCACTGCGCACATTGGTCTAGGCCATGGCCAGGACCTCCCTGCGTGCAACCCCCCCCCCCCCCCCACAACTACCCAACACCAACTTAACCTTGATATGTCCAAAACATGAAATGCGATGTTAACAGACAAAAATAGTGACGCGCTTTATATTTTGACCGTTTCTAGGGGGGCACCCCCCGAGCCTGTCTAAAATTTGGATATAGGGTTACGCAAACGTCTGTCATTGCTATTCTAGTCTACAAATCTACATATGCAATATACCATATAAAAGATAATTAAATTTCCGTTCTAATGGTGTATTGCATGATGCAGTGGATTAAAGGATTATCTCTAGAAATACTTTGAAATGTGTCTTTTTAACTCAAAATAATCGAAATCGACAACAAAACTGGCTAGTTAACATGGTCAATGGAAACGACCTAATAAAACATAATTATTGGCCATATCTATATTTGACTTTTAACAACTCATTTCATGTTTTGGAAATATCAAGGTTTGAAAAAAGTTGGTGTGGATGAGTTGTGGTGAGGGGGGGGGGGGGGGGTGCACGTTCTGGCCCATGGCCCAATACAGATCCCGCTGAATGTTGACGTTGATGATGCTTCCCGCGCGCATTGCGTGTTCAGTAATTATCCTACTTCTGTGATTGTTTTGATTGAAGACTCTGGAATGACATCCGATAGAAAACCTAAAAGGCTTCGGCTCAGCCTGGCTTAGTGCTTAACACATTGCGTACTGGCGCTGATTATCAACATGATCAAATACATTGGTCAGGAAAAAGCGAGGTTCAGGAGTATTAGAAAAGATGGAACATTTTGTAGATGTTTAGGAAAAATCGGACACTATGATATGTCTGATGCTGCGGTAGGCTACAAACGTAATCGTATTATGTTTACTGCCTTGATCTCTCTTCTTCTTGTCTATTAGCTAATACAATTGACTGCATAGATGGATATGACACAAAATCAATGCTATTATACACACATCTTTCTTTCATTTACGGGCGGGGGCCCTAGGGTAGTGGTTAGCACCGCTGTCTTTCACGGGGTTCGGTTACCGGTCTCGGTGGTTTGAAAGAAACAAAAATGTTTCTTCCCCATCCACGTGTGAAAGTTAGTATTGTGGGGAGCCTCCGTGACCGGGACGTAGCGTGCTCAGCCTCAGACCGCCAGAGTTCGAATCCTGTGTCTGGAGGACAGTGTCATCTCAATCATCTCACCATTCTCAGGGGGTTCTTCCGGCCCAGTTTAGCCTATATGTGCACAAAGGTGGCCTAAAGCCCGATTCATTTCATTTATTTTCTTTCATTTACATAGTAACTCTTAACTTGTGTTGATTATATAGAATATATGCTCTATCGTCTGCGATTCTGGATCAATATCAATATCAATCCAACATTTGTTCAAAATGCCTCCTGATTTGTGTCCAGGAACACTTAAATATATCCCTCCGGATGAACAATCTATTACAATCCATAATGTCAGTAAATGTATCCATACCTTCTACACCGGGTATGCATGATGATCTATAACTTGTTTAGTCATATTTTTAATGCTAATCTGGTATGATACAACAAATCAATGTGTGTACACTACGTCGAAATAAGCCACAACAGGACAAGTCATCTAGCTAACAGTGGAGAACACTGTCATATTGACTTATATGATCAATATGATTAATCTCTCGCGATATGGTGTTTAGGGGAAATATAATGTCATTGTGGTGATATCAACCTTTGTGATCACTTCATAAGTTCTGAACGCAGCGTATGTCTCTACATTCAGTGTCACGTATTAAACTTGAAAGCAGTCTAGGAAGTCTTGGGAGCAGTGGCAAGGGTGAAGGGCATTCCTATAGAATGGTTATTTTAGACAAACATTGGCTAAATTGAAGCATTGAGCCTATGCATGCCGTGGCAAAATATTCAACATTGATTTCGGATGACAAGAAATACATCTATCCAGCTTTATGGTCACAGAGACTGTTGTGCGGATGTATTCTACCTGTATCAAACTGTAAAACCTTGCAAAACAAAACACAATGCATTTATTTTACTTTGGATTTAATCACTTGTAAATGTATGATCAGCGTATTGTAAGTTTTCATAGACATAAGTGGAATGTCTGGTAGGCCTGGTGTTCCTGGTCTAGTTTTATCTTGCTATCGGTCTTCAAAACCACGAGCAGATAATCTAATGACACCACCACAAGTTATTGGTGGTTCGTAAAATAAGCAGGTAAGAGGCAGACAGGCTGCATGAGCTGCTTATATAGTAAAAGCAGATGTTTCCTGAATGGGTAACTAGAGACACGTGACATTTATATGCGACTGACTCCATAAAAACACCTTGAAAAATCTACAGTCTGAACTAGGGGAGCTAATCGTTGGCTGCGTCTGCTTAGCATGTTTAGTAGTTATAGTGGGGGACCATAATGTAATAAATTTGCACATCTGGCTAAAATTGTGAAAATTGGTGTACAAGCCCACAAGACAATACTCTTTCATATTTTTGATGGATTCAATCTGAAAAATGGTTGGATCCACCATTTTAGGCAAAATTCAAAATGGCCGCCACTCGAAAACCAAAATTATCATTTCTTGGCAACATATGACCCAAATTTTACGATGTTAACATCAATTTTATATATTTGGATGACGAGGAATTTATTTTTAATGGTTTAAAAGTGATTGGGATGAAATTGCACGTTTTAGTTTAATTTAAAATGTTCAAAATGACACATTTTCTAAAAGAATATGCTAAAAACCGAAATATCGAACGCTGGACACATTTAAAAAATAGTTAGTGACATTTGATTCATATTTGACTGCTAACAACATAATTTATATAGGCCTATACATATTGGTAAATGTCAACATTCTTTGGACATTCATTGTTTATGCACTCACACTCAAAGTGAGATAGATGTGTGCATCCTAGATTAGCATTAGCACATTTGCAATTCTTCTTATAGGTTATGGGGTTTTTTTCAAATTATTGATTGCAGTGTTGCAACAATGCACAACCCTAACATATCTGCAAAATATTCATCGGACCCAGCTCCATTCCGATGGATTGTATATTTTGCTGCCTTTCAAAAGCCTTTCTCCAAATAGATCCTGTCTGATGCAGTGCTCGTCTAGAAGGCTGAAGTAAGGCCTCTTGTTTGGGTGGTATGTTTCTAATGTTCGTTTGTCACAGTCCGTGTACCGCTCCAGCCATGTCAATGGAGTCCAGGGAGGTCAGAAGAGGATCTTCGGTAAATGCCTCGAATGTGTCTGTTATTTCTGCGTAGGCATCCAATGCACTTCTCTGTTAATATTCATATAAGAGGAACTAGAAGGCCTATTGCGGCCAGTCAAGCTATGGAAGAGTGGGAGTGAGATGCACCTTTGAGGACCAAGGAAACGTAATCAAATCGGTAACCATTTCTTGACCTATGAATCTAAAGAGATCAGCCTTATTTTCTGGTCTTTTCAAAAATTGTTCTAGTCACCAGGGATGGGTGTTAACCCCTGAACCTTGGTTCGACAACCACGTTTATCTTTGGTTAAACGTGTCAAACTTTGATCAGGATGTGAATCCCAGATCAGGTCCAGTCTAGTTATTGTGGTCTCCGATATCATGCTCTGGACAAATGTTAAAAATGACGTTCTACGTATTGTTAAAAGTTTGCAACTTTGATGGTTCGGACCATATATGGACAATGGCAGCAGCATCAACAATTTTCACGGACACATCACAGGAAGAAGTTTCCAGGCATTCTAAGATGTCAGGTTTTTCCCCACTCCTCCATTTCCCTCTGTCAGATAATAATTGTGGCTCCTTTTGATTTTCGAATAACGTAAATCATCTATATATGCATTTGGGCGTGATTGGAGAGAACTAAATAAATGAGAAACCAACGAAATACTTTTCTTCTAAACACTAATATTTTTGCCTTCAGTTTTCTGATGGTTTGCAATCCTGGGAGAGATATCCTCTTCGGTTTTAGACACAGATACATTCATCATACACTTTCATGTACATTCATGCCTTTGGTAACATGTTAAAGGCATATTGCAATTATCCATCTACTAGACCAGCAGGAATTATTTATCTTGTTTCTAATGTGAGCATATTTGAAGAAGTGTCATTAAATAAAAAGGATTGCCCTTCAGTATAGACAGGAGGGATATAACATCTTTAGACAAACGAGTTTGGAGAATTTCCCTTCTTCGTGATGACCATAAACAAAAGAAGATGTTTGAGTGTGACGATAATTCAGCTGATGATGCAAATTCAACCAGTGCTTGAACATTCCCCGGTAGAGTCAGGGTGTTCATCCATATATGATAACAGCAGGATTGTCAAATAGAGAAGACATATATCGGTAGCCAGAGTAGTTTGCTTGGTTTAAAACAAACAAACATCAGCACAGGTCATCTATTACCTAGGCCTACATCTAAATCACCCTCACGAACAAGTGATCGCACAAATCAGCTGTATTTATTACAGATCAAGAATCATTAAACGTGTTTTAACTAATATGAAATTTATATTGTTACAAATTCCTCATATTCGCAGTTGGTATCCCAGCTGTCAAAATCAGAAAACCCATGTTGTTGGTTTATAGCATAAGCTTGTTTCTTCAGAATCAGCTAGCCATGAGAAGAAATTGACATGACGAGTTATCTTGAGATGATGATCTGTATTAGAAACGGACTGTGCTCGAGCTAAAGTCAGTGCCCCATCTTCAATAATGACGGATGGGAAGGTAACAACCAGACAATTACAAATTTGACATTGAGGACCCTCAGCATTAAAATATATTTAGCTTCACCCAGAGAGAGAAAATAAGCTGACCCATATGCCTATACCTTCCCAGACACTGCCCAGATTGGTGGCTTCCCACCAATAATCACCGCCGTCTGGGTTGTGGCGCGTCTAGCTCAGCTGTCAATCCCTCCTCACAGAATCTCACAATTCTAACCATTTGCTGGTCTGTGGCTGGTCAATTTCCATTATCTCCGCCTGGTGAGTATTATTTGCAAACTCCAGCAACAATATTAGTGTGTAAGCCTGCCCCTCCTCCCCGTGCACTACTGTATCAGTGAAACGCCTACCCGACACATGTATCTGTCCAGGATTAAGAAACTCTGTCACACATTTTCCAATGTTCATGGCATGTTTCACCATTGGTGTAGATGCTGTCTTGTCAGAGCGGCATGACTCCAATAATCGCATTTGGTTTGATACTAGGCCTATCATTTTTTAATAAGATAAACATGAACCCCGCCCAAGTTAAAGTATCTTCTGTATCCAAGTGTATCGAGTTGAGAATTATGTCAGAGGCCTGATCAAGCCAAGTTTGCTCTTTAACTTGGCGCCATCTATCTTGTCATGATGTGGACGCACAAGAAGCTCAGACTTTGGGAGGGCAACATAAATATCTGCCGGTGGAGAGGTTGGCATGATGTATGCGATACATGCTGATGATCGTCCAAATGTTACAAAACAAACCTATGTATATATCCATAGAGAGGGATATGGCGGAATGGTTAGAGCTTGGCGCTTTGACAATGTCGCTACCTGCCGTGTGGTTTCGAATCTCACTTAGTGCAGGATTTTCAGAGAAAAATCATGTTTCTCCCCTCTCAATCTAGGGGCATTGTTTTGATGTTGTGTCGTTAGGCAAGACACTTCACCCTCAAATGCTTCACTTGACTCAGGTGAAAATGGTTACCGGGTAGGATAGAGATGGCAATGTGTACGATAAGTTCAATGCACCGAAATGGCTGCAGGACTGTATGCTGTCCGTTGAGTTGAAATGGCACACAAATGAATAGGTCCAGTGACCAGGGGGGTAAAATGTAAAGTCGGATGATAGGTCTTCCAGACTTGATATCAGACTACAAACCTTTACCTTTACAATAGATAGGCTGGTCGGGAGAGTGAATTATGACCATAATTAACTATAGGCTACATATGTATTACTTATTATTTTGTGTTCTATTGTATTTATTTAACATGCAATAACGTTATTGTAGGTCTACTTGCAATTATGGTCAGACCTGATCGAATGGGTTAGTAGATTGATTGAATTTTTATATATTTTAGTCTCAAAAACGCTAAAAATGGTAGAAACATGAAATATATGACTCTAATCATGCCTAAACCGAGACCAATGAAACCGTTGACCTCGAAATATATGAAATTGATGTTGACATCATTAAATTTGATCCATTGGTTACAAAGTTATGATAATTATTGTTCGCGAGTGGCGGCCATTTTGGATTTTGCCTAAAATGGTGGTTCCAGTACTTTTTAAAGTTGGATCCATCAAAAATATAAATCTATAAGGTCTAAATGACCTGTAAATAGATTTTGGCAATTTTAGCCAGATGTGCAAATTTATTCACTAATTGGACATTATGGTCCCCCACTATTATGGTTACGCTCAGATGTATAACTCAGGCAGAGCCAGGTGTCAAGGAAAGGATAAAGCCCTTTTATATTCCTGTCCCACAATGCCTGTTTGGGCCTCAATAGATTCAGATTCAGATTCATGTTTGTTTGGGCCTCAGTAGAGCCCGGAGATGACATCTGGGGTGTTCCAAGTAGAGCCCGAATATGTCATCTGGCGTGTTCCAAGTAGAGCCCTGGGATGTCATCTGGGGTGTTTCAAGCTGTAGGTGAAGATCCGCGCATATGTCCGTGATTCTGGGGGCAGTTACTGCGTACGAATATCTATATGTAACGGCGAAATCAAACTGAACAGTGGAGCGTATATGAGAGAGTGCGAGATAGGCTGATCTCACCATATGCCTTGTACTGTTGTAGTGAAAGCCAGCAGCATGATATGATATGGAGCCAGCCAGTAGTAGACTGCCAAAAAGCCAGAACATCATACGAACAATCAGCCACCATCAACCACCATTACATCAGGCAGCTGAGAAAGTTAACAAACAGTAAAACAAGATTTCATTCCACATCTTGTCGGCCAGCCAGCTCGTAAACAAACCAAATGTACATGTATAGTAATTGGTACATGTGCCGGTTATTTCGATGTGTACGTGTGAAATATGATGTTCTCAATGCAGATCTTAAAGGTATAGTCAACTGTCAAAATACACTGGACAAGGTTGTCTCCAGAATGCAACAGTGGCCCCTGGACATTCCACAATGACATATTACCCCTAATTCCACAGTTGGGCGGGGACCCTAGGGTAGTGGTTAGCACCGCTGCCTTTCACGCCTGAGTTCGGGGTTCGGTTCCCGGTCACGGCGGTTTGAAAGAAACAAAAAATGTTTCTTCCCCATCCACGTGTGAAAGTCAGTATTGTGGGGAGCTTCCGAGACCGAGAGGTAGCGTGCGCGGCCTCAGACCGCCAGGGCTCGAATTTCGAGTTTTGTCTGTAGGACAGTGTCATCTCCATCATCTCACCATCCTCAGGAGGTTCTCCTGGCCAAGTTTATCCTATATCTACAGATAGACAGATTACTTTTATGTAATATTCGATAACGATTACAAAAGGCTAAAGCGTCATTTCGCGATATTTTATAGCCATGATACTGACCTGTAACTATTGTAATTATCTTCTATGGTGACCCGTATTACTTAATTTTGAAATGGTTGTCAAAAATAAGAAATCAGGAATTTCGTCTCTATATTTAGCCTAACTGATAAATGCGCAGCACAAAAATTAAAAATGTTGCAGTTCTAGTCTATTTACATCATATGGTCATATTAAGAAGCCAAAATAAAATCATCGATTTTTTTATGATTTTAGCCTGGGACTGTCCCTTTAATATTCCTCTATATATCTTGAAATATATTCACATTAAATTTGACATGTTTTATACGTAATTAATGTAAGTGCGTGAAATTTATTTGAATTTTGGGAGTTTAAGGTTTAACGCAATATTATTTGCTATTAATTAGGTACACGTATGCTGATTGATCTGGTCTTTCTTCTGAACAGCACTGTTTGGCGGCGGCTCGTTTGAGGTCATTGTAAAAAACTCCCAGCCGGCAATCACACGGCTGAAGTCAGAAGCCAATTTCCTGCAAGTCCTGCACAACATATACTACTGGCTTAATGCGGCAGACCAGATAATTGCACTAGCGAGTGAGTGAGTGAGTGAGTGAGTGAGTGAGTGAGTGAGTGAGTGAGTGAGTGAGTGAGTGAGTGAGTGAGTGAGTGAGTGAGTGAGTGAGTGAGTGAGTGAGTGAGTGAGTGAGTGAGTGAGTGAGTGAGTGAGTGAGTGAGTGAGTGAGTGAGTGAGTGAGTGAGTGAGTGAGTGAGTGAGTGAGTGAGTGAGTGAGTGAGTGAGTGAGTGAGTGAGTGAGTGAGTGAGTGAGTGAGTGAGTGAGTGAGTGAGTGAGTGAGGTAGCACGTTTCAAAGTAGACTAGGGTTAAGTTTGGGTGATAAATAATAAAGTGGAGCAACGGAGAGCTCTAACTGGATCAAGAGTTTGCTCAACTCATTCTGGCCAGATGAACAAACTCAGTCAATCCCTGCCAAGGACCAGCGAGAACGTGTTTGTTTGACAAATCCGCAATCGATGCCAGAGGGGACGGGTGAGTATTTGGATTTAGCCTCTGCTGTAAAAAACGTGTGAATCTATTACAATAAGGAGACAAAAATGTTATATTCTTGTTTGGATAGAGACATAAATACACTATCTATGGTAACAACGTTCACATTAAATTATACTAGATTGCGTAGCAGCATATCCATAGGATAATAGGCAGAGTGAGCTTTATTATTATATTTCTGTTCTGCCGAGGGCTACGTGAACACACAATAACCGACCTAATCATCTGGTAATATCAACATTCACCGAGTTGAAGGTTAGATACATTACACATCTCCTCTGGCAGATGGCTATATTATACTAATTTGTGTTTGATCATATTAATCAGAGCAGAATGACAGCCGTACATTCACTTGAGGTTATTTATACATGTACTGGGTTTGTATCCACACAACACACACAATAACCGACCTAATCATCTGGTAATATCAACATTCACCGAGTTGAAGGTTAGATACATTACACATCTCCTCTGGCAGATGGCTATATTATACTAATTTGTGTTTGATCATATTAATCAGAGCAGAATGACAGCCGTACATTCACTTGAGGTTATTTATACATGTACTGGGTTTGTATCCACACAACTATCGTCAGTGCAGTAATCAAAACGTGTCGTAGAAAATAACGTTCTAAGTAAAGTTTAAATGCTGATTTGTCAGGTTTAAATGTTCAATTTTGCTGGAACTCTATCAGCTTCAAATGGGTGGGAAAAACAGGTGTTTTTTTGTAACTAGACATCAGGAAAAGCGTGACTTTAGTATGCTTTCAATACTAGGTAATAATATATCCTCATACATCAAAGTGTCTTGTGTATCCCTCATCTCAGCCGAATTAATTTGTCAGATATTATCAGCTATACTAGATAATCAGATAATATAGATCTCTAGACATCACAGTGTTTTATGTGCCTCTCTTCTCAGCTGAATTTATTTATCAGTTGTTTTTATCAACATACCTAATAATGATGAATAGTCTGTATATTAAGTATATTATGAATTGAAGCTGCTCTACATTGACAAACTTGTTTGACCTAACTATCATTGCAAGTGGCAGAATTTGTCACTGACGTGATGTTAAATTATTGGGTTGACCAACCAATCAATGAATGGGATATTGATTCCCATTTCTTAGAGACTAACTCTCATTTAAGGCAAAAAACTGAATTAAATTAGTAAGCCTGGTGTGATATAAGATACTCCTGCTATTGATGTACTGCTTGAAAATATAACAAAACGAATTTTAAATTAAAACCAGTATATATATACACTATGCGACATGTGCTTCTCCATTCGGATAGTTCTGTGTACTATTATTATGATCACCCTTACTAATTACTTTAAAAGGAGTTCTAATGATACTGAAAATATCATAGCATATACAGGAACTATATGGATCATGGTGGAAGTTATAAATTAAAGATTCGACATTATATTCTAAATTAGGAACATAAAGGATATTTAAATTTGATATTCATGAGGAAGCGAATTTAACCATGACGTATCAAAACAACAGTATGAGATCCGTAAACAAATTGAGAATGAGCTCACACAAATTAGAAATTGAAAAAACACGTCATGCTGGTAATTCCAAAAGACAAAAGAAAATGTAATAGCTCTCAACAGCATATTGATGATGAAATACATTTTCGATGTTCTGTAATATATTCGATGATAAAAGAAATAATTGTTTGTAAAGGTTAAAGAGTAGGTTTTAAATTTTGATAAATTGTCTTCAATACAAGAAGTTCATTGCTCTAGCTGAAAATACTGAACGTGATGTCATCATAGAGGTTGGTCATTTTATACATAGCTATTTATCCACACTTTAAATTTTACTCATTATTATTATACTATTGTTATTTAATATTTTTAGCTTGTTGTTAGTAACTCGTGTCAAATATATAACTTGCACTTGTGTTTATTTAATATTTTTATGACATATTGTACCTTATGTGTATGTTTATTATTACGCTTATATCATTTGTTTTTTTGTTTATGTCACTTCGTTTCAAGTTGAATTAGATATTATTTTCGATTTTATATGATTTATATGTTTTACATGTATGTATGTGCAATCGTAATGTACATAGTATATATATGGTCTAACTTACCTATCTTTCTATTAGTCATCTAAGTCAAAAATATATTTTTAATTAATATGTAAAGATATAGATAGTTTTAATTTTCACGAACCATATGTCTCTTTTATCATCACTTATCATACAATTAAATGCTTTCAGTTACAATTTCTTTTCCTGAAATGTCCGTTAATGGATTGCGCGTGCGCATGATAATTTTTACATTTTGAATTTCCGGAAGAAAATACGACGATTAAAGTAATTTCTGAAAGTCTGTATCTGTATATGTAATTCCGCATATACTTGTATAAGAAGATGTAGAAGACATAGCCGATGATTCGAAAGCACAGTTTGATTTGGTTCGTGTGATTTTATACATTTTGATCAGTAACCTGGCCGACCCCTGTGTGGTACTTTGTGAGTTGCTCAATACACACCTGCATTGGGAAATCCTAGCCATACTGGTCAAGGAGTGATCAACACTGCCACGTGGACCTGGTGACACTGAGCTGTTAATCACAGGACTTCTGCCTAAGCCATAGCTGTCAGCAAATCCACTTTAACTGAAGACGATGACGAAACTACAGAGACCGTCAACCCCTTGTTTCCAAACAACAAGAGTTGGCCGATTGACAGAGGAAGATACATTGAATGAACTCCGAAAACATGTGAGAGCAGAAGACATCAAATGCATCCAGTTAACTGCAAATGAAGGACGGATAACATTATTTGATGAAAATACAAAAAAATAATGAACTATCAAGACTGTAAATATGAAAGGAAACCCAGTCAAGTTCCAAAATCCTGACAGCGATATAACCAATGCTACAATTAAGGATGCCCCTTGAACTTGATGATACAGTGATAGCAGCGTTGTCAAACTTTGGCCATATTGTACCCCAAAGTATGAGACGTGGTAAAATTAGAGGTACAAACATTCTGACAGGTACAAGGTATGTAAAGATTAATGACGTCGTGAACACCATACCAACAGAGATAGAAGTGGGAGAGTTTCAAATTCGGGTGTTCTGCGAAAATGGTAAAACCGAATGCAAGCACTGTGGTGACACCTCTCATCCCAGTTACCGATGTCCTCTAAGGCCAGGACAAACAAAGAAATGTTTTAGATGCTACAGCACCAGTCATCTAGTGGACAAGTCCCAGAATGAGGTGGTATGTAACCACTGCGGGCAACCAGGGGACCATAATGTCCAATTAGTGAATAAATTTGCACATCTGGCTAAAATTGCCAAAATCTATTTACAGGTCATTTAGACCTTATAGATTTATATTTTTGATGGGTCCAACTTTAAAAAGTACTGGAAACACCATTTTAAGCAAAATCCAAAATGGCCGCCACTCGCGAACAATAATTATCATAACTTTGTAACCAATGGATCAAATTTAATGATGTCAACATCAATTTCATATATTTCGAGGTCAACGGTTTCATTGGTCTCGGTTTAGGCATGATTAGAGTCATATATTTAATGTTTCTACCATTTTTAGCGTTTTTGAGACTAAAATATATAAAAATTCAATCAATCTACTAACCCATTCGATCAGGTCTGACCATAATTGCAAGTAGACCTACAATAACGTTATTGCATGTTAAATAAATACAATAGAACACAAAATAATAAGTAATACATATGTAGCCTATAGTTAATTATGGTCATAATTCACTCTCCCGACCAGCCTATCTATTGTAAAGGTAAAGGTTTGTAGTCTGATATCAAGTCTGGAAGACCTATCATCCGACTTTACATTTTACCCCCCTGGTCACTGGACCTATTCATTTGTGTGCCATTTCAACTCAACGGACAGCATACAGTCCTGCAGCCATTTCGGTGCATTGAACTTATCGTACACATTGCCATCTCTATCCTACCTGGTAACCATTTTCACCTGAGTTAAGTGAAGCATTTGAGGGTGAAGTGTCTTGCCTAACGACACAACATCAAAACAATGCCCCTAGATTGAGAGGGGAGAAACATGATTTTTCTCTGAAAATCCTGCACTAAGTGAGATTCGAAACCACACGGCAGGTAGCGACATTGTCAAAGCGCCAAGCTCTAACCATTCCGCCATATCCCTCTTTATGGATATATACATAGGTTTGTTTTGTAACATTTGGACGATCATCAGCATGTATCGCATACATCATGCCAACCTCTCCACCGGCAGATATTTATGTTGCCCTCCCAAAGTCTGAGCTTCTTGTGCGTCCACATCATGACAAGATAGATGGCGCCAAGTTAAAGAGCAAACTTGGCTTGATCAGGCCTCTGACATAATTCTCAACTCGATACACTTGGATACAGAAGATACTTTAACTTGGGCGGGGTTCATGTTTATCTTATTAAAAAATGATAGGCCTAATATCAAACCAAATGCGATTATTGGAGTCATGCCGCTCTGACAAGACAGCATCTACACCAATGGTGAAACATGCCATGAACATTGGAAAATGTGTGACAGAGTTTCTTAATCCTGGACAGATACATGTGTCGGGTAGGCGTTTCACTGATACAGTAGTGCACGGGGAGGAGGGGCAGGCTTACACACTAATATTGTTGCTGGAGTTTGCAAATAATACTCACCAGGCCGAGATAATGGAAATTGACCAGCCACAGACCAGCAAATGGTTAGAATTGTGAGATTCTGTGAGGAGGGATTGACAGCTGAGCTAGACGCGCCACAACCCAGACGGCGGTGATTATTGGTGGGAAGCCACCAATCTGGGCAGTGTCTGGGAAGGTATAGGCATATGGGCCAGCCTATTTTCTCTCTCTGGGTGAAGCTAAATATATTTTAATGCTGAGGGTCCTCAATGTCAAATTTGTAATTGTCTGGTTGTTACCTTCCCATCCGTCATTATTGAAGCAGGGGCACTGACTTTAGCTCGAGCACAGTCCGTTTCTAATACAGATCATCATCTCAAGATAACTCGTCATGTCAATTTCTTCTCATGGCTAGCTGATTCTGAAGAAACAAGCTTATGCTATAAACCAACAACATGGGTTTTCTGATTTTGACAGCTGGGATACCAACTGTGAATATGAGGAATTTGTAACAATATAAATTTCATATTAGTTAAAACACGTTTAATGATTCTTGATCTGTAATAAATACAGCTGATTTGTGCGATCACTTGTTCGTGAGGGTGATTTAGATGTAGGCCTAGGTAATAGATGACCTGTGCTGATGTTTGTTTGTTTTAAACCAAGCAAACTACTCTGGCTACCGATATATGTCTTCTCTATTTGACAATCCTGCTGTTATCATATATGGATGAACACCCTGACTCTACCGGGGAATGTTCAAGCACTGGTTGAATTTGCATCATCAGCTGAATTATCGTCACACTCAAACATCTTCTTTTGTTTATGGTCATCACGAAGAAGGGAAATTCTCCAAACTCGTTTGTCTAAAGATGTTATATCCCTCCTGTCTATACTGAAGGGCAATCCTTTTTATTTAATGACACTTCTTCAAATATGCTCACATTAGAAACAAGATAAATAATTCCTGCTGGTCTAGTAGATGGATAATTGCAATATGCCTTTAACATGTTACCAAAGGCATGAATGTACATGAAAGTGTATGATGAATGTATCTGTGTCTGAAACCGAAGAGGATATCTCTCCCAGCATTGCAAACCATCAGAAAACTAAAGGCAAAAATATTAGTGTTTAGAAGAAAAGTATTTCGTTGGTTTCTCATTTATTTAGTTCTCTCTAATCACGCCCAAATGCATATATAGATGATTTACGTTATTCGAAAATCAAAAGGGGCCACAATTATTATCTGACAGAGGGAAATGGAGGAGTGGGGAAAAACCTGACATCTTAGAATGCCTGGAAACTTCTTCCTGTGATGTGTCCGTGAAAATTGTTGATGCTGCTGCCATTGTCCATATATGGTCCGAACCATCAAAGTTGCAAACTTTTAACAATACGTAGAACGTCATTTTTAACATTTGTCCAGAGCATGATATCGGAGACCACAATAACTAGACTGGACCTGATCTGGGATTCACATCCTGATCAAAGTTTGACACGTTTAACCAAAGATAAACGTGGTTGTCGAACCAAGGTTCAGGGGTTAACACCCATCCCTGGTGACTAGAACAATTTTTGAAAAGACCAGAAAATAAGGCTGATCTCTTTAGATTCATAGGTCAAGAAATGGTTAACGATTTGATTACGTTTCCTTGGTCCTCAAAGGTGCATCTCACTCCCACTCTTCCATAGCTTTACTGGCTGCAATAGGCCTTCTAGTTCCTCTTATATGAATATTAACAGAGAAGTGCATTGGATGCCTACGCAGAAATAACAGACACATTCGAGGCATTTACCGAAGATCCTCTTCTGACCTCCCTGGACTCCATTGACATAGCTGGAGCGGTACACGGACTGTGACAAACGAACATTAGAAACATACCACCCAAACAAGAGGCCTTACTTCGGCCTTCTAGACGAGCACTGCATCAGACAGGATCTATTTGGAGAAAGGCTCTTGAAAGGCAGCAAAATATACAATCCATCGGAATGGAGCTAGGTCCGATGAATATTTTGCAGATATGTTAGGGTTGTGCATTGTTGCAACACTGCAATCAATAATTTGAAAAAAAAACCATAACCTATAAGGGGAATTGCAAATGTGCTAATGCTAATCTAGGATGCACACATCTATGTCACTTTGAGTGTGAGTGCATAAACAATGAATGTCCAAAGAATGTTGACATTTACCAATATGTATAGGCCTATATAAATTATGTTGTTAGCAGTCAAATATGAATCAAATGTCACTAACTATTTTTTAAATGTATCCAGCGTTCGATATTTCGGTTTTTAGCATATTCTTTTAGAAAATGTGTCATTTTGAACATTTTAAATTAAACTAAAACGTGCAATTTCATCCCAATCACTTTTAAACCATTAAAAATAAATTCCTCGTCATCCAAATATATAAAATTGATGTTAACATCGTAAAATTTGGGTCATATGTTGCCAAGAAATGATAATTTTGGTTTTCGAGTGGCGGCCATTTTGAATTTTGCCTAAAATGGTGGATCCAACCATTTTTCAGATTGGATCCATCAAAAATATGAAAGAGTATTGTCTTGTGGGCTTGTACACCAATTTTCACAATTTTAGCAAGATGTGCAAATTTATTACATTATGGTCCCCCACTACAGACAGAAAGAATGCGACGCAAAAAAAAGGGATAGAACAATATGGTGACTAGCGGTACGAGATCTATTTAAAGAACATTTCGAGAAACTCGCGCTTGGAAATGAAAGTGTTAATGTACGTAACACAAGTGGTGAGCTCCAAAATATGCCACCAGATACAATGCTAAATAGACCCTTTACACATCAGGAAATAGCTGAAGCTATAACTAAACTAAAAAAAATAATAAAGCAGGGGGCTCGGATCAAATAATAAATGAATTTCTTAAACATTCACGTAACGAATTGGTTCATTATAACACATAGTTTTTTAATTTAATCTTAGAATCAGGACATATGCCAGCCGATTGGTGTCAAAGTGTAATTCGGCCTATTTTTAAAAACAAACGAGACATTGATGATCCCAACAACTACAGAAGAATTTCACTGCTAAGCTGTTTTTGGAAAACTTTTCACAAGCTGTTTAAATAGACGATTAACTATATTTATTGAAAAAACAACATTGTACAGGCAGAACAAGCAGGTTTTAAATCCATTGAACCATTGATCATGTATTTGTTTTAAAATCACTAGCTGATATGTATCTGAGTAAGCGCCAGCGACTATATTGCTGTTATGTCGACTATAAAAAAGCATTTGATACGATCAATAGAAGAACTCTGTGTTCTAAGATGTTATCCTCTGGAATTTCAGGGAAATTACTTAATGTGATAAAAAACATGTATATAAAAGCAAAATCAAGTGTATCATTAACAGCCGAGGCGGAGTCAGATTCGTTTCTCTGTAACATTGGCGTTCGACAGGGAGAAAATATTTCTCCGCTTCTCTTCTCAATATATTTACAAGATCTAAAGCCCTTTATCAGTTTATATCTCGTAAATGTGATGGCTTAAAAGACATATAAAACATGCAAAAAGAACATCTTGATGAATAAATTGTGAATACTTTAAACTGTATATACTTCTATATGCTGATGATACAGTGATACTAGCTGAAAATCTTAATGACCTACAAGCATCGTTGAATGAAATGGAAAAATGTTGTGATACTTTTGACTTGCACATAAATGAAAATAAAACCAAAATCCTATTTTCTTCTTGGTGAAAATTACGAAAATGCCATATTTTTAACTTCGGTGAACATATACTTGATACTGTAGATGAATACAGCTATTTAGGCTTAGTTTTTCAATTATAATGCCAAATTTAAAATTGCAAAATCGCATTTATATCAGAAAGCATGCAGAGCTATGTTTTCTCTTCTAAAAAAAGCCAGAAGTGTATCTATCCCACTGGATATAATGTGAAAACTTTTTAATGTAATTGTTAAACCAGTAGTGTCGTACGGAGCTGAAGTATGGGGCAGCGAAAACTGTGACATACTTGAAAGACTCCAGCATAGATTTTTAAATATGTTTTATCTGTAAATAAGTTCACTTCTTCTATGATGGTTTACGGGGAGCTGGGCGTTGTTCCCTTAGATGTTGATATTAAATTACGTATGTTGACATATTGGGCAAGGTTGTGCTTAGGAGATAAACACAAGATATCTAATACCATTTATTCGTTATCATATACATTAGATGAAAAAAATCTAAATGGATACAAACTGTAAAAACAACACTGAACTATTGTGGGTTTTCTGTATTTTGGTTTAATCATACACTTCCATGCTCTATTGAAGCATTCAAACAGTCAGTCAATCTGAGACTAAAGGATCAGTTTTTACAAAAAGGGCAGGAAAATGTATTTATATCGTATCATTAAAACAACGTTTGGCTATGAAAATTATTTAAATGATTTACCAGATGTATTGAGAAAATATTTTACGACGTTTAGATGCCAAAATCATCGCTTGCCCATAGAGGCCGGTGTCCGGTCCCAAGTCCTTCGTGATATGCGTGTATGCCAATTTTGTAAAACAGATATATGAGATGAATTTGACTATTTACTTTGCTGTGTTCATTTCAAAAAATAAAATATATAGAGGCAAAATACTATATAAGACCTTCAACTATCTACATTCAAGAACTTTTTAAACAGGCAAAGGGCGAAAAGCTTAAACGATTGGTTATTTTTGCCAAAATAATAATTTGTAAATTTTAGAAATGACCTTGTATATATTGTATCATGTGCTAACGCCTTCCTGGCAGCTCTGTCTTGTCTTCTACTAAATATTACCATCATAATAAACTACTTGTTACTTGTCACTTGTTACTTGTTAAAAAGCTCTGAAGAGATGAAATAAAATATTTGCTCATTTTTATAACAGTACCATGATTACGCAACATTACAAATGCTGACCGTCATCTTACCGCTGTACTAACTCTCGCGATACGGAGGCATTTTTTATCAGATTCACTGTATGGCTCCATAATATGGAAGTATATCTTTTCCTGCAGCTTTGCGCATCAATAAAATATTCGTGATATTTATGCTGAATGGTGTTGACCTGTAGTACAGTATACATGTACAGTATAGCGTAGAATACTTACACTAGCACAAGGACAAAACACAATATTCACTCGTTCACTCGACAATAAGTGCAATAATTTGATGCTAAAAATTACTGAGCAAGGTGATAATATCGCAACCAAGTCGATCACTCCATACTTCCTTAAGAAGTATATTGGTACATTTTTGTTGAAGAAAAAAAAATAGTATTGGCCTATATATTGTAATTTCGCTTGTTGAAATGACGTTAAGGATCTGAAACATTTCGAACATTTAGCGTACCATTACATAGTTCGCGGTAATAACAATACACGGAGAAGAATACTTAAAGCACATGCTATGCAGGCTACGTGTTCAATTTTGAAATGACTACCACACATTCTCAGGCTGTCCACGCCTGTCGCTACTGTGACTGTCTGGCAGATTGTCCCCTGATATATTAGAGTCCCCCCTGAGAGATGATAGACAAAACGAACCAGAACACCATATGGATCCTCCTCGCATTGACCCTGCCAAACCTAATGGAATTCTAAGTGTTTTTGAGCCGTGTATGAATAATGTGGACTATGTGTGAGGCGATGACAGCATTCCCTGGTGATTCCCGGCTGTAGCACCGGATGTCACGTGATTTCCAGTATGAATGCTGGACATATTTCTGTGAGTTTATCTTTCTATTTGTTCAGTCACTTTGAATATATAATAAAATATATTTACCATGGCGTACGATTTTCATATAGGCCAGATTTACAATTATGGATTTCAATGATATGATCCAACTTTAATCACGTTTTCTAGAAAAAGCCTTAAAAAGAGCACGCAATATTACTTTGGAAAATACCACTTCTATCGTGTTTTAACTCTTCCTTTACCGACTTCCCCCTGATAAAACTACCCTCAGAAACCGACTTATTTTTTAAGGTGGACCCCTGAGGTATCCCCTGGGCGCATGCGCACATCGCACAAAACTAAAAATGCAAGAGAACATTGCGTCCATGTCACTGACCATTCTTGTTGACTATTTTCAACCAAGCATGTAATGAAATATGTCCTTTGCAATTAATGCATGTACACACGTGGATTTCGCATAAATGCGAAATTGGTAAAGGAAGGTAGTTTTCGCATTTAAAATGCGAAATTGGTAAAGGAAGAGTAAAAACAAATCGTGGACGTTTTGTGTGGAGAGTATTACAAAAAACTGAGCTGGGTCAGCATAGAGTTTGTAAGGACCACATCAATAATGTAACTGGAAAGAGCATGGGAATACATGCGATGTAAAAAGTTAGTCTGTGTGAATCAGAAATCAACTCATCACCAGCTTGCTTCGTGCTGGAATGTGATAAAACTATCTCTGTCGAGTGATGTAAAACAAGGTGATTACGGAGATAACTGAGTATCAATGGAGATTGTGATATGAGAAAGTGGTAGCGACGCGAAGTGAAAAACATATATATTTAGATGTGAGAATGTTATATGATGTAAAACGTGATATCTATACACTATAAAGATATGGTGTGGAGCGAACCTATATGATGTAAAGCGCGATATCTATACACTATAAAGATATGGTGTGGAACTGTTATATGATGTAAACGCGATATCTATACACTATAAAGATATGGTATGGAGATGCTATAAGATGTAAAACACGATATCTATAACATCCTCACATCATATCTATGTGGTACATAAATACTAATATGGTGTTATATATTGATATACATATGACGCCTATATGATATATATGATGTGAGAAAATGATACTTGAGTAGCTTGAACAATATATATACATCTCTTGCAGAGATGGCATACATGTTGTAACTCGCAAAATATTTTTTCTGGTTGAATTATTGGAAATGCTGAGATGTAAGGACATCACAGGGACATGAATGTGACTCATAGCGGAAGTAGAAGCCATGAAAAGACAGACAGCGGAAGCACAGGGCACACATGACAAGATATGACGAGAGGAAGGAGGCAAACAATATATGCCGAGACATGATCATGTAACATTCTCAATCCTGACAATATAAATCGATGACTTCATTCATATTTGATTATGTCGTGCAGGCCGTGTTCGGTAAATGAAAATGAAATGAATCGGCCACCTTTAGGCCACCTTTGTGCACATATAGGCTAAGCTGGGCCAGGAGAACCTCCTGAGGATGGTGAGATGAATGAGATGACACTGTCCTCCAGACACAGGATTCGAAATTCGAGCCCTGGCGGTCTGAGGCCGAGCACGCTACCTCTCGGTCACGGAGGTTCCCCACAATACTGACTTTCACACGTGGATGGGGAAGAAATATTTTTGTTTCTTTGAAACCGCCGAGACCGGGAACCGAACCCCGAACTCTGGCGTGAAAGGCAGCGGTGCTAACCACTACCCTAGGGCCCCCGCCCGCCGTGTTTGGTATGCTTGTGAATGAGTATATGGCTAATCTCACATTTAAAGAATGCGCGAATGAATGAAAAAAAAGAAGAGATAAATGAATGAATGAAAGTGTATTTCTTTAAAACAAACAAAGTGTAAAAACACGTGTGATGAGTGAAGCGGGGATCTCTCTCGATGTAACAACGAGAAAATTATCAATTATTCACTGATTAATCTTAGTATGCTCTTTTTGTACTACCTACACCTTCCCTAATAGCCACTATGATGACCACTCTTGTTTCACAACTTACGCTTAAGATTTAATTTTACAAACAGGTTTATTAGCACATGGCTAACACTTATCATCCAGAGTCCTTTTTTATAAAAATGCAAGTATGTTCTATAAAACTAAAATGACACAATGCTCAGTTTAATATTAATATTGTTTTTTTTGGTATTTTAGCTCAAATGGATATTCACCCCTCACACCGGTGAGCACGAATATTGTCGTTTTTAGCATTTTTACTTAACATTCAAATGATTCAATTTGAAGGAAAAATGAGCATAAAAATGTTAGATTGACATATCGTCCCCTTAGATATGAAAGGGTGTATCTGCCACTTGGCAAAGTGGCAGATACACCCTTTCATATCTAAGGGGACGATATGTTTTGATTGAAATTGTCCAAATATGAAGAACGTTTACCATCATTTTTTACCTAACTTTCAAACGATAAAATTTGAGAAAATGTTTATTAGTATACGTTTTCATTAACATTGTTCAGATATGAGTAATGCTTACTCACTTGAAGTAACTGTTGTGGGTCGCAATAGCGACTAGCGAGACACAACTTCGGGTGGGTGAAAATTTTAATAATTTAATTTAGCGGGTAATTTGATGATATGATACTTATCACTTTAACTAAGCAATAATGATGTTGACATTTATCCGCTTTTCATAACTTTTCAAAAATACCAGCCAGGATGTAAATGTTTTAGTTTTATACGGCAATGACTGTTGTAGTACATCCTGTTTGAGGAAAAAGTTGTATATAATAAAACATTCATTTGTATATAAAAGTATTTTGATGAGCCTTTTTGCGTTCAAGTAAGATATATTTACGCAAATTACAACTACTATAATTACTATTACCATAAAAGCACGTTTAAAAACTATATAAATCGTAGTTTCTTGTGATTATTGCGGTCAATATGATCCTGATCATGATCAATGTCATGACTAATTGAGATCATGTCCCCATGGCTTATATCGTTAATAGTATAGATTAACTATGTAATTGTTTTCTGCCACATATAGGCTAGGTATTGTATGGAGCCAAGCTGGGCCAAATAAATTATTTATAAAAACGTGGACGAGTTGATGTAATCAGTCTCGGATAGTTCGGTTCATGATTTGGGCCCGAAATCCATCGATGTAAAGTGCAACAGCTGATCTATAACATGCATAAGGATACAATTCTTCTTGTGAGCGTGGTGAGGTTAATTATTAAATTGATATATAAACCACCCTTCAGTCATGTATAATAAAATTAATATATAATAACACTAATATCACATATACTTGTTACTTGCGGTTACATTATGAAATTACATCATTACACGCAACTGCGTGTTAATTAGGTAATTACTCTATCAATTATATTTAGAACAACATGCTTTTAATATATTTCAGCTAATTATATGATGTTTTTATTTAAATCTACATACGCAGTATGTGTAAAAGGCTGCATTGCTTTACACAATGCGTTATTTCAATTAATTCTACAATCTCGCCTCTGACTATCAGCTTTTACTTCTCCATCAGCGAGTTGGATTTCACAGTAAATTAACACCACCTACTTTACACAGTCAACAAAGGGAAGCCAGTAAAGACACAGTCGATACCATAGAGGCTTGTCGCCCGGCATCTACGTCACTTCCGGATTCCCTTCAGTCGGTACACACCGGACTTGTCCCTTAATCCCGGTCAGCACACAGTGCAGTGTATTGCTGGCGAATGATTCAAGTGATGTTAGAGTTCCATTAAGATGCGTTAAGTCACATCCTCTGATCTGTTGTTGTACCAGACACTTCTCTTCTCTGTCTGCCTCCAAAATAAACAATAATATGTTTGCCGACAGATCCAAGGCTTGACTTCGTAATCTTTGAAAATTTATTATACACTCGAAGATACAAGTAGATTTTGCAGTAACCATCAAAGATAAGTTGTTTTATATATTTTAAATCATTTATAATTAGGATATAGGGGGGTTTCACTATTTTTGCAGCAAGTTATGTAGCGATGCAGATTATCTAGCCATAAGAACATCAACATTGATCATAGGTTTCAAAAAACTATAAAGACTAATGTGTTTGCTTTGGCTTTTCCACACTAGCTAATTTGCTGTTCAGCACCCTGTTGACGACCATGCTTTATATTGAGGATATTCAAACCCGTGGTATGTATTGTACAGTTTACATACAGAAATGAATATTGCAATAATATTGCATACATAAAAGTAAAGCTTATGTTTTTAAAGATAATATTCACATATACATGACGATCGTAGGCAGGGATACGGATCAATGCAACTCTCTGTTTAGTTGTTCAACTACATTGAAAAAGAGACAAATATACCATTGTTTTATTGACCTACCACGTTTTGACCAGTGGACAACCAGTATAGCTTTGAAGCATGCTCGAGCCATCACAAAAAGTACGAATACGTTCCAATGATTTAAAACACACCACTGCATTATTTTCTTTGTGCGACCACTAAATCCTAAGGCTAAGTCCGTTAAAATCGGAGCTCTACATTCTTAGCTGTGGAAAAGGCCTCAGCCGAGGCCTTTTCCACAGCTAAGAATGTAGTGCTCCACGGGCTTTATCCTAAACTTAAACCAGTTGTATGTTTCATGCGTCAGAACTTCAATAGGCACCAGGGTGTTTACTGTCGCAACACGTCGACTTTCTAGAACGAGCTTCCATTAGAAATGCTCTCTTCAAAAACAATAATTATGTTCAATAAGAATCCGTAAGTCAGGTTTTGCTCCTCAGTGGTACCGTTGGCCCAGGCAAATATATGCCTGGACAATGAGTATGATTACGATTGTTGCGCCTATAACTTCGGACCACCGATGAGTTAGGCACTATACTAAGTGTATTGTTTATTTATATTAATATCGGTGAGGGCAGTAATTGCTTGACAAATATTGTCTGGTCATATCAATCTTTATTAGAAAGTCCTCTAAGGTAACGCAATTTGTGCGACAGCAGCCGTAATATATAGCTTAAATTTAAATCCAGTCAGTGTTGCAAAACATATTTCAATCTGACACCATACTCGGAGACAATATTTATAGATAAACAAACTACAAAGCAAAATACATTTATTTTCTAAGCGTTAATATTAAAGGTACATAAATGAGATAAAAATGTGTACCATCAGTAAATAGTCAGCAACCTGGATACCGTAAGTTTAATAGGATCGAAATTTGTATTGAACTACTCTGTCCCTAAAGTACCATCCGATGAAGACTAACGATGACTCACAAATAATAGATGAATGTTATCATAACATGTTATTATAACTATTTAAATATTTGCAAAAAAATAATAATACCCTTTCATACGAGGAGATCTTCATGCAAATAAAGACAATTGCGGTCTTTATATAAAGCCATACTGACAGATACTTCGTGGAGAATGTTTAATAGATAATTGAGTCGTGAGGATTTGTTCAATGTATGAAACATATCCAATTCTGTGCCAGATTTTAAACACTTCAGCCAGCCATGCCACATCCATTATAGCCTAACTTGATTACGAGGCTGAGATCTGGATCTTGGCTGTGCTTAGTAGATATGGCAGTGATTGATTGTTAGGAGTGTTGGAAAGTGTGTGCAATCCCGAGAACATAAAAAGATAGATGACTGATAGAGGCAGCAAACAAGATTGGCAAAACTTGAGCAGTGATATAGATTTTGACATATATGTTTAGCCGAGTCGTCATTTCGAACCAACAGTGGCTCAATGATGTGTGGATGTATTGTGTAAGATGTACGTACTAGAGAAAAGTCAGATGTGCTGATGAGAAAAAAATACACATTAGAAAATGAGACAGTGAAGTCCAACAAAAGCGAAATAAAATAAAACGAGTGACCATAAAATTAAATTGCGAATAGATCAAATAGCTATTTTGTTCTGCAATAGAGCAAGTCGTGACACAGATTTCAAAACTATGATAAATGTATCGAATAAACTCGGGCGATACAATACTTTGTTCGAATCAAACTACACTTTATTGCGCTTAAGTGTCGTGATATTTGTATGCATGAGACATAATGTCACAAACAACTGCTGCCATGTTTTAATTTGAGTTGAACATCTACTTACCATGCCTTACCAGTATGCCTACATTCATGGAGTGAATTAAGTTTAGCTACAAATTGATGAATGATGTGCAGATCTATGATGACGTGACGGTGAGGTCATAGGGCATGGTGGCCCTTGGTGGGTTATTGGTAGTGTTTTCCTTCACTCGCTCGATAAGGGGTTCCGGGCATGTCTATGGGATTTACTCCGAGACATGCCCAGAAATTCAGAGACTTAGGTTTTGCTATGCATTTTAATGCTGAAACACCATAGCCTTGCCGCTAGTTTGAGGCCCTATACACATCAGTGCCTGCACTGACGCGGGAGCTGCATTTGCATTACTGTGGATCGGATGTCCAAGGGTACCCCGCTGGCAATCCGCCCGAAGATTATAGCCACACACCTGGAGGCTGCAGCTTCCCTTGGATGATCGCTGTAGACTGTAGATTCCGTACCATACCGTACATCATGCAACAAATGAGGCAGAGCTTAATGACCTGCCCCAGGCGAGGGCGAAAAGTCTACTACTAGCAGCTATCTCAGTACCCAAGGCTCTTACAGTTACTCTAGCTTGTTATCCATCACAAGCTTTATTAACAGTTCTTACGTAGAACGTGTCCGATGACGGGTTCGTTGTTATGCTGCCAAAATGCAACACAGTATTGATGCCAGACACTCTTGACCGATGTCCACAGGGGATTCATCACACGGGTGTGGTACACTTCCGCATTTGTAAACTCTCAAACGCCCATCTACTTCAATCTGTACGTGTTTTAGCTGTAGAAAATACATTAATAATGTATGTGCTATTGCTTTAGCCCTCCATAATTTTGTTCTCCTCACACCAGGGATGATGTAATAGATTCTCAAAATGTTAAGATGTTGAGGGGGTGGCCGGTTATTGATGATCCCACTAGAGCCGTTTGCGTGATGGGTTCCACAGTAGATTCCTTCCAGGTTGAGGGACACTGCATATTTGTCCTGTCGACCCGCCTAGAATTACCCAGGGCATGGTTAGTAAGGTCAAGCTGGCCCGGCCTGGGAAGCTTTATGAAGGCATTTACATCCTGTCTAGCCACAATCTGTCATTCCAGACACTAACATCCCCTCCTGATTAAACCAAAACGCTGCCCAAATGAAGATCTGGTAAAAAGTGATACTACATCCGATATTAGGTTGGTTTATAGTTAAATTTGTTTATCGTTTAGCATGATTTACATTAGTAATGTTTTCGTTATAGCAAAGCATAGTAGTAGTAGAATACTACTTAACATCACCTTTCGGCACAAATGGTCATATAAGTGACATTGCAATACAATAAAACAGTGCAGTCATGTCGAGGGGATTTACCCCCAGACCTGCCCAAATGGACAGACACGTGGGTTTAGCTAAACAAAGCACAGCTCCGCTATCTTCGGGTCGAAATAGTCTCGACAGTAACAATATAGTCAATCAGTCCAAATAGTCAATCAATCTATCATACAATATTTTTGTTTCATGAACAACCAATGTTTTTCTATACTTCTTCCTAATAGTCAATAAATTTATAAAAAAAATATTGCGTTTTATGCACAACGAATGTTTTCCTATAGGGAGTAACATAATTCTTATAAATACAAATATTCTCGAGATTTGTTTTCATATAATTTATTAATTTAAAAACTTGAATTAACTCCTTCTTGGAGGTAGAGTGTGTCTTTTTTTTAATACTCGCAACAATATAGAATTTCCACCCTGTTGAAGCTGAGTGTATCGTCAGGGGGGAATAGCTTCAAGTCGGTAAAAATAGGTGACTTTATGTATATGAAATAAAAATAGATGACTCCAACGAGGTCACTATTATTGGTCTGTAAAATGTTTATCGTACAAGGAGCCTGAGATTAGTTGAGTATGAAGGCGATAGAACTGACGAATGGATTACATGGCTTCCATGGAGAATCATAATTAATGTAACTGTTTTAAAACAATTGGTACACATAAGATCATTTATTTTATGTTGTATATAGACCCTACATTTAATTTGGAAAAACATGTTTTATTTAGTGGAATATTATCAATGATATTATAAAATGTATGTTTGCTCGATTTCTTTCACAGTTGTTGTAAGACTTAGAAGGGTTCGACATTACAAGGTTAGAAGTGATGTGATGTTTTAAAACAAAAAATTGTGATAAATATGTTAAAATTCACCGGTACTTACAATTGGCCCTATACTATCATATTCTATTAATTTCGCCTAATTTCATGATGAAATAGTCAAGACAAGCATACCACGGGCAGTGATTTAGTATCACAAAGTCTAATATTACAAGTACATGTAACCTACAGTTAATGGATTATTTTTCTATAATGTGTGTTCTCAGACAATCCTAACATCACGCTGAGAATTGAATCCGTCGGCTCCATTAATTACATTATTGAAACCGTCGCAAGGATATAGCCACAGGATTAAAAAATGCGCTATACTTGTTTATATAATGCAGCCATGCAATGGTATGGCTATTCTCAGTGGTGCCCCCCTGGTGATTATGTTTAAAATGTTCAATGCATGCACCAGTTATTGCTTACTATGTACCATTCTCATTCATCAGATACGCTATCTTTTCACTAGCGTCAACCAGTGGCTCTGATTGATTGCACTGTGGAATGTGTTCTGTAGACGTATTCAGAAATTTGATCTGATTTTGTATCAGGCCAATAAGGTAATACCTAACAGACATTCTCAATCACATGGTCGGACCAAGGAATACATGTAGCCAGGCACGTGACTATTTTTTATGAAATTAACAGCTTCTTTTAATCTGTTTAACAGATGGTGGGGTGGACCAGGGAGGGGTTTGACTACATCACTACATCTGAAATGTTATATTTTATGTTCAACTTGACCTGACATCTTGTGGATATTTAAGCCTGACATTATGTTCTCGTGTCAGTATTGTCTGATGAGATATATGCATACATCTGTACATGTATCATGTGTATTGACTATCCTAGTAGTATAGTTTTATTATATAAGTCAATATACACATGGTTGACATGTTGATTTTATGTTGGGCCAGCGGATAGGTCTACAGCGGCCCAATGTTTTCATAATTTTGGGCCTGCGTCGCAAACGATGGACCAACGTTAAACCAATATTGGGTCGATGTGACTGCACACCAGTATATGAACGATGACCCTGCGCTGGGTTCATGTTAATCCACAATCTGAGATGCTGTCCCAACATTAAACAAAAAGTGGTTGTTATCTGATCATCACTTTGGACATTGTGCTGGTATCTTTGTCTTACACAACAGCAAGTCCACAACAACACAAGTAAAAGACGCAGATCCAATGTTGCTTCAGGCCGACATAGTATAGGATGGACCAACTATAGTACAGCACAGGTTGATCGCATATACTGGTCATAATAATACTAGGCATATAATGACGACCATAGCCCAGTATAGGGGAGACATAATTATACAAACTTGTCTCTCAAGGAAAGGAATCCTTGAACTTGACATAGTTTCAGGGTCAGGTGTGGGTCACGGTACACCAAATTTTGATGCCCTATCAGAACGCAGCAATTACTGAAGAGATTCTCAAAGCACTGTAGCAGGGCCACCTAGCTGTGTTAGTGTGGCCCTGAGAAGAAGGCTGACTATGTACCGCGAACGTTGTCCCCGCCAACTGCCTGCGATGCAGCCTCACGTCGTCAACGGGGGTAAATCTTTGTGGTAAACGCGTGGATCATAGGCACCCGATAACACCCTGCTGTGGCACGTGACCTGGTAACACTGCACTATTTGTCCCCGACTGTTGCTGAGTATTTACTGTTTGGCGCAGTGATCAGTCATGTAAAGTTCTCAATTCGACTGATCGAACAGCCTCAAATGAATACAAATGTAAATGAATAAAACAACAATTAATGGATCTGACCATTAGACGAGATTAAATGGTAATTTACCTTTTTAGTGATGAAGTATTTTATTCAGCCAGGCCAGCTGGTTTTTAGCGAGAAGTCGTTCAACCATAAGTCACACATATATAGTCCTATGGGTCTGTAACATGTATCAGCCAGCAGCCGGAATCGGCTGAGCAGTTCCCAGGTCACCGTAGAAGCAGATAAGTCTCAAAATAAATGTCGTCAAGGACCAGCTGAAAGTAGAAGGTAGTCTGTCTGTAAAATAGAAGGCAGATATCAACTAATAAACAGTAACTCTGTCTACTGCTAGGCCCAGCCAGCACAGGAATAAGGTAGAGGGAGAGTATCCTGAGACACAGTGACCATGTCGGAGACTAATACTACCGAGCCGTCGTTAAATCCTCACCAGCAGCCCAGAGTTTTCTGTTAACAATAGGTTGTTTCTGGACGGTGCTGGCTGATGATATAGGCTTAGTGTTGTAGCCATCCTTTAAAAGAACAGTTTTGGCTTGCAGCAGGAGAATTCTGGTTCAGGAGTAATGCCTGCAACCTTCCTGGCACGCCATCAGCATGCCAACACCACAGAGACAAGCAAACATGAATGCCCAATGTAAATCTGGGTTGCCAATTTACGCCTAACGCCATATGTCACTCGTTTGATATAAAATAAAAAATCGCTCCACCAAAGAAGAAAATAGCGTTTCTACATCACACACCTGAGCAATAAAATTTAAAAAGCTGGATGACTAAATGTGAAGTTGCAATACTGTTGCTGTTGCAGCTGCTGTTAGCAACAATAGCTGGAGCAGAGGCAGAACTAAAAGAAACAGCAGAGGAGTAGTCTAAGCAAAATTAGCAGTAATAACGGTAAAACAATAGCAGCAACTACAACAAAAACACTAACGGCAATAGCAGCATAATTAGCAGCAGCAGAAACAACAGCAACAATACCATCAACGCAGCAGCAATAGCAGCAGCATCAGTATGTTTGCAAGAACAAGACATGTTACAGTTACAACCTGCCGGTATCCAGGCACGTGGACAAAGCAACACCAAAGAACACTGCTATTAAACGTAAAACATGTTTTATCAGCCAACAAATGGTATACCTGGTTGATTAGATTTAAATTACACAAGTTATAATGATACTACTTGCCATTTTACTTCTGTAAAGTAGCTATATTAACATTAAAAATTACATGATAATATTTACAGAATCTAGGTACATATGCCGATATTCCACTTTGATTGGATGGAGATGTATAGATGAATGAATGAATGAATGAATGAATGAATGAATGAATGAATAAATGAATGAATGAATGAATAAAAGAATAAATAAATAAATAAATGAATGAATGAATGAATGAATGAATGAATGAATGAATGAATGAATGAATGAATGAATGAATGAATGAATGAATGAATGAATGAATGAATGAATGAATGAATGAATGAATGAATGAATGAATGAATGAATGAATGAATGAATGGTGTTTTAGGCCACCATAGTGCACATACAGGCTAACCTGGACCAGGAGAACCTCCTGGAGATGGTAAGATAACTGAGATGACAATGCCTTTCAGACGCAGTATTCGAAATTCGAGCCCTGGCGGTATGAGGCGAACTCGATAATTCTCGGTCACGGAGGCTCCACCCAATATTGACGATGGAGATGAACAATGTATACAATTATCATGACAATTGATGGGTTTTCGGTAAGTCACTTATCATGCTAATAAACAGTCGCTGTGATTTAGGATTGAGTGTACCATTTTTGTACATAATAACATAGGCCTGGGGCTGTTTCCAAAAAAATAGAAATTCGCTGCACCCTCCCCCCCCCCCCCCCCCTGCGACATAGGCTTCATGTTTTTTTCTTATTCCTGGATATATAAGAACACTAACCAAAAATTAAAGTGTCGTAAATATGTCATTTTAACCCTTTTAACACCAGAGCATCAAAAATAACTCGTGACAATTAATATGCGAAAATCGTCTCGCAAAAAAATTCAGGATACAAAAATCGTTTGAAAATTCGACCAATATATCTACGACAGCTGTGTAGATGATGCAAAATCAAAACGAAAATAAACAAAAAAATTGTAATTTACAAATGAATTTTTATTTTAAAAAATGACAAATTTTAAACTTTGATTTCCTTTAGTGATACTGAACTTTAGAAGGAGTTATGTAGATCGTATTTATTTTTTTATTGTTCGCAAATATATAAATTTATTTTTTAGAACGATAAACCAAACATTGGGGTATATAATGTACTTTTACAGTATTTTTATGCAGTACCGGAATGATTTTTATGATTTTTTTTGTCTATTTTATTTTCTTTGCCATAGCATATTTTAATAGAGTAGTTTTATATTTAAATGAAAGATAAATAACAATTATGAGTATTTATACCCAGATAGCGAATTATAAAACAAAAATAAACATTAAAACACTTTTTTCGTAGTAATATGACATACTATACTTGTAAGCCAACTGGCTTCTATTCAAAGTCTGAATAGTCATCAGAATCCTGGATACATTTGTTGCATCAACTTCTATCGCGTTATCACATAGAGATTTACATCCACAGACACCGGTACAGTTTAGGCTATTACGACAGCATGTGTACCTTTTATCTTTGCAACTTTTGCACTTACAGCTTAGACACTCCAATACAAGTTTGAGGGCAGGTGTGTTATTCATCTAGTCTATGGAAATGCTGTTTACTTTCACCCTCCAACAATGTTCATGTGGGGTCAAGTAAACTCGCCATATTGCAGCTTGATAGTTAGAACGCATAATATGTTTTTATATAGCATCTTGACATGAGAATAGACGTGATGGATCGGTTGTGAGCGACCCAAATGGATAATATCTCAATTAATTGACATTATGCTGTTGTTTATGGCCATATATGTCACCTATAGCTTCTCTTAGCAGTTCGTTGGAAATGTTGAATGTTGTGCCAAGCTGCTGCATTGTTTTTCAAAATGAAAAATATTGCAGGTTTTAATGCGATATGGTATTATTACTTATTTAATTTAAGGAGAGCTGTATAAATCGACTTGTTGTTCTCATAACCATGGATAAACACATTTCAACCCTGATCCATCGTTTCCTGGCCCGCATCTTGTAGGCTTTGCAATGTTATGTAGATATCCCACATGATGTTTATTCTAGTAATATAATCTAGCTGCCTAACAAAGTAAAATTTGCCAATTTATTGATTTGTTCCAGGAACTTTATCTTTTAAAACCTGTTGTATATTTAAGGAACATGTTTTGATTGACTTGCGAATATTGTCCTGGAAGTTTGTTCAAAACAAATCTTGTTTCACCAAATAGTAATATTATGTGTACTTAGTAAGTACTAATTATGAATGGGTATAGCTTTTTGCTGTGCTTTAAAAATAATGGCTGGGATAGTTGAACATGAATTGCCATCCATAGTGAATATACGTAAGACATGCTGATGCTACAACATCATCTTTAAAACGCCAATAAGTATACCTTTAATTAGCAAGAGCCACTTCTACTTCTAGAAGTATATAATAAAGCTACGACAATGCCTAAATCGTAGAATTGTTGAATAAGTTTATTGAACCTTCAGTCGTTCATGAGTCAGAGTTGATGAAGCTCATGATGTTTGCCTTGTTGCCTTTTCTCAAACGAGTAAATACAGCTGTCTTCCTTGTGTCAAACATAATACTTAACATTACTGCTGTGATGCAAGCTTGGTGTTAATTTGTTGCGTTATATCAGAACATTTTTAGAATCATAGGGCCTAATCACTGAAATTATGTACTTTAAACAATGTACGATAGACACCAACTGAGGAAGTAAACCCCCAAAAATACATCCTTGTAAATTATTTATGTAGCTTTTGCTAGGTTTCATGACATATATCAGGCCTTTCAGACCATGTGTTAACTTTTCATTTTTTGTTTATTTCACCTTTGTGTAAATTTTACCTTCCGTCTTTGTAATGAAGATAGCAGCTTCAAATTTGAATAAATAAATAAAAAATCATTTATAACATTATGTTTGTATAATAACATATTTAAAAAAATATATTTAAAACTTTAATGCACATAACGGTAGAATAAATTCAATATCCTTTCAATTAAATTACTTATATAGGGCCTAACGCCTCGGAGGAACGAGCTCGGAGGTGCGGTAATCCCTATCAGTATCCGAAGAAGTGTTCATCTCAGTGTTTATAGTATTATAGCTAAGAGTCTAATCCGAAGGCATCATCATACTTCAATATATTTCAGGGTTTTTTGATAAAATGTTATTTCATTTTAATATCTAAATTGTAATAACTTTATTATTATTTTTTATTATTATTAGGTCCTTATTATTACAAAAAATATATGTTAGATGCTTCACGGCTCACGTTTTGACAAAAGTAATTGCAATTATATTGTCAGAAAGTGATAGGACATGCTGAAATGAACGACAACCAATTTTGAGCTCACATTAATTAAATAAACGTTTTATGTGGTCTTTTTCTTTCAAATAACTAACAGCAGTAAATGATATGTCTTAGGATGGTTTCTCAGGTTTATATTAAGGTACGTTATGAAGAAGATAATGTTCATTTACAGGGAAATATTTTCATTTTGGCGGCCATTTTGGATTTTTTGGAAAAGCAGAGCCAAAATTAAAAGGCTTAACGACTAAATTCCATCATTCGCCCCTAGAGAAACTGTGTACCGAATTTGGTGATTTTGTCCGCCCGATAAATATAATGCTGAAAAATGACGCTAAGGAATATCCATTCGGATATGGTCTCAAAACACTTAATATGACACATTTCGGGATTTTTTATTTTGTGTTAATGCTATCAATTTTACTAAGTAGTCATATATGTTTAATAAATATTTGTATAAAACTGTACCACCAGCGGGAATTCAGCGAAATCAAACTTACAAAAAAATAAAATTGAAATTAAAAAAAAAAATTGATCAAAATGTAGTTTTTACAGGTTTTACAAATGTTTTATTTTCATTTTATTTATGGTTGCGCATGGATACATTTGTTTGGCATATTTTAGCTGAATGTTTAACGAAAAAGTATAATCCAGATAAAAAAAATTTTTTTTAGTTTTAAGACTTCTCGCTATGATGATTAAAGTGTCTCAATTATGGTTTTTGGACACCGGAATTTTTGGTTACCCTTTTGAATATTAAAGTTGATATATTTTCCTACAATAACAAACGAAGAAACTTATGTCGCAGGGGGGGGGGGTGCAGCGAAATCGTGTTTTAGCAGGCTTTCGCAAATCAGCCCCAGGCCTAGCATGCGAAAATAAATAAGTATCGACATCAATAATGTTTTAATAAAAAACACATATTACCATATGCTATGGACATCCACAAAGCAACCATTATTATCTTCGTGAAATATGGACGTTGTCTATATTGATGGCTCCCACTCTGTTGTGTATTAACAGTTTCATTGTCATATTAGGATAGAGGCAGCAATAATAATGGCATCTTTAGATGGTCCATCTCTATTCTATTGGCATCATCTCACTGGCAGGACGAACATACACGTATAGAGCATTGGTTTATCTGAGCCTCACAGTCGTTTAGGGTGACTAGTTTCTGAAGGGGTTCCCTCCATATCTGCTCCCAGGGCTTGACCTCAACCCCAAAAAAACCTGCATCCACATCCACCGTCTCTCTCAGTCTATGGGATAACCAATCTATGGGATCACCATTTATCATTGTGGACTTTGGAGAAAGCCACATCCAAGCAAAACCCTCAAGACAAGTCGTTATATCAGTATTGAAAGTGGATGGTGCGCAATTGGACAAACGTTTCGTTATTTTTCACTGGTGTTTGTTTTTATTAAAACTGAACATTTGTGAAAATATGCGATATTATTGCAAATGTGTACCGTGTAAAATTGTATCAAATGATTTAGACGCACTAATCCACCACGTGTGTTGGGCGGATGAGGCTGTATCAAATGTAGTAAACGTTAAATCACCACGTTATGTGGTACCTGGACCTCAATTACTGTAGAATGAGGAAAAATGTAATGCTGTTAAAAGGTGTAAATGTCTAACCACAGTCATTTAGATATATTTATATGTTATTGATATAGATCGATACATAATTACTATTTCTCTTTGGGATATATGGTTCGAGCTGAAAGTTCACTTACTGAGTTAGTATCAGACTATGATTTGCATAAATAGTCTTACTTTACATGGCGATTTGATTTGATAATACTTTGGTATTATTCATACAATGTTTTAATTTCAGAACAAAGCTGTGTGTTTGCTTTTTCTATAAAACCATAAAATCAGTGTTTACTAGTTAACTACACTTGCTACATAACAGTCATGTAAAAATTATGAGGCAAACTATATTTGATATGTTCCGGTCACTCAAGAACCTATTATATAAATAAGGCCACAGCACCAGGTTTTACTCTGTGCGATGTTAACTAAATAGATTAACACCAAGATACGACTGTGACCGAGTGTATCGGACATACCATACATACATAAACAGTAACACTAACATCATCGGAAAAATAACGTACATGTATGTATTCAAATGTTCAATGTATGTTGTACATGTAGTTCTAAAATAATGTTAGGTCCACTTATTTTTTAAACGAAGGTATTATAACAGTTCATGTTAATCAATGGTTTATCATATGTCCTTGTCTATTTGTTAATGCATAAGGACACTCTATATACATATATGATGGTGAATGAGCTGTAATGCACTCGAGTCAGTTGTGACCTTTTTTTTTATTACCATATTTCAATCCACTCAAGGAGAAGTGGGGATTGGTTTAAAGGGTTTCTTTAATCACTTATTATACTTCTAAGAAGTATATATATCCTAGAGGTATTTTTCATTCCATTTTGTGAATATTTTAATATTGAAGTTATTTATGCATTGTTTTACTAAGATTGCAAAAATAAACCAAAAAAGCATGCATGATTATTTAGTAAAGGAAATTATTAAATTGTCATTATATTTCCGCATAGCCATTTACAGATCATAACAACGGTCATTCATACTTTATTCAAATGATCTGATGAGTCAGATAACAACGAGTTATTGGAATAAGCGGCTGAATTGGATAAGCCTAATTTGAGTAGCATAATTTAGTTAGTTTGTGGATGAACGTTTTGATCAACAAACAAAAGCTGTAATTGATTATTTCTTCTGATCTAATCTGGCAGCGTCTGGTAATGAGCCTGAAATATTCATATAGATCTGGAACGTAACTATTTTTCCAGGATTTCAATGAATTGCCTCATAATAGATTACCACACATTGATTGTCAGGACTGGTATTAAAGCGCTGAAATTGTAAACCATGAAGACCAAAGGTTTTTTTTAATTTGAAATCATCCTAGATGTCTTTGTTTTCTTTTTCCGCTTATTTGGAATAGGCCTACTTATATTATGTTATGGGTTTGCGACCATTATAAATATTTACTCCTCCAGTGCGGGGATCGACGGGAATCTGATGTCTTTAGATATCCGATTCTGACGTCCAAGGACGATCCCC
Source organism: Flabesymbios commensalis (assembly GCA_964017125.1). NCBI lineage: Eukaryota > Metazoa > Annelida > Polychaeta > Terebellida > Flabelligeridae > Flabesymbios > Flabesymbios commensalis. The sequence continues at coordinate 43,863,899 of OZ024910.1, read as the reverse complement.
CCGCTGAAAGTTTTAATGTAGGTGGATCGTCACAATTCCTTGATCATAGGTTGTAGGTCCAACCACATGCACAGCATGATCAACGTACTAAGGAGTGGGGTCTATCAGAAGTAAATATTATGAATCAGTGAAGCGAAACGACTGACCAGCTTCAATACAATTGATATAGATCCGAAATCGTAACAACAAAAAGTTGGCGGCACCTTAAAATTATTGGAAAGTGCTAAGGAACAATGCTGTACTGAAAAAACCCCTAAAATTTCGCCAGCCAACGTAAACATAAATCTGTCTCTTCTAAATAACTAAAATTGTTTTGCTTCAATTTCTGTCGTTTAAATTTCCTAATAATTGTAGATAGAGGGACTTCTGAACTAGAGATCCCTGGATTAACGTGTCGTTTATTCTGCCTCGGTAACCACACGAGTCATTTAGCCCTTACAGTGCTGAAATATTTGTATATAAACTAAGAGACCAAAGGGTTTTTACAATTTGAAATCATCACAAATGACTTATAGCTAGCTATTTCCGCTTAATTTGAATGGCTATGTCCACGACCATTATAAATATTTACTCTTCCAGTGTGGTGCGGGGATCGACTTTAGACGTTAGATTCTGACGTCTAAAGTCGTTCCCAGCTCTGAAAGGGTTAAATAGCCGTCTGGATTCCTGTGTCCACCATCCCAGAAACAATCCATCTGGTGACCAGCTAGACAGTCCCAATCCACACGACGTATTTGGCCACTGTTGCCCCTCTGTTGGACTCACATGAGTGATGATTGCCAAAAATAGCGCAATCATGACATACCGTGGCAAGCAGAAAATATTGATTTCACATGCCTCCTTGCTGCCCACCTAGTAGACATGAGTGTTGGTTCAATGCTGTATACATGTATAATACGTGGGATTCATCATTCAGCCATCATTGGGCTGATGCTAGTGTTTGTGTCCAGCCAGCAGACATCCAGCAGGCTGCATTCAGCAACCAATTAGGAATAATCGACTATTTGTGGGCGGCATTTTTCCGCATGGCCACAGTCCTGCAGCGGTCAGTGGTGACTGGGGACTGCTGCCAGAAAGCCAGATGTGGGAATTAATGTTTGCTAGCGGTACTGGTGTTTCTTGTTATTTGACCACTGCCATGTGCAACCATGTTAACCCTTTAACCGCCGGTGCCGCATATATTCATTTTTTATTACCCATTATGTACCAGCTTTTGAACACGCTAAAGATAAAATGTGCCATCAACCACCAAGATTTGAAAAGAGTTGAGCTTCATTTTGTCAAATCTGAATAATTTTCACTCACTTGAAGTTGTGGATCGCGTCAGCGAGACACAACTTCAAGTGGGTGAAAATTCAAATTGAATAATTTGGCAGTTAAAGGGTAATTTATTTTACCTTGCTGGTTTTCTAGTTTTCTATACAATCATGGCAATATCGCGACAGACGGAAGCCCGGTCGCGAGGTCGGACTATGCCCTATACTCTTATCGAATGACGCCAAGGATTATTTATAGTGCACAGTACCATAGACAGCACTGCACATTCCAGGCCTTTGAAGAGTCTGGAGCACTGTATATGCACAACTTAGATGACAAATACCGGACTCGGTCGGAAATCGAACCCAGTACCGAGCCACAACAGGATCGAATGAGTCATCGGCCACGATATACACATGTAATAGTGACAACATTTTTCTGGACGATTTGATAATGATTTAGTATATAACATATATTTATATTATAAACATTGTTCCCAATTGAAAGAATTGTTTTCAAGTGGAGATGATTGAAAAATATAAACGTTATGTATCTGCGGTAGGTGAATAGTGAATATTGCTTTACGTCGCTTTCTGCGCAATCATGGCAATATCGCGATAGCAGGTAGTAAATGTAAAGCCCGAAACAGGGACTATGTCCTACACTTATTTGGAAAGATTTTAAGGGTTATTTTATAGCACAGAGTACCATAGGCAGCACTGTACACTTTAGACAATTGAACAGTTTGGAGCACTGTATATGCACAACCACGGTGACAAATATCTGGCCCGACCGGGATTCGAACCTGGTACCTCCATGGTTACAAGCCCCAGTCGATACAAATGAGCCATTGGGGCCGGCCATCTGCGGTAGGTAGTGGGACAAGAAATCAGATGGTTGGCGTTTTACAGTTCTATTTCCATTGCAGATCTATATATTGTGACATACAATATCCGCTGACACGAAAAGGCATTAGCCATGTGTGGTGTTGCCAACATGCCTTACATCATAATGCTTTATAGATCTGATGCCTGTAGAGGTTTAGTGTGATATCGTCAGCATGATCTCTAGATTTGATGTTTGTAGAGGTTTCGTGTGATGCCGTCAGCATGCCTTACATCATAATGGTCTCTAGATCTGATGCCAGTATAGTTTAGTGTGATGTTATCAGCATGCCTTATATCATAATGGTCTCTAGATCTGATGCCTGTAGAGGTTTAGTGTGATGTTGTCAGCATGCCTTACATCATAACGATCTCTACATCTGATGACTGTGGAGTTTAGTTTGATGTCGTTAGCATGCCTTACATCATGATCTCTAGATCTCACGCCTCTAAAGGTTTAGCGTAATGTCGTCAGCATGCCTTATTATATCATAATGATTTCTAGATCTGATGGCTGTATAGGCTGAGGTGTGATGTCGATAAGTTACCATGCAAGCTTTATTTTTTTAATTGCGTAAAACTGTGTATCATACATTATGTACATGTAAGTTCCATTATTAACCATTGCTGTAGAAAACATTTCTCAGAGATGACTGAATTATCCACTCACAGATACGATGAGCATTTAGCTAGAGAAAGCAAGTTGCTTTAATGCTGGGTGAGCGACTGCAATGTCGTCCAATAGTAAGACAACGCTAGGTCAACGTCCTGTATAAGTGATCTAAGCAATCCAGATCTCTGGAATGGCAGACATGTACTGCAGCTAGAATTTGACCCCTAATGGAACACATTCCGAATAACTGAACGATATTGAAGAAATTGTCTGGATGGACAGACGTCACGTGATATGTCAAGACAGGAAGTGACGTTATACCTATCAGCGCACGTCTTGTAGATGGTGCATGCTGGGAATACCGCTGTCTTTCTCTTCTCGCAGAAGGAAAGCTGACTCATATACATTGTGCACTTTTTTTCAAATGTGTGATTATTTATAGTAACAAGTTATAATAACAGTATATCACTGTATATCACTGTATACGATACGATACGATACATATGCCAATTAAATAACATTCCGTGGTGGAAAAATATTAACCACTACGAGCATTTCTATTGTAGCGGGGATATTTATTAAATAAATATCTACAGTCAATGTTTGAACGATATTTTGTGATAGTACTGATCAAGTCAATTTTTATTAAGTAGTTGGAATACCAGTTATTCTGTGGTTAAAAATGGGAAATGTTTTCATACCACATGCCACATATTATAGAGTTTACACATTCAACACTATACATTGTAAATAACTTAGTATAAGAATATTATATAGACTTTAAATGAAACATCGCCACTTTTGTGTTTAACATATTCCTGCAAAATTATATTAGAGTGCTTACTACTAAAACCATCCTGTAGTCTGCATCCAGCAAACCAATTTGAATTGTTTCAGTTGTACCGCATTAACCTTTTGACATTGTTAAGCTTGTGATTTCAATTGCTTAATTAAATAGTTCATTGCATAGGCTTCGGTGGTGTGGGTTAGAGTGGTAGGCCCTACTCTGTTTTGAGTTTGGATAATCTATACGATGATCCTGTTGCAGTAACTAAGCAAACAAAAGATGTTCAGGCAATGTATTTATTTTGGTCGATCGTCTGCGACGCTAATCCAGCATTAGGCCATTATTGGTGCAGGATCTTGTATTTTCTGATAAGGGGTCAGGTCAGATTTCTGCCTTCAGACTTCAGCACATCGATCGACTCAAGCAGAACAGCCATTTCTGCAGAATTCTGCCAAATTTTAGATGTCAGCCCAGCACTATGTTATCAAGGCTGGACCGAACTCAAGGAATTGACCACATTTTTGGGCGTTTTCAATTGACGCACCTTTGCGCGAGTAACCTAATTTTTGACCACACTAATTTGAAATCCACCTTATCAAAAGCCCTGGTTCTCAAGATTTGAAATGTTTTAGTCAGAAAATATAGTAACATGACTCATTTCGCCTACAATATCCAAATTCCGACCTACGAAAAAAAACATTTTATGTTACCATTCCACATGTGGAAAATTGATAAAATCTCCGACAATAAAAATGAAACTTTGATTAAAATCAAAGATGGTAGGCTGTGGTATAATGACATATTTTTTCGCTTTCACTAAAATAATTAGATTCTAATTGCCCATGATTATCATAATGTGAAATACAACGGAAAAAGTATCGTTGTTGCTTATAATAATTAAAGTAGTTTTTAAGCCGTTAACCACCAGACACAATTATATATTTTTTTATATATTCATTATCACTTTAAATGTCAGATTTATAACATGTCAATTTAAAATGTGACATCGATCAGATAATTTAGAAAATAGTTCACCTCATTTTGTCAAAAACGAATATTTTCACTCACTTGAAGTTGTGAATCTCGACGGCGAGGTACAACTTCCAGTGAGTGAAAATTGAAATTAAATAACTTGGCGGTTGAAAGGTTAATGAATAATGCTCACTACAAAAAATATTATTACAATAATAATTAAATTGAAAAAAAAAAAGTAATTCAAAAATATATATTCCCACAAAAATAAATAATAGTTATATTCCCCCCAAAAATCCCTTAAATTTACTTTTTAAGGACCAACTAAAATCTTCATTCTCATAGTTAAGATACACAATATACACGTGTAGTAAATGAACGATTAAAGTGACAGGCCCAACTGCCCCCGAACTTAAAAAGTTGACAAGTTTAAATTTGTGTTATTTAGGCCTATATCATCGTAAATCTATATTATCTTTCTCCACCCTCCATTTGAAAGAGATGTGTACCTGATAAGTGTGTATTTCGGAATGTCATATAATTAATGAAAACCATCTTTTTATTCTAATGGCTTTGAACAAGCCGCTGGGGGTCTAGATGAGGGGTCCGATGTTGATTTTTTTTTCTTTGAAAGGATCAACACTGAGAAAAATCCCTTCCTTTTTGTCACTACACCAGGCACGAACATCTCACGAATATTACCTGTGTATTTTGGCGATATTCACGGTATCCCGCAAAAATGTGAAACATGTCAATTGGCCCAGTTTAGAATGTAGACCCTTCGTGTTTGTAATTGTGAGTCTCGTAGGGAAAGCGTCGTTAAGCTGTGGTTTTCCGATGACATTGTAATTAAACTACCCAACGTCTTCGACGATGTGATACATCTGAGACCTACATACTTATCCTGATATGAGTTAAGAACTTTTTTTGTCATAGATTACTGCTAGTAAATAATAAAAAAAAACTATGTTTAAAAGAAAATAATAAAATCGGTGACCCGATGTCAGCTTCCTCTCGATCTTGGCAACCTAATAGAAATGCGGGTGTATCTAAAATGTAATGATCGATATTTTGTCACAGTTCGGCTTTTTCGAAACCTGATTACTTTGCCAACGGATGTTTCTAAAAGTTGTAATCTATCTGAATGATGTCTTCACTCACGCAAACAGTCAAACAGATATAACGAAGCTAAGACAAAGACATGCCATTTGCCTGGGCACGGGCCTTTTACCCTTACAGCGCTCTTTAAGTATGAAAATATTTGTAATGGCCGTAGACCCAAAACATAGGTATTCAAATGAAGCGACAATAGCTAAGACATTTATGACGATTTCAAATTGAAAAACACCTTTGATTCCCATGGTTTATATAAAAAAATATTCCAGCGCTGTAAGGGTTAAATAGTGTAATGTTTACACACTGGGTCAATATATTAACAGGGTGATTAAGTTCACAGCCAAATTTCCAAAGCTGGTAACGCAGCTCTTCTAACAATTTATTAGTTCACTTCATCCTGTTTGCACATATGCGACCATGAGACATAGCAGCCAAGTTATTCTTCTATACTATGTATCTAGTTGTGAAAGAGAGATAAATTAGCTAAATTGTCATATAAAAATTATCAAATATTAATCAGCCAACACAATTTTTTTTAAACGTATATGAGGTGCACCGGTACACATGGGGTCGTTACAACGCTCGACCCACTGGACACACGACGTTGTTGTGACATTGAATCAACGTCCAATGACGTTGATTCAACGTCGCAACAACGTTGTGTGCCCAGTGAGAAGCCAGCCAGACTATTATTCTCATAACGTATTCCCAGAGGAGTCATATCCCAGTCACGGTGTAATTTTCATGTAGGTGTAATCACCATGAAATGCCTGTATATGCCCTCTTTGGGGGTTCTAATATACCAATCAGCACGTTACATCTGTATATATCGTCATGTTCATTTGTCGTTTGTGTACAGTGAATTTACGCATAAAAATACAAGGTGTATCCGGGGCGCTTGAATCACCCGTTTTTTCCAAAGTTGTGATTACAATGACCTTAGGCTGATGTGATAGAATGAGCAATGTGGTTTATATGAAGCTATTCCTATTCTCCTATTAGACCTTGGCCAAATGGCGGCAATCTTGGAAAATGGCCGATTTCTAAGTTTCGCTGTAAATTGAATAAAAACACCTAGTAGAATATTGATGCTAGAGGTATCCTGTATTCAAATAAACCGTCAAAATCTATGCCCAAAGAGATGTATACGGGACTTTATGGCAGGGCCTGGACTATTATGTTCATGTATCAAATTGATCAGATTTACTAGGTGACTTTGAAATGCCTATTATACAAGTCAAAGATGACATGAAATGTTACTAAGAGGGATATTACTGCACCACAACCATCACCACCATCATCACCAACATCTCCACCACCACACTCACAATCTGCACCACCAGCACACAGATAAATACCAGCACCACCACCAGCAGCACCACCAATAACAACAACAATAACAACAACCCCACCACCAACACCACCACCAACGACAACTATAACACCACCATCAACAACAACAACAACCACATCAACACCAACATCTCCACCACAACACTCAATCTCCACCAGAAGTACACCCACGCCCACCACCATCATCACCATCACCAACAACAACAACACCACCATCATCTCCACCACCAGCACACCTACTCCCATAACCACCACACCCACAACCACCACCAACAATAACAACAACAACACCAACAAAACCGCCACCACCACCACCATAACCTCCAACAACACCACCACCATCACCACCAACCAGCAACAACATCAACAACAACAACAATAACATCTGATGGCTCTAAAATTATAAAATATTGCTTTTTCAACGTTTTATTTCAATCAGAGCTGCATCACGTGACGCCATCACTCCTTTTACATTTTTTTAAAACAAATTTACAACAACATGTAACTATCTATATTTTTGTGAAAATAAAGAGCTCTGGCATAATTATTAAGGATCACTATCTCGCGATAATCCACTCAGTCCTGTCACACATGCTCCGAGGTCATAGCGTGTAAATCATACAGGTTCGCCTGAACTAAGATGAACGAGTTCAGACTGGTTCAGACTGGGACTGCCTAAATTGGCAGATGATAGAAAACCAAGGCAGAGATCAGCGCTGGATGACAGTCTCAGTTTCAGTCCGAGTGGAGGTTATTATTTTCACATCTTAATGCTCACTGGACTGAGATATCACTCAATGATTCTTAGTTGTGTTCTCCCAGCAAACATGATATATTGGTTCAGCGTTTGCCAGTAGTGCCTAGCGTGATGTAGTGTAGCAAGATTCAGTCAATGCTGGTATAGCTTTGTAGTTTGTGGGTCATCATAATGGTTGTAGACTGGAGGGAGGTACCCGCCAGTCATAGACTTATCTGAATATGTCAAGGATGTGGAGACGGTCCCAATAAAATTCTTACAGTTAAGATCATCTGAACTTTCTCTCATTTTTATTTGAAAATGTAAGATCATCTTAACTTTTCTAATGCAAATGAGAGAAAATTAAGGTAATATCAATTTCAATAACTATGTTTAACCCCTTCAGGACAGGGACCGTATTTAGACGTAGATCCATAACAAAGATATTCAAATGAAGCGCAAAGAGCTAACTAAGACAGTTATTATGATTTCAAATTGTTTTCCAAAATGAGACAGCAACTCTTGGGAATGGAAGGGTGTATAATTATGTCACTTTACAAAGTGGCATATACATTCTCTTCTACCCCACGGAGATCTACGGAGATGACGGTACGTTTTCCTAAATCGCACTCAAATAAATAATCCCCCCTCTCAAACAATCTGAAGCTGTTTGTATATATTTGATTAATTAATTAAATCCCAAACGTTGAAGTGTAGATGTAAAATATGTAGCCAGAGACATGATGGTGATAGAATGTCTGATGGGGTGCTATATCTAAGCTTTTGGAGCATGATCTATGTTAATAGATGCATCACATCTGCAAGGTGCAAAATATATTTATAGTTCACATTTACATAAACTTATTTACACATCTTATTTCAGCTTGTCAATTAATCAATTAATTATGGTAGTGAGATTGATTTTAACCTCACCCACCTGTATGGCTGTCACATGGATTGCATGTACACATATTTGGCAGGCTGACAGTCAGCGCTACATACATTGATACAGCACTGTGTCAGTGTCCATTCTGCGTGAATGCTGAACATTGCGTGCCGAGTAATTCTCCTCATCTGTGATTTTTTGATTGAAGACTCTGGAATGACATCCGATAGAAAACTTAAAAGGATTCGGCTCAGCTTGGCTTAGTATTTAACACGCTGCGTACTGGCGCAGGCTATCAAACACACTGTTTCCATTGGTCAAAGAAAAGTTAGTTTTACTGGTATTGAAATAGACGCAATATTTTATAAATAGTTAGAAAAAATCAGAATTATAATATATGTCAGAAAAAATCCACCGTGCTGCGGGAAATATTGACAATCTGTCAGAAATAATCTACTTTTAGTTTTTGCTTCGATGAGCTTCGCCATTCGTGACTAGGATGATGGTGGCCAGCCCAGCCATGTGGTCAAGAATTTGCTGAATATTATACGAGAGGAGAGTGTGACGAACATATCTGTAGGCCTACATTATATTTATCCAAAAATTGTCCAAAGTTGTGCAACTAGGTAATTTGAGTAATTGCATAATCTTGGAAAGATAAAGGTTCGAATACATATAAACATATTCACGATATTGATGTACAAACGTATTTTTACCCTCACTATTATGTTCAACATGTTTAATATTATTACGCCTATACGCATGTCCATTGTTTTAAATTCACATCATAATCCCAGTGCCTTAAAAATCATCCTTTTACGCAATAATTTTGGCTAATCAGAGCGCAGTATAATTATATGTAGGGCCTAATATTATTTTCAGCACAAAAATATCTATGATTTGAGTAGCAATAAATTAATCTGTTATTAATATTCATCCGATACATGAGTGAGTTCATGTGCATCACTTCTGCCAGGACGAAATAAATAAAAAATAGGTCTAGGCCTTCATATACACAAGTCATCTGTCAGATTGCCTTTAGATTGCATGACCTCCGTCATCAATATCTCACGATGTGGTGTTTAGGGGAGATATGATGTTATTGTGGTGGGGGACTGCATGATCTCGCTCATTCTGCCCACTTCACAGGTTCTGCACGCAGCGTCTGTCTCTACGTTCAGTAAGTCACTAGACTCTTGGGAGCAGTCGTACATTGTCTGTGCTGGCGGCCATCATCAAAGCCTAGCGAGGGTGAAGGTCACACCAGTAGAAACGAGATAAGGACAGATGTTGGCAAGACTGTGGTGCTGCGTCTGAGGCATTGACCATAAAATACTAAACTGATACATCCGATAAAATACTTATATTGAATATCATATGACAAAAACGAACAAAGCATGACCAATCAACCTGTAGTACAGACATTGCAGCACTCCTAATATCGCCCGATGATTATCAACTTAACCATATGTTGTTTTCAGATAAGACCAGCTTCAGATTCACATTTATTATATAAACATTATGAGCATTCTTGTCACAAAACAAAAATCAGGACGTTTGCAACATGTGTGAGCAAATAGACTGAGATATGCCAGTGGAGCCTCCGTAGAACCTAAAGTGCTAAATAAATATTCTGCGCGCTAGACGAATAACAGGACTCAAATTCAGGTCATGCCAATCCAAGAACAATCACGTCACTTAATATCCTTTGCCTAAAAAGGTCTCAGATCAATTCAAATGATAAAGTCCGGCGCAATTGAATATATTTAGACTAAACTTGGTCAGCGAATTACCTCTCAGCCATTATGCTCTCATGCCAGAATAATCAGAATTGCCGGCACATCACAGTGAGCCGTGGAGTGATCAACATCCAGCAAATAGTGCAATTTTTCTGTTCAATTTGGTTGTCATGACTGATACATGTGCCTCTATCAAACATAATCCCAGATCAGCACAAAAGATGAACGAGGAATTTCATTATATTTATAGCCCGATCAACGTCTATTGTTTCCAACGTTGGTCTACATCATTCTATATTTTAACCCTTTTCCCGCTACGTTATCTTATTTAAATTTTCACCCACTTGAAGTTGTGTCTCGCTACCGCGACCCACAACTTCAAGGGGATGAAAATTACTCATATTTGTTTAATTTAAGACCCAACATTTGCAAATCGTGTTTTTCTTTCTTCCCAAATAGCCTAACTGTGCTTTGGTTGGCTAATAAAACATATTAGAAGTGACTATAGTGGTGCTTAGCACTCACAGTGTTAATCGTTGGTAAGACTACATTAGACTATGTTATTATACATAGAGAATGTTCCGGACGGTTCTCCCGCCTGCCTACATATAGGCCTACGATTAGGTATTTTTTAAAGAACCTTCTGTTTAAACATGTAGCTAAATTTGGATTTAAGTGATAACACAATATAATACAAAATAGTAGATATGCCGACGCCTTAGCTATTTTTGTGCATTAGTTATCGAGTTATACGTCAAGTGCCTAAAAATAACCACATACAAAAAAAACTGGAAAAAATTCAAGGCGAAACACGAAGTGAGCTGTTTGATTGATGAAGATTGATCAGCTTGCAGTAGACGAAATATTGAAATTGATATGTTTCTTTTATCTCCGCCAACTTTAACAAAAATAACTAGATGAAGCAGGAAAAAACGTGTTGTATCCTAAATTCCTAAAATGATAATCAGTGTGCTGAAAACCAAAACAAACATCTATACAAGAGGAAGTATTTGGATGCCAGGCAAAACTATTGTAATAAAATTATTTTCAATACAATTACCATGGATGAACGATACAAAACGACACAATATTGTATGGTGCACTTTTGCCTTGTGTATAATAGCTTCAGGTCTTAAGATGCATGATGTGTTATTCCACAGTACACGATGCCACATTGCAATATTAATGTCTCGACTGCTGCTTTCGAATCAGCTCGCAGAGGTGGGACGGCGCATGACCGTGATTAAAAGTCTATGTAATTGTTTAAGCACTAAAGCCCGGTACACACGGTGAGAATATCTCATAAGATATCAATTATGCGATTGATCTTATAAACTTTATCGCATGAGATTGTCTGTGCACACAGTAAGATTATTTTTTACGATACTTGCTGGGACATGTGCATTCTGGGGTTTTCCAGACTCTGGACCAGACCTATATACACTTTTAAAAATGGTGGCAAACAGCAAGAACGCACTGTTGAAAGCATGCGCCATTATCTTGGCCACAACTATGAAGAAACGGCGTGCAAAACTAGCTGCAAAACGACGCATTATTTGGGTTAGAGAATGGATAAAAACTCGGATTAAACTCGGTGCCTCCAACGCATTGCAAAAAGAGCTTGAAGACCAAGACGCAGAATTGTTTAGGATTTTTTTGCAAATGGACAAAAATACAGTGACGACGCTGTTGGACATGGTTTCTCCGTACATCAGCAAAAAAGACACAGTTATGAGGGAGGCTATTTCACCAGAAGGGCGGCTTGCGTTGACGTTACGTTACTTGGCATCAGGTATGCATTGTGATAATAATAACTATAACTATATAATACTGCTTTCGGCACGAAAACAATATGAAAGCATCCCCAGGAATTAGAGTTAGATACCTAAATATAAATGGCTTCCGAATGTCTCATTATTGTTTATTCAGCTGCGACCATAAGCGATGTAGTTTAATTGACAGGTGGTCATTATGCATTATTGTCTGGTTAGCTGCCTTTATTATATTTCATCAAAATCCCCCAGACCCCCCTTCCTGAAAATAACTTGCCCTCAAAACATTTTCTAAACTTGGAGAGCCTACTGCAATATAAAAAAAAATTATCGAAAATCAAATTCGAGAAAAAAATGATATCCACCCCCACAACGTCATTTTTTAAAAAAGCGCTGCGGTAGCCATTTTGTTTTAAATGGATTCATTCCATAAGTCAGATCATCAAAAATACCTAGAGAACCACCACAGCAAATTTTAATGCAATCCAACCAACGGTTCATAAGTTATCGTGCCCACAATTTTTTGGGGGGACTCTCTTGGAAAATGGAGGTTTTTGGTTCGGTGCCAAAAAAAATATATGGGAAGAATTTCCCTGTAACATAGGTTACATACGTGAAAATAAAGCCCGCGGCAGCGGAGGAGACGGCGGCGGCGGCGGCGGATACGGTACGGAAAAATGCTAAGCACTATAGGCATGCAGATATTCATCGGGGATTCTAAATAATACTACTAATAATAATAATAAATGCAGAATTTACCAAGCATAGACAATACAAAATAAATATCCTATATTATCTAAAATGTATTTGTCTTTCTAATATATGAAATGTATTTGTCTTTCATCACAACTTTTTTTTCATAACTGTTTTCAGGAAACAGTTATGATGATCTTTCTTACCTCTACAGAGTCCCAAAGGTTCATGCAATGTAACCGAATCTGCAGCCGAAAGGTGTACCTTCCCACCATACTGTGCCTCACACAATAAACCTTGTATTTCGTACTTTATATGGTACTGTTTTGTTTGCGGACCATTGACCATTCTCATTTCAGTAGCAATATACTTGCCATAGATATCATCATCATAATCTTCTTTCGCCGCTTTCTTTGTGTCAGTGACTTCAAAGGCATACTAGCATCTCTGATTAAAGCATCTTCAGCGTTGAGTTTCTTTTTCTTTGCCAATATGTCGGTCGCCTTTCTTTTCCCGACACTTCTGGTGGATTCGTCTAATAGGCTGGTGGCGCCAGCACTTGTCTGTGACTCATTATTATTATCACCATCGGGGTCCGCATCTTTTTCACCAGTTTGATTTCTGTCACTGTCTTCATCAGATACTCCTTCCTGGAAAATAAAATTTTCAAATTTAATAATATGTCTTTCAATGCGTCAGGTTTCAAACAGTGAAGAGGAGTGGAAAGATATGGCAAATGAATTTGGAGAGAGATGGAACTTTCCAAAGTGTCTTGGTGCATTACATGCATTAGATGGGAAGCATGTTTGTCTAAGCAGCTAAGGCTTCCCATTGGTAGTGGAGCTGCATACTTCAACTACAAGCACACATTCAGTATTGTACTGATGGCTTTAGTGGATGCTGACTTGACTACAAGTTCACCTACATTGATGTCGGGTGCAATGGAAGAATTAGTGATGTGGGTGTTTTCCGTGCTTGTACATTGTATGAAGCACTTCAAAATGATAGTCTGGGAGTACCAAAACCTAAATCATTACCAGGCCGTGATACTGATGTACCAAACGTGATTGTGGGTGATGCAGCATTTTCACTCAAACCCTACTTGATGAAGCCATACGCACAGAGAGCACTCAATAATGAAAGACGTATATTCAAGTACAGACTTTCTCGGACAAAACGTACTGTTGAAAACGCTTTTGGACTTTTGGCTAGTAGATTTGGACTATTTCAGAAGCCTATTGCACTTGCCCCTGGAAAAGCAGAAGTGATCATATTGACTACAATCATGTGTCCTTCACAGCTACATCACGAGTGTGCACACCAAAGGGTAGTATTGATAGAGATAATGTAGGACATGAAATCATGCACGGAGAATTGAGACAAGAAGGTGAACCTAGAGGACTTGAACCCCTGAAAATAGAGAGTGGCAACATGCATGCAGCTAATGTAAAAGCTGTGCAACAGGAATATTGTGACTATTTCAACTCTAATGAAGCTGTGCCATGGCAGTGGAATAAACTCAACTGATGTAAAATGATGGAATAATAGACGTTTCAACTACAAGTAGTATTAAAATATTGTATTACATACCATATTCGACATAGCTTTCCTTGGTGCCACTTGGTCCGTAAATTGGTTATTTTCTTGGGGATATCAGCAACTGAAATATATGATCACTGTTATTAAATGTGTACATTATTTGATTCTATAATAAATATTTATGCGTCTTTGTAAATAGTTCTCATTATTTATTTTTACCTTATTTTGCGATTTATAACACTGCATCTGATGAGTTACGATAAAATAAAATACAGTCTGATATTGTCTAGTAGCATTTTGGCTATATTTTGAAATGTCCATGAGATACCGAATAAAAAAACTGCAAATGTTTTTCAAGAAAATAACGAAAATCGTAAAAGCGAAGAAGATGATTTACGTCACTGAATTCGGCGCTAACTCCTGACCTTTACGCTCAGGGGAGCCTGGCCAACGGCTTAGATGCTGGTCTACACATAAAATCATTATACAAAGAATAGAGTCCTATTTTTCAAGTGAGTGACATTCCCCGCGCCGACTCCGAGATTAATCATGACATTTTATGCATGTCTCACCCATATCACACAAAATAATAACTCATATGCCTAAATTACATTACAAAGTAAACTCTGTACTGTGAAATGTATATATAATCGGGTATGATTTTCGTAAAAGTAAATCCTTGTCATTTGAACCCAAAATAGTTAGATGTGGTCACCTAGGAGTCATTGGTGTTATTATATATCACAAAGCTGCCTTCATGAAAGCCTTCACTGTTCCGGGTGTCCTCAGGGACTCTCTCGCCTCTGCCCTATTATATATATGTATGTATGTATGTCATAAATTCGGCGCTAATTCCTGACCTTTACGCTCAGGGGAGCCTGGCCAACGGCTTAGATACTGGTATACACATAAAATCATTATACAAAGAATAGAGTCCTATTTTTCAAGTGAGTGACATTCTCCGCGCCGACTCCGAGATTAATCATGACATTATATGCATGTCTCACCCATATCACACAAAGTAATAACTCATATGCCTAAATGACATGACAAAGTAAACTCTGTACTGTGAAATGTATATATAATCGGGTAGGATTTTCGTAAAAGTACATCCTTGTCATTTGAATCCAAAAAAGTTAGATAGGGTCACCTAGGAGTCATTGATGTTATTATATATCACACAGCTGCCTTCATGAAAGCCTTCACTGTTCCGGGGTGTCCTCAGGGACTCTCTCGCCTCTTCCCTATTATATGTATGTATGTATGTATGTCATAAACTGCCTCCCAGGTCAGGAATTGAGGTCACCGAATCCTGGTCACTTGTTCCCTGCTCACCCCATCCAGTGATGTTCTGATTGACTGACTCAATCTAGTCTGTGGTACACTCGTGCATATTAAACTGAATATTTTGACCTGTATCTGTCTGTTCTCTGACCGTCGGCTGCTATCACGCTCCAGGTAGCAGAATACCATTTTAACAACCCACCACTCCCACCCCCGTAATTCTAATCTTTTAACAGGTGCGACTGTTACTTACATTTCTTTTCGCTCATTTTACGTTATTACAACTATTTAGCAACTGTTTATGTGTTTCGTTAGTTATTAGTTCAATCTTATGTGGCATAAGAGTGAGTGAGTGGGTGTGTGGTTGGGTGGGTGGGTGATTGGGTGGGTCTGACAGTCAGACAGTCAAACAGTCAGTCAGTCAGTCTGACGAGTCAGTCAGTCAGTCAGTCAGTCAGTCAGTCAGTCATCAGTCGGTCGGTCGGTCGGTCGGTCGGTCAGTCAGTCAGTCAGTCGGTCGGTCGGTCGGTCGGTCGGTCGGTCGGTCGGTCGGTCGGTCGGTCGGTCGGTCGGTCGGTCGGTCGGTCGGTCGGTCGGTCGGTCGGTCGGTCGGTCGGTCGGTCGGTCGGTCGGTCGGTCAGTCGGTCGGTCGGTCGGTCGGTCGGTCGGTCGTCCCGTCGGTCGGTCGGTCGGTCGGTCGGTCGGTCGGTCGGTCGGTCGGTCGGTCGGTCGGTCGGTCGGTCGGTCGGTCGGTCGGTCGGTCGGTCGGTCGGTCGGTCGGTCGGTCGGTCGGTCGGTCGGTCGGTCGGTCGGTCGGTCGGTCGGTCGGTCGGTCGGTCGGTCAGTCAGTCAGTCAGTTAGTCAGTCAGTCAGTCAGTCAGTCAGTCAGTCAGTCAGTCAGTCAGTCAGTCAGTCAGTCAGTCAGTCAGTCAGTCAGTCAGTCAGTCAGTCAGTCAGTCAGTCAGTCAGTCAGTCAGTCAGTCAATCAATCAATCAATCAATCAATCAATCAATCAATCAATCAATCAATCAATCAATCAATCAATTCATTCATTCATTCATTAATAAAACAATCAATCGATCTATCGATCGATTTATCAATCTATTAATCGATTACATCAATCAATTAAGTCAGTATTTATTAGGTTTTTATTGGGTTTTACAGGTGCTCTAATGATCGCCATGCATTGTCCCAATGTGCCAAGAGTTCGCAAAATGGTCATCACCTAATGACTGCGCAGCGATAATGTGGTTGACTCATGTGTAATTGTTGAATATAAAATGTGACAATCCATCACTTCAGGTTGTGAGAGTCTATTACTTATCCTAGTCAAGTTATGTTACAACATGTAAAAATGTAAAACGTGTCCCAATGGGCCTCAGTCTCCCCCACAGTTTGCAATGCGGTGTGAATATGGTTTTTGTTCGTTTGAATAAAACATTGCTGCAATTACATCCAGTCGACAAAGCAGCGGACAAACAACAAGCTGATTTACATAATTTGATTGGTATGATGCATCGCGAAATATAATTAAAAAACGCGTGCGAAGAGATATTGCATGTCAAAGTCAATTATTACACGTTTTGTGAACAAATGCGGTCTGGCAGAAGCGGAAATTAATACATAATGATTGTGACACTAAAATTACCTGGCTATCTCTTTTATGTTCTACTTGTTACATTCTCTGTAATGCCGTGCGAAGCCATAAGGCAATAACTGTTTACTTTTCAAGTAGGCAGTTACTGCATGTTGACTTTGCAAGTGCAAATTCAAAAGGCAGTAACTGCTTACTTGAAAAAAAGTAATTATTGCATTATGGCTTTGCGCGACATTATAATAGTAAGCAGAGGTGCGTGATATTATTTCTACAATGTGTCATAAAATAAGACTGTGTCATAAAATAAATACTTTATCTTTCAGAGCAGCTCAAATTAATCTGGCTGGACTTACAATATCTATATAATTTTTTTCAATTTGTTATACGATCACCAGTAAGTATGTATAATGATGTATAATCTGCTGCGTTGGTAATACCAATATGAAAGCTGATAATTATCAACATACCTTAAATGTAGCGGTTTTAAATCTATTTTATTTGCCGAAAAAATCACTAATATTCGGAATGAAATGAGTCTTGGAAAACATCAGTGACTTACAATGACAAGCTATGTTTTTATCTCGACGCTGGAAGATTGCAAGGGCACGTGATAGAATGAAACGCATTTATTCGATTATACTGCTACAAGTCGTCATTTGACAACTCTATTACATTATTCGCGTTTATAAAAATACACGTAGAGGCTTACATTAAGTAGATGCTACGTACATATCCTTACTGTGACTGTCTGCCAGGCTGTCCCCTGACTTATTAGTATCCCCCCTGAGATGGACCAACGGAACCAGGAGTCCATATGGGTCCTCCTTGGCATTGGCTCTACCAAACCTAATGGAATTCTAAGTGTTATGTGTGTGAGGCGAAGACAGCGCTCCCTGGTTAATGCAGGGGGCAGCACTTTAACCCTTACAGCGCGAGGATAGACTTTAGTCGTCAGAATCTGACGTCTACAGACTGTAAGAGTAAAAATATATAGTCGTAGACCCATAACATAGGTATTCAAATAAATCGGGAAGAGCTAACTAAGACATTTATGATGTCTTCAAATTTAAAAAAAACTTTCGTTGCGATGTTTTTTTTTATATAATTCAGCGCTTTAAGGGTTAATCACGAAGTATAAAAAACGTCAAACGTCAAACGTTTAATCGCAATAATCAAGGTAGGTCTAGCAGTATTGTGAAGAAATCCGGTTAATGGCCTCACGTCAACTTGCAGTTTGAACCCTTTGAAATTATTGATGCGAGGGAACTGATAGCCCCATTTTTATTCTCATTATTATCTTTTTTTAAATGTCTCGACACAATTTATTCTTTTCTCTTCAATAATGACTCTATTTAAATAGCATTTAAAGACTAGCAATGACACTTAAGATAAAAACTTAATCTACTCATTATCGTTATTATAATGTTGTCGAAACTAAACATGTTCTGACTCAATTATTTAATAATACTTTCTCGTCTTTTACGCGTAACACGCACTGGGGATAGGTTCAATTAGAATAAAACATTTTATAACACAATCAAAACTATACACAACATGGTTCATTTACTGCTGAGCCGTTCACTTAACCCTTCAACCGCCAATTTATTTAATTTATTTAATTTTCACCCACTTGAAGTTGTGTTTCGCTGACGCGATCCACAACTTCAAGTGAGTGAAAATTATTCAGATTTGACAAAATGGAGGTCAACTCTTTTCAAATCTTGCTGGTTGATGTGACATTTTATCTTTAACATATTTAAAAGGCGGTACTTAATGTGCTAATAAAAAATGAAAACCCGAATATATGCGACATCGGCGGTTAAAGGGTTAATGCAGATTAGGTAAGTGAATTAAAATACTTATAATTCACACATAGTCCATGTCATACTTATCGAAGGTAAACCATTCATGATTTATCTGTTGGCAAAGATATATAATAAAGTACAATTATGTTAAAAAACATTATTTTAATTTTTACTAAATTTATCTTTAATGGTTATTCAACCTTATGACATTCACTGGAAATGAAAAAAATATGCAATATTAATTACACATGCACGATATTGCTGAAATGCGAAACACACCTTTAAAATACAGTGCTAAGGACAAAGTAAGAGGGAGGCAGGAAGCTACTTTGACAATAAATGAATCAATTTATTCACTTAACATCAACTACAGCAGGTAGGCCTATCCTATGTAGCAAGAACTCCGCGAAACGAACACAAACTATGGAAACACATACTGATTTGTCTCGTAAAACCACAGCAATTTCATACTGTTATGCGAATGGAGAATGCTTCAAACACGAATAAACCCGAGATGTAAAAAGCTAATCTGGCTGACTCAGTGTCAGAGAAGCTGCTTCCAGAGAGGACATCAACTCATTAACAACGTACCCTGTGCTGGAATGTGAATAAACAACTTGATCCCCAGCTCTGTCATACGAGAGCAGCTATTCAGATGTGATGTGAGAAGATGCACGATTTTTTAGGCAATGTTTTGTTGGGAATTGACATCCCCCCTACATAGTAACCAATCACTCATATTACAAGTGAAAAATGAATGCTAAATTGCATAGTCCCATACCAAAAAAATGTACTCATAAAATTTCATAATAGTCTAACATAAATATGCGACTAATTAAAATTATTGTAGAGATAAAGACTAATTCAACAGATAAAATACAATATTTTCGCTCGAAAGCCCTTTTCGAGTGTTTAAAGTCAGCTCTGATACGACCTTGCAAAGTTAATAATGTACTACTCATCCCTGCCTGGTTTACAGACATTATTATTCATTACGATGTGGCCATTTTAGTGTTAAAATAGAATGTCTGGCACTTTATATCACTCTTAGAATATGATTGCCCCCCCCCCTCCCATCAGGACTAACTAGTTTAGCATTAAAGCCAATCACACGTTGTCTGACTATGTCGTAAATCACCCAGAAAGAACCCATTTCACACAGACGGCTCCTCGTCGTAAAGTAACCGTCAGAACAATATGGCAGCGCTAATTGACAATGCAACACATCGGGAGAATAACTGAACTAAAGATTGGCTTCTGGGGAGAGTAACAGGTGGTGATTGAGTGAGGACGAGCCGTTGTCAGTTATCATTTAACCTTTAGAGCGCAGAAATATTTATGTATAAACCATATAAACCAAAGACGTTTTTTTTCAATTCCTAATCATTATAAATGTTTGAGTTAGCTATTTCTGCTTCATTTGAATACCTATTTTATAGGTCTACAGCCATTACAATTCTGGCAATTATTCCAGTACCGAGGGTTATTTGGCAAGTACTGTATAGTATTGTATGTAGGCTTACCTCTGACGAGAGATGGAGACTGACTGACTATTATATTGCAAAGCTACTATCCCCTAATATTATATTCGACTCGGCAGTGCAATTAGGTTCTATCTATAGATTTGAGAATGAGTCACCCAATGAATCATTACTTTCCAATTATGACGACCAAAAAACATCTGCCCATTCCAGCCTAACGCGTGTTTGACACGATGTTACATACTTTGGTAATATTGGTTGGCTTGTTGTTATCGTGGTTTTAGGCTACGCAATGGCAATAATTGTGAGAGGGACGAACAGGATTAAGTGAAAATTGTTTTATGTCGATTTTTGTATATTTCACGACAGGCGGAAACCCGAAACGGGGGATGCCCTACATTTTTCGAATTACTTAAATGTCTCACTTCAATGTCGCATTAATAGCGGTCCAATTTCACAATTTTCGTCCCCAGCTACCATCCAATACTAATTTGATGGGGTACGGAAGTATAACAAAATAGTATTATTATATATTATTATCATGTCAAACATCAGTATAAAATATATATTTGTGTATTCTCTCCTTGATAGACACAACTCTTATCTTAACCATCAAAGCGCTGAAATATGTTTGTATAAAGCATGCAGACCAAGGTTTTCTTCAATTTAAAATCGTCATTAATGTCTTAGTTAGCTCTTCATTTGAATACATATGTTATGGGTCTACGGCTATTATAATAGTTTTAATTCTTCCAGTGCGTGTACCGTCTTTATGCGTCAGAATCTGACGTCTACAGACGTCAGATCCTGACGTATAAAGACAGTCACCGCGCTGAAAGGATTTAATTAAACATGCTTATGAAACCTAAATAATATAAAAATGGTAATTTGAACGGTGTAAAGAATGAACGCAATCAATCACCGACTACTAGTAATTTTTTTACAGGACTAATTGGAAATGCTGAGATCTAAGGCCTTCACATAACAGTGACAGGGAAAGGACTCACAGCGGAAGTAAAAGCCATGAAAAGGCAGACAGCGGAAGAGCAGGGCACAAAAGACAGGAAATGAAGTGCGGCGGAGAAAAGGCAGACAAAATATGACCAGATATGACTCCATGTATCATGCGCTATCCGGAAAAGCTGATGCCTCCATTCATTTTTCAGGCATTCAGTCTGTTTTTGGCCTATTTGAAAACAAGTCCGGATAATCCCATATTTTTAACGAATGGGTAAAAAAATAAATGAGTATAATCCCATATAAAATATAAAATATATGAGAATTCACAGAGCACGTTTGTATGACATGTACTTCAATTATTTTACCAAAATGAAATTACTTCACCTGTTCATATGTACATTAGTATTTACAAATGGACGACAAAGGAGTTTTTATGGAAGTTTTAAAAGGAGACAATATCGATACATGGGCATAATCAAAATAGAATTTGCTAGACGGCAGCGCTTGCAGGTACTACAAAATGGTGTCCGCTTATGTATACAGGTGTCGTGAGACTACTGTGATCATGAAAACAGGGCTTAATTTGTGTCAAAATGAGAAAGCTAATAATTATTCACTGACCTATTAATCAACTGATTGCATTTCGCTATAACATCCATCCTCGCTAACAGCCCCGAGGACAGAAACTCATGTTCTACAAGTAACATTTCAGATTTCCTGTCAGCTGCACATTTCTTGTTATTAATCACTTGTGACAGGAAATATAACTTATAGGTGATAGGCCTACCCTAGAAAGAAATGTTTTTTTATACTGAATAAATTTGAATAAATCAAACGGTTTTTTATATCGTATTTTGGCATGCCTTTTAACATTACTTGAAAGGTAATACTTTTAATGATAATGACAACTATATGTAGAGGTTTAAAGGACGATGACACTGTTATCGTTGTTAGAGAGTTTAAGAGAAATTTGTCCTTCAATGTGGAATATTCATCCAATAGCAAGGTTAGAGTATTTTACATGTTAAAATATTCTGGTAATGCTCTGGTTAAATCAAGAGCAAGATGGGACATATTATTATTGGACAAACATATGTTGGAGTAAAAACTGTATCAAGCATGGCTAAGTAGTTTCGTGTGTGTATTACGGACAATAATGGTGTCTGGATCAAAGGAATATACCACGCATCGTGTCCTGTGTCACGATAATCACTCAACCCATTAATATTAGATAATAATCCGATAACATCTGGATTATAGAGACATCCCATTTCCACTAGTAAATTTACAGTTATTTTTAAATTCATATATTGCCTACATTTTTACGACATTACACATTACAGAACGAGTTTTTTTTAAATACAGCGATACATATTTGTCAATGAATGGGTACAGTTTATTGTAATGTATTAATATGCTATAATCATTGATTCTTAGTGAACCTGCACACCAACCCCCTTCTGTTATGTACAATGACGTAGCGTGAGGAAAACAATAATTCAAGGCTATAATTTATAATAATTGTATTGCAACCTGCTTTTAATATTTTCCAGTTAATATTATATAAATTGTACATGTTCGACAAATCATTCAATTTGAATTTTGGCCCACTTGAAGATGTGTTTCGCTGACGCGATCCACAACTTCAAGTGAGTAAAAATTATTAAGATTTGACATAATGGAGGTAAAAAAATGCAAATCTTGCTGATTAATGTCACTTTTATCAGGGTTAAAAGCTGATACGTAATGTGCTAATATAAAATGTAAAAAACGAATATAGACGGCACCGGCGGTTAGAGGGTTAAACAAAGATAAAATGCTGTAGTGCGTCACATGGATGTGTTGGTTCAATTAATTCTAAAATCACACATCCCGCTATATTACTTCTCCATCAGCGGGTAAGATTTCACAGTAAATGAACACCACCTATTATACACAATCAACAAAGGAAAGACAGTAAAGGCACAGTCGATACCATAGATACTTGTCGCCCGGCATCTACGTCACTTCCGTATTCCCTCCAGTCGGTACACACCCAGTCAGCACACAGTGCAGTCTATTGAAGAATGGCTCATTTGATGTTAGAATCCGTTCAAGTCACATATTCTGCTCTGATGCTGTGCTAGACGCTTTCTACGCTAGAAGAATATAATAATAATTGCAATAATTATATAATTATTGCACCAGCAACAAATCAGAGTTGTTCTTTGAGACACAATTTAATTCCATTTTTTAGTTGACGTCTCACCACGAAACGGATATAAACGATTCTATATTTATTTGTCGTTTTTTTTACAGAGATTCATCTTGAATTCAGGCCATAAATGAGTTTAGTTGTTCAGAATAATGATGTTCGTTCATAAAACACACAAGAAAAGAGTTATAAATATCAAAGGACAAGAAAGTCAATGCGGGGACGTAGCTGAACCAAGTTTAACTTACAGCTGTTTCAGTGCTCTATGGAGGAATGTTTCATATATGGCCCATAATTGAACATGCTCAAGTCACTTTCGTTAATTTTTACTAGAAAACATGTTTATATGATATTTTTCTCTGAAATAGACTTACATGTATTATGACCCTTACACTCAGGCCTTCCAGCACTCTTTAAGTGGAAAAATGTAAATAAACCTATGTATTTTTTTAACTATCAGACTGTCCTCTTTCAATATCAAAAATAAAAAAGGGGTGCGAAACGGATATAATTTTTTTTATTTGAGCCCATAATAACCTTTTGTCCCACTCTCCCCTAAGCGACCTCCATAAAATTTTTTAGAAGAGCCAATTGTTACAGTCAGCGCAAGGACTTTCTGTTGGATCTATCTTTCATCATTTTAATGCTTTTGCTACACCAAATCATCACAGAATCGATGCAAATTGGTAGCAAAATGATAATCTGTAAATTTACCACCGAGGCAAAGAGCCACATTTTTAAAAGAAAGAGACCAACTTTCTTATTCTTAAACTTCATAATAATGCTATGCGCGAATGAATTTGTGTGGTGAGACCTTGAATTGTCGCAGCAGATTATCGTCTCACAACACATAATACCCGTCCCTAAAATAGACTTGCATGTATTATGACCCTCACGCTCAGGCCTCCAAGCACTCCCAAAATGGGGAAATGTAAATAAACTATATATCATTTTAACCATCCGACTGTTCTCTTTTAAAATACAAAATAAAAAAGGTATGTGAATCTGCTTGTTTTTCTGCTATTCTAGCCCAGAATAAGCTCTTGCCTCACTCTCCCCCGGGCGACCTAGAAAAAAATTGACCACGTCTTTTAGAAGGTCCTTGTTACAGCCAGCGCAAGGACTTCCTGTTAGATCTATCTTTTATAATTTCGATGCTTTTGCTACAACAAAACATCACAGAATAGATTTAAATTGGTATCAAAATGATATATCCGTAATAATCACCACAGGAGCTGCTGCAAAGGGCCACAATTTTTTTTAAAAGAGACTAACTTTCTTATTCTTAAATTTTATAATGATATGCGCGAATGAATTTGTGTGGTGATACCTTACGTAGGGATAATTCAATGCAGGGTCTTACTTATGTAAGTGTCAATCTGAGCAGATATTTAAGCCGGTGGATGTTTCCGTGTCATAGCCTACATTTGCATTCATATTGAATATGGCTAAATCAAAATACATAGCCTATACTCATGACAATGAAACATTTTTTTCTAATTAAACCGTAATCTTCAACCCTCAAACTGCATCTATTCCAGACTTTGTTTACTTATTCCAAGACGAAGGTCTATTAGCGCCGTTCATAATGTATGGTTACCGTAGTGGTTACAGTGGTGGTTACCGTGGTATTAATCTTTTTAAAAAGGTTTTTCAGAAGCAATTACATTGGCAAGTGTGTGGAGGACTTGTCTCTCTCCACATTGTCGGCGTGGACAGTAATTGCTTGGCACACATTGTCTAGCCATATTGACTCTTTAAAGCCTCCTTGTAATATAACGTAATATGCAAGATAACAGCTGGCAAGGAATACATGTAGGCCTATGTTAATAATGAGTTAGTGTAGCAGCAGATAACTGTTTTCATTACAAACACGTAAGCCTATGGTATTGAAAATTAATAAACAATTTATTTTCATTTTTTTTTTACATTTTTTCAGAAATTATTCGCTCTAAACGATGGAAATATAACAGTCAATAAAATAAGTCTTTAACGAAAAGGGTATTTCTAATTGAAATCAAATATTTCCCTGCTGCATCCATATTAAACACCTGCAAATTCTGCTCTAAGCTGCCTGACTATATCTGTAATGCCACACATACATCGTTTTCCGTAACATATTCGAAGCAATATTGATTGTGCGAGCCCGCACCCCAGGCAGCAATGCCAAGTCCAGTATTCTGATTGAAATGTCTAAAACGAGGAAATACACTGAACAACAATACAAACCGAGTGTCGTCCCAAATACTATTAGTATCATACATATCGCACAGCATTGGAAGATCTGCTACATATGGAACACGTTATAATAGAATCAGAATCACAGGCTGTGACTGAAGATGGGGAAAGTTTAACAAGCAAAAAAACGAGCATTAGATAATGGCTGCAAGGAGTCACTTGATCAATCTATAACTGGATTTAAAATAATATTTGACCATTCAAAGCTGGGTATAGAACTTCATATGTGGAAATAACTGTGATATTGGCCAATATATGATGCACAATATATTTTGGTTGCCCGGGTTTACCTTTTTTCGGATCATTTTGACAAAGGTACTCCCACTAGATTTTTGGTAAGATGGTTATCATCATCTCAACTGGCACTCGCCACTGGAATAGGCTACCCTCAACAATCCGTGAGCTAACAAACATCACATTTTTTAAGAGAGCTAGCACATTATTATTTCATCGTCAGCAACACTGACATTCAATAAATATCATATCACGGTTGACACAGACAAATCCCAGACATCTTTCGGGGAACAGTTAAGGGTAGGCTACAAGGTACCTAGTCTGTCTGTAAAATAGAAGGCAAACATCAACTGAACAGTCACTCTGTCTGCATCTAGGCAGCACAGGAATAAGGTGGAGGGGAGCTTTCTGAGACACAGTGACAATGTCAGAGTATAATACTACAGAGCCGTCGTTAAATCCTCACCAGCAGCCCAGAGGTTTTTTCTGTTAACAATAATAGGCTGTTTCTGGCCGGTGCTCCTGTATTCATTAGTTGTGAGTGGCCCGAGTTTAGAAGGCCCTTTATGACCCGGCTGATGGCAGAGGCTTGGTGTCTGTTAGCAGCCTCTAAAAGAGCAGAAGAATTCCGGTTTAGGAGCAATGCCTGTAAGTCACGCCATCAGCATGCCAACACCACAGAGACAAGCAATTTATCCTGAATCAGGATTGCCAGCAGCAACATAATAATGAAAACAATGAATGTTACAGTTATAACTCGTCGATATTCAGACAAGTGGACAAATCAACTGAACTGATTACAAGATACTACTTCAACAAGAAATTGGCCCGATGTTGTTTTGATGCTAGACCAACGTCTGAGACGTTGGCCGACATTAAAACAACATTCAATGATTGTGCTGTGTTGGCTGGGAAAGCTCTCACTGTCAATATGCTGTGAGTCAACTGCTTCCAGACCCCCATGGTAACACAACCGTTTGTGTCTCAACACAAAGGCCACATTAGAAAAATGGTGAATTATTTCCTCATTGATGTCGCTCAAGTATATAGAGTTTATATGATTTCGGAACTTGCTCTTAACTCATTCAAGACGGCACTTTCAGTACATACATGTTTCTGTGGACGGGACCTTTTTTAAATGTTTACTTTTTATGACGTCACATAACACGAGTTATCTCGGGCTCCGTCCTGTGCCGTCGAAGTAGCTTGCCGAGATATCTCGGGCTCCGTCTGGAATGAGTTAATGCGGCGATGTGTATGAAACGCATATAGTATTATTATCTTGGCTGATAACTGTGGATGTAAAAATGAAATGAATCGGGCTTTAGGCCACCTTTGTGCACATATAGGCTAAACTGGGCCAGGAGAACCTCCTGAGGATGGTGAGATGATTGAGATGACACTGTCCTCCAGACACAGGATTCGAAATTCGAGCCCTGGCGGTCTGAGGCCGAGCACGCTACCTCTCGGTCACGTAGGCTCCCCACAATACTGACTTTCACACGTGGATGGGGAAGAAACATTTTTTGTTTCTTTCAAACCGCCGAGACCGGGAACCGAACCCCGAACTCTGGCGTGAAAGGCAGCGGTGCCAACCACTACTCTTATACCCTAGGGCCCCCGCCCCTGATTGGCAGAGGAACATACATATATAGAGCATTGATCCATCTAAGCCTCACAGTCGTTTAGGGTGACTATTTTCTAAAGGGGTTCCCTCCATATCTGCTTACAGAGTTTGCGATCAAGCCCAACAAAAACCTGCATCCACCTCCAAGCTTTGCTCCATCTCTCTCAATCTATCTGTGGGATCACCATTTATTCTTGTAAATTTTGGAGATGTTCACAATCTCGAAAAAGTATTTAAGTCGTTGAAACAGAATTGATAATAAGGAACTCATAAATACATGCTAGTTGTAAACAAAATACAATATTAGGCCTATGATATTATAATATGAATACATTTCACTCAGTTAAATTAGCCATGATGTCCCACAACGGTTAGCTAGATGAGCCTAAATCGGCTACATTACGCGGTACCACAATGACGATATATGTATTTATTTATTATAGAATTATGCCTCAGTATCACTCACATCATGATTTACTTTGGTATGAGAACAAAGCTCTGTTTTACCTATTTTACAATCTATTATTTAGTAGCTAACTAGACAAGCCCCTAAAACAGTCGCGTTTGTTGTTTTGCAGCGACTAGATTTCATTTTTTGTAGCTTTATTGGTCACAGCTGTTTTTTTAACAAACACAAAGCGCTGACACAATGTTGTTTTGATATAAGTCAAGCGTCGTAAACGGTGGACCAACACTAAAACAGCATTGGGTGATTATCTGGTGTTTGCTGGGAAGGTCGTTTATGGGAAGTAATACGACTAGGATGAGTCCACTAATGGATTACAGTATCATTAGCACTTAACCCTTTAGCGCCGGTGACGCATATATTCGGGTTTTCATTTTTTATTAGCACATTATAAGTACCACCTTTTAAACATGTTAAAGATAAAATGTGACATCAATCAGGAATATTTGAAAACAGTTGACCTACATTTTGTCAAATCTGAATATTTTTCACTCACTTGAAGTTGTGGATCGCGTCAGCGAGACACAACTTAAAGTGAGTGAAAATTCAGATTGAATAATTTGGCGGTTATGTGTTGTCCCAACATCGAAGTCGTCTGAAAAATTCATCATTTTTAAAGGCGTTCGACCATGCGATTATTTCTTACGTGCACTGATGTGAAACACTACTTAATAATCTTCACAATTCTGAGAAACATATATGTCTAAGAATTATAATTTGTCATGTAGAACAGTATTTTAATATTGAGATCACTTAGGAATTGTATGACTAACGAGTGAATTCATTGAAATAGACAAACATATTTAGTTTGTGTTAAACCTATTACGTGTCAGCAATGGGTGAAATGGGTCCACGGTACGGCTACTCAATCAAGCGAACATATCAGTTATAAATAGATTTATTTTGAATTCAAGATATTTTTGTGTCGTCCACTACACCCGCACATTCAGTGCTGACCCTTAGTGAATAAATTATTGGTCGGCAAAACCCGTATCAGCGCGACCGAGTATCTGTTATTACCGCTCAGCCCGTATACGTCTGAATCTGTGCTCTGACGTCAGTGGCAATGTCATCTGCGCTGAATGACGCCTGATGACGTTTGAATCAGTGACACCAGAATTCGCTTGAATGTAGCTCACATTGCAGCATCACTTTGTGCAGACTGGTACAGGATATACGACCCCTTTTTGCGCGATGAGTAATGTACATGTTCTCCTCAACAACTGTGATCTAATGTAATTATATATGTGTAGTGTTCATTCGAAGCAGTAATCAGGTAATAACATTGTGGATTAGAGCATTATCTATCATTTTCAATTAACTTTTGTTTCGTTATCTAATGTTGGCAACTGAGATAACTTTGCATTAATGTTGACGGTCAAGAGGTAATGCTAAACGTAAAAAAATGTCGCTTATGATTAGTTATTAGGGGGCCACCATTAAATTCTCAGGGGGGGGGGGGCAGGAGTATTTTTGAAATAAATAATTTCGGGCGGACTCTGCGTGAAATAAATAATTTACTTCAAGAACTGTTCCCTATAAACATGTAACAAAATGTGAAATTTTCAGCGCCCCCCCCCCCCCTGGAAATCTAATGGTGGCCCCCTTAGCAATGTGTCTCTATTTATACTGCTTAAAATGTTGTGTGTAAGTTGTGACATCTGAGATTGATGTGCTCAAATGAACGTGTCATTTAGTATGCCACATGAGACGTTGGTCGTAGAAGGAGGGCCAAAAGTAAACCAACGTTGGGCCAACGTCGCATGTTTGCTGGACTTTCACATAACCGTTTGGACACCTGTTTGTGTCCGTCCCGCATTCCAGAAACAATCCATCGGGCGAGCAGCTGGATAGTCCTAATCTACACGACACATTGGGTTATTGCGCTTTCTATATGGGGGCAACATGAACGGCAATTGGCCAACAGAGAACCAACACGACATACCGCAGCAACTATTGATCGCACATGCCTCCTTTATTGCCCACCTACCATATAATTTCCCTATACATGTATGAAATGTTGCTATTATTCAAGAGCAAGCTTTCGATACAGTATTGGGTGTTTTAAAATGTCACGAAATATGAAATGTAAATCTCAGCTACATTGCTATTTATTACCATCTGGCATTTTAAATCAATTTCCAGCTGGAGATAATAAAAGTTTCGTATATTTCGAAGACGATAGGGAAAATTATTGTGATTGAAGTTGTACGCGGCGTTTTTGCACTGTTGGATTATCCGAAATGTCTAAATCTAACTCTAAAACCCTGAAAACTGTAGAGGTTTGACTTGATGTAGAAACATCTTAGAGTGCTATCCTGGGATGACGTTTAATATTGACATTTTGTTAAATACGGCAGCACCAGACATGCTTAAAGTAATTTATGACATGCTTAATTATTTCTCATAACTCCGATCAGCTGGTTAGAGTTCTAATGTTTAATGTAATTTTATAACACTATATGCCACACGTCTTCAGCAACAAAGCTTTTTTTGGACCACACATGTACTTACTTTGGTCAATAAAAATATCTATCTATCTAGACAGCATTCCTCACATCACATCGAAATCTGGATCTAATGTCTGTGAAGATTTAGTTTGATGACATCAGTAATAATTTGTTTACCGCAACACCAAGACAAAGACTGGAGAGTTTTCTAAAAAAAAATGTTCCGAGTATACCTTTACTTGTATATAGTTCTCCAAAACATCTCCGTGAATCTTGTCGATGTTTGGAGAGCAATCACAGATATTATTATGATATCACATTCACGCTTAACAATGACTTTTAAATAGTATTTATTAGTTTTTAATATATAAAAATATAATGATTATCAGCTCGACGAATCCACTTTCACCACCAAGAAGAGACGTAAACCTCAATCAATCTATAATCCACATAGACTAAAACGACCAGTTTATGAAACACTCTTACTAAAACGACCAGTTTATGAAACACTCTTACCTTCATTCTAAATGATATTAGCAAACATATCACGTGTGTCTTCTCTATCGAGTATATGTGGCTTTGCGATCAGCTCTTTGACGGACCATCTGATCATTATCGCCGATCAAAAATTTTGTATATCCTCTGAAATTTTCTGGCGCTTCTGCAAAGCAGTTTCAAGTAGGTGAAATATTAAACTCGTTTCCCAAATTACAAAAAAATTTCATTCAGCGGTTTGGAAGAATCATTCATGGACAAACGCATTTAGGGCCCACATTGTTATACTATATCATGGTTTTCTGGTTCGGTAATGGACGCAATGTCCCCTTCTGTTGTACCAGACAATCTAATACCCTGTCATCTGAGGCACCAAACTCTGATATACCAGTGTCCTCTATTAGACAAGGGTCAGGGAAGAATGCCATCCACGTATCATAATCTACTATACCACAACTTAACCGTAAATCTGATTATTATTGAATAAAAATATGAGAGGAAATCGGTTTTTGTAGCCACGATTTATTCTGTGATGTCTCGCTTGACTTGGTCTATTATTATATTGCCAGTTTTTGTGAGGTACTAACTCTAATACAACTCCTGATATTCTTGACTGATTTAGCCCACACGTAGATACTGTGACCTGTTAAAGGATCAACATTGACCCTAGCTCTCTGGGTAAGCGAATCAGACACAAACGCAGCATTGAGACACCATATGGCTAACGTGTTTTGAATTAGCTGCTCAGTAGTCTGTATCCATGGGATGGAAGACAAGTAATGCTGCTAGAATTCGACCCTTAATAGAACACATTCCGAGTACCCGAGCGATATTGGAGAAGGTGTACGGATAGACAGATGTCACGTGATATGTCAAGACAGGAAGTGAAGTGACATGCTGTATAAGCTAAAAAGTGGATGACACATATACATTGTCTATGTTCTTTCATATGTGATGTGATTTATTGTAACTAACTAATTTATTATAACATCTATGACTGTATTTTGAACGAATAAGCAAATCATCATAAAAAATAACCTAAACACATCTTGATCTTGGAATAGCGATACCAATTTCTCAAATAGCGTAGAAGTAAGTATTATGATTTAAATATATATCGGCATACATGAACTAACACAAACTTACATAATCATATGACGTAAAACGGTAAAATAATGTTTAAAATGATATATTTAGGAGAGTACTCTATCAATGACTACAGTATCAATGTTTGCCACTAGTAAACAACGCATATATATATAGGATAAAATAAAAGACTGAGCAGGTTGTGGGATGATGTATATCTTTTCCGAACAATCTACTACTGTCATAATAATGTATGGAAATGTGCTGTCGTTTGAAAGTGCATCAAATTCAGTGATGTGTAACTCACATTATGTACCATATATTCCAGTGGTATATTTGGCATTATCCTCAAAATCAACCTCAATGTATTAAACATGTCAAAATGGGCTTTAAATTAATTTAAGAAATATTGATTGCATAGGTTTCGTTAGTGAAGGGGTAGGAAACGATAGTGATATGCTAATATACCAGCTAATATTTTGTAATATCACATATGATGTGAACTGTTCTCACTAAATAATGATTTGGTGAAGAGATTCGGTCTATTTTGGCTGTCAAAGTTAAATGTTTTAGGAGAAATTGGTGAGGAATCTTCTAAATACTGACATCACGGCGGGGTTAATATTAAATTCTACAAGTACACTTTAGGGGATATACATGAAGAGCTTTCTACTGCAGTGTGTATTGTTAATCTTTTCAACGGTTGTAATTATAATATGATAATATTATAATATGATAATATATATATAAATGAAATATTTGTGATATATTTGTAAGATGATTTGATGTAATAATAATTGATAATTTCATTAGATTTATTTGTAAGATAATATGTAATTTATACTGCTTACATTGTATTCTTTTTAGTTGCAGCAATATAGCAATGAAACGTTGTAAAATTACCATCACCGCAAAATCAATAGTCTCGTATAGAATCATGTGACTTGACGTCGGAATTAGAAATAATGGTATATACATAATATTTTAACATTTATTGTTAAATTTAAAATATGTACACCTAGTTTCCAGAATAATGTATATGTTTGGGTATGATGCAAAGTATTATATTCTGATTTAGTATGATGGATGATTTAAGCCTGCTGCAGCAAGTGATCAGATTAGCCAATATGCCCAGACAGGCGTTCCCAGCAAACACAAGATTAAATGTTGGACTAAATATTTAGTCCAAGTAATTAATATACACCGAATATGAGCAATAACGGTTAACATGGTCAAGCATCACATATCAGAGATACATTACAGGATATATTTCCCTTATATTACTGTTAATTTTCGCAAAAATAACAACTCGGGACAACTTGAAGTCCCCAGATAATTGTCTGTTGATTGAGGATCACTTCTCATGATAATGCACTTAGTCCTGTCACACAGGACCTTGAGGTCATAGCGTGCAAATCATACAGGATCGCCTGAAATATGAAGAGCGAGTGCAAACTCTCTGAGTCCAAAGGAATGTGATGTTTTCCGATTGTTTTCTACTTGACACTTGAAAACAGATGGATTTAGTCTGTAAGAAACTTACTTGAATTAATTCTCCAAATAATAATTTGAAAAATCCCGGAATTCTTGATACATAATATAACGTCACACCAAGGAATTCTTGGTCACACTCTCTGTGTATCGCTTCTCAACAGAGACGTGCTAATGTGATGCGAATATAAAACTTGTTATTTATAAATAACCGATAATGAGGCTGGTATGTATTGCGCAAAGAAACAGTGATAAACCAAAATTACTACTAACTAAAACAGTAGAAAACTTAAGATGCAAAATGTAGATCACCGATATTTGCTGGTAATCGTCAATATTGTCTGTATGAGGAATTTAGCCATTTGATAGTAATTGTCAATACTGTCTTCTTGGATGTTAGACACACCTTTTGTAGTCCGAGATTGCTGATGGCCGTCAATATTGTCTATATATTGTATTTTAACCTGATATCTATTTGTCGTGCCATACAAAATCAAGAGTTTCATATTGTGGTTTGTTGCACGCTGTGTAAATTATCGTACAGTTTTATCAAATATTATTGAACCCGTTAAACCCTCACGATTCAGGATTTAATTTCTACACCTAGGCGTCTTAGAACGACAATTTTAATGGGACCGTTCTAATATGGCAATATTTTCGCTTTTGTTTGCCTTCCCAGGATTTTAGTATTTAAAGGATATATGATGTTATTGTGGTGGGGGATTTCATGATCTCGCTCATTGTGGCCACTTCACAGGTTCTGCACGCAGCGCCTGTCTCTACATTCAGTAAGTCACTAGACTCTTGGGGGCAGTCGTACATTGTCTGTGCTGGGGGCCATCATCAAAGCCTCGCTAGGGTGAAGGTCACCCCTTTACTTGCGAGATTAATATTTGGACATTCCTTGGTCGAAGATCTGAAGTACTGGATCAACATCTGCTAAATTATTAAACATGATCACCAGATGACAAAAGCCAACAAAGCACCACCCATCATCCTAGCTGTGGACGAGCCCACACTGTAAAATTGTGGGCCGTGGATTGCTGTATTCGTTTTACCCGGGAAAATCAACGTCCTTTAACATGGCGTGACTGAGAGTGATCTCCAACGCCAAGGTCAGAAAAATGCCAATAACTTTGTAATGACATTGCTACAAATGAGCTGAGCATGCTATGTTGTAGTTGAAATGTTAAGGATTTTAATCCACCTAATATTGACCTGATTACCCAGGCTAAGTCTTAGATATGATCGTCCAAGTTGCACGTTTTTGGTGGGCGTAATCTGTGGCCGAGATCTTTCAGCCACGATCAGCAACATAACACAATAATGTTATGTAATAACGTACAATTTTCTCAATATCTGGCCAATGTCGGATATGTCTATAATTTGTTTAACCAACATATTGGTGTTGTATTTGCTGAAAGGTTAAAATACCCTCTCCCCCCCCCCCCCCGAAAAAAAAAGTTTAAGTTTAGCTTACGTGCCTACTAGCCTATTGGTCACTATTCATTTAAACAAAAGTATTATATGGAAAACAAATATAATGACGATTCAATATTTGAGCAAATAATTATTCACACATAAAATAAACTGAACTGAACGGATGTTATAATTGGGAGAATAGGTACATAAATCTAGTCCTGACGGCCTGAGAGCAACCACGTTACCTTGCGGCCACAGATGCCATCAGGTCAAGAATAACCAGAATGACCGGCACGTCATACTGCGCCGTGCAGTGATCAACATCCAAAGACTAATTCAATTCTGGCCAATTTGGTTGGCATGACTGCAGTCTGATATTTATGTCCCCACCAGGAGGCCAAATCTATCTCAGATCAGCACACGAGACTAACCGGTTGTCTCCCAAGCATCTCGAGATGTTGGCCCAACTTTGGCCTAATGGTCGGTGAATGGCCTCTTCTTACACAAAATGTAATATAGTAAGCACACGGAAAATATTCTTCACGTGCCATTTTTACTTTACTCATGAGTAATTCAATATGAAAATACCAGAATAATTTCTGCTACAGATACATTTGAAAGTTAAATGAGACCAAGCAATCTGAGAGAGTGAGCTGCTTGCCTGGTTTGTCGATTGATCTATTTGAAGTGATAAATGACTTGGCTTGCCTATTATCGGTAGACCCTATCTTCACATTTATATAGGACTTGACTTACCGTAATATAAACTTAGTATTGATAGACCCTATCCTGGATGTTTAATTATCGTGTGTTCACATTTATATAGGTCTAAACTGATTTGATGCCAAAGAAAGAAGTCGTATGCAGTATAAATAGATGTATTCTGAATGGGTCTAACTAAATTTAACGAATTAAGGCAGCTAATCTTAAGTCACAAAAACACATTCAAGAGCAGATTAGCATGCTTAATTTGGTCAGACTTCGGGATACGCCTGATCAAACTTGATCAGCCTTTATGAAGATAATCTGGCGTACTAGGCCTATACCATGGAAGAAAATTCAGTCCGATCAGCCAAAAAGAACATATTTAGTCTGATAAGTAGGCCACTTAGACGCATATTCAGCCTTATTCTGTACGTAATATTAACGTAATATACAGTATAATTATAGACCTATAAACATATTAAGAGCGATACATTTATAGGCAATAAAATATGATTCACAATAATGGAAACATAACATATCATATATAATTATATCATGTTAATTAACAGATTAAAGAATCATTCAGCTTCAAAACGCGCATGCCTGGGACGGTCAAGTGTAGGCCAACAGTAGCCTATTGAGTACAGATTGACGGCATTAATATAGCCACTGAACTGATTACAAGATACTACTCAAACGAGACATTGATCCAATGCTGTTTTAATATTAGGCCAACCTCTGCGACGCTGGCCCAACAGTAAACCAACATTAGATAAATGTACAATATTTGAGAGAAAGTCCTCCTGCCCAGCAAACGCAAGACATTTGTATGACATTTATGCAATGTCGGCCCAACGTCTTCGACGTTGGTCCAACATTGCATAAATTCATACAAATGTTTTGTGTTTACTGGGTGACAATACAAACTTGGGGGTCAAGAAGTTTCCAAATCCCCGCAGTAATACAGTCAGTTTGCTTGCAAGTAGGCGACCAAGTAGGGGCAAAAGACAAGGGCTTTGAATTATCACCTCATAGATGTCGCTCAAGTATATATGAACTTGCTGTGATTTGAGAACTTGCTCTTAATGAGGCTTTGGGTATGAAACGCATATTTAGTATTATTATGGAATAGGGCCTTGGCTTACCCACGGGCACTATTGCCTTCTGGGGGACCCTTGTCCCGCGAATTTTGACAGTTGACTACACCTTTAACGTAATAATACCTTACAGCAGATACGACATGATATAAATAACCGATCAAAATATGTGATAAATTTCCCTTTTTAACAGTTTATATTTTCACGTGCTAAAGGGAGATTATTAGTACTTGTTTGTTGACGGGGTACACATATGCTCACTGACCTGGTCTTTTCATATATACAACACGGTTTGGCGGCGGCTTGTTTGAAGTCATTGTAAAACAAATCCCAGCCTGCAATCACACGGCTAAAGTCAGAAGCCAATTTACTGCAAGTCCTGCACAACATATAATAGTGAGTTGGCCAGCTACGTTAAGGTTTTATTGTCGTCATCGCCCTGTAAACCTAGAACCTTGTTAAATATATCTACAGCTGCCAAATTCTCCTCCGAATCGTATTTAGGTTTTTTTCACAACCATCCCTGTGGAATGTGCTACTATATTTCAAGACACATTTGGGACAAAATGTACACTTCATATTTAAATTAAGGCTGTACCAAGATTTCACCAATATTGCATCAATATGAACACGATGAAGCACTGGCGTCTGAAACACATTAGGTGATCATGTGAACTGGCGTCAGAGTAGCTTGGCATAAAATATGTTATTGAAATTACGAATGATGGACCTGATTAGTAGGACCTATAACTTTTGAAAAAGCCTGTGTTGAAATTGTCAGTAATATGCCTGGTGAACAATTGAACAGTTGAACAATTGGATATCTATCAATCATCCAAGCATCTGTAGTGGAATGAGCATTATGATTGCCGTATTACTGAGATGAAATTCATGATGCAAATCTCAACCATGGATTGTTGTCACATTTGACACTGCCCTTTATTATAGAGAAAAATAATCTTTGTAGCTTTTCCTTGATCAATTTGAACGTGTTGTTAGACGGCTAGGCAGCTTCATGTGAATTGAACAGGGGTATAATATTATTCTCCTATACAGTATAGAGGCCGCACCTTTTGTGTCACAATTTATTTCGGTCTATGTTATAATATTTTAAATACAGAAAGATGGACATTGAATTCCAAGCAGCATACATAATAACAGACTAGTCATAGTGCTATCATGTGTTGCTATAGGACATAATATCTCAGAAAACTCGAAACGCTCACCCAAAGCTCCCTTAATGTTGGCCTATCGTCTGCGATGCTGGCCCAGCAAAACAACAATCTTGGCTCAACGTCTCTTGTTTGTTGTGATTTTGGTAAAGTAGGCGGAAAGAACCAGGACATAGCTGATCTGCTCATGGGAATGACATGTGCACCACAGCGGAAAGCCACAGAGAAACCAATGATAGATACATCCACCACGGCTAATCTGCAGCGTGTACCAATCTAGTTCTCCCCACAAATACGACGGCTCCCATCTGGAGCAAATCAAGATGGATGGCACTGTTGAGAAATTGACGAATGACGTGACAGTCATTCCTGAACGCACCGTATTATATTTAGATGCGCTAACATTATCATCCGCCATACGTGTGAAAGGGAGGCACAGTAATCCATATAACCCTTAACACACTAAAATCATTTAACCCTTACAACGCTGAACCAAAGGTTTTTTTTCTATTTGAATTAACCCTTAAAGTTATTTTTGTAAAATCCATGGAGACCAAAGGGTTTTTTTCATTTTGAAATCATCATAAATGTCTTCGTTATCTCTTTCTGATTCATTTGAATACCTATGTTAGGGGTCTACGGCCATTAAAGATACTTTAACCCCTACAGCGCGGGGATAGACTTTAGTCGTCAGAATCTGACGTCTACAGACGTCAGATTCTGACGACTAAAGTCTATCCCCGCGCTGTAAGGGCTAATCATAAATGTCTTAGTTAGTTTTTTCCGCTTCATTTAAACACCTACATGTTATGGATCTACGGCCTATATAAATATTTTACTCTTGCAGAGCAGGATCGACTTTGGCGTCAGAATCTGACGTCCAATGAAGTCGGTCCGCGCGCTGAAATGGTTAATTATACAATAATTTAGAAAAACTGGGAATAATAAGAATTTGAAATAGGTACAGCAATAAGACTAGGAAAAACATCATGCTACATCCGAATTCATTCCTTATACATGTAGCAATAATATTGGTATACCAGAGTACATTTTTTTAAAGTTAGCTATTTTTTACTAATTCGGCGGTTTTATCTTTTTTTTTTGCATAGATTTTGTTATTAGATTTTTTAAGATCAGCTAAAGTGTTTGTTGGCTTCTGACTAATCATGCTAAGACGGACGCTAATATGGTCAGAAAAACTGCTGACCAGTCTGACCAGTGTGGTCAACCCTGGTGACAACTAATTAGTGAGGCTATTTTACGGGTGTTACGCACTCATCAATCACATGTGTGTTATAACAGGCCACACATCTGATGAGAAGGCGGGGGTCTCTGTGCTACTTTCTTAGTTACATCTTCGCGTAGTTAAACACTATAAGTTAGTTAATAAAAAGAAATAATGTTAGTGTAGATACTCCTGTGACACATGAAACTTAATTATTTGTGTGTTTCATACAGTACAGGAAGACCACACGAATATAACAACAGTCAATGTCGAACTATATTGTCGTAAATGACCTTAATAATCATGCTTATTACTATTGTGTTGACATATACAAAATATCAATTCCGTTTTTTAGTGCACATGTAGTATGCATTTACAGACTGATAGAATATCCACTGTTTTTTTTTCGATCAATTTCAAAATCTGCTCGAAAACCTTTCATCCATCCCAGGAGAATTGATAATTTTAGGTGATTTCAATTTATATTTAGACATTCCATCACATCATACAAAAACGTTCACAGATATTTTAACGTCTTTCGAACTTCATCAGCACGTCAATTTCCCAACTCACATCCACGGCCACTGGTTGGACCTGTGCATCACTCGATCAGCTAGTCAGATTGTCTCTTATATTTTCCCATCTGATGGCTCATCTGACAACTTAACAGTTGTAGCTGAACTAAAGAGCGATCTGTATCGTCATACAGCCAAGAAACAGATAACATACAGACGAATTAATCAAATTGACATAAATAAATTTAGAACATATATTATTAAATCACAACTCATTACAAGTCCAAAACTGTCTGCAGACAGTCTTTATAAGCAATTCCACGATACATTGTCATCCATTTTGACTACTCATGCTCCTCTCAAAACAATATCAGTTTCTCCTAAACCGCCGAATCCTTGCACTACATCAACAATTCAAGCAGCCAAACGCACACGACGATATCTTGAACGCGTCTGGCGTAAATATCGTGTTCCATCAGATAGATCAAAATATGTTAAGCAAGCCGACCTGTACAATAGAATGATGGA
Organism: Flabesymbios commensalis; assembly: GCA_964017125.1. NCBI lineage: Eukaryota > Metazoa > Annelida > Polychaeta > Terebellida > Flabelligeridae > Flabesymbios > Flabesymbios commensalis. The sequence goes on along the minus strand of OZ024910.1, from coordinate 43,823,479 downwards.
GAGAGCTAGGCGAGAACATATTGTAAATCACATTCATGAAAATGAGAAAGACGCTGGAAAATTTGGAAGGTGGTCAACTCGGTACTACACCGAGTTCCTACTTAATCAATGCCTACCACAAGTGATATCACCACACTTTGCCACAGTTTTTCCACCTTTTTTGTAAATAAAATGAAATTTTGCGATCCTAAACACAATGTGTCTCATATGCCACCACCGGAAATTAATTTTCCACTGACATCGTTCGAACCAGCCACTGCAGACGAGGTCAAGAAATTAATCCTTTCTTCCCAGGACAAGTCCTGTGATCTTAACCCATTGGCTACCAAATTATTGAAATCTTGTCTATCATGATGTATTGCGAACTCCCATCACGAACATTGTCAATTTGTCTTTGGAATACGGCTCTTTCCCAGACGTTTTGAAAGTATCACACATCACACCCTTATTAAAGAAACCATCACTGTCTAAGGATGACATGAAAAACTATAGGCCAGTTTCGAACCTAAATTTCATTTCTAAAATAATTGAAAAAATAATTTCCAATCGTATCCGGTCCCATCTAGACAAAAACAACCTATAAAACCCCAATAAATCATAATATAAACCTCTTCATTCTACAGTTAAACTTGGGGAACCGTTCAAGACGGATTATGGTGTCCCCCAGGGCTCTGTCCTGGGACCACTCTTATTCACTCCATATACAACGTCCCTGAGTAGTGTGATCAGTAGGCATAACATCTGCCACCATCTGTACGCTGATGACACGCAGATTTATCTTTCTCTCTCCAAGACAGACCCTGAGATGTCACTGTCGCGGGTCCAGCAGTGCTTGCAAGACGTCTCCGACTGGATGATAGCTAGCAAACTCATATTGAATCCTGACAAGACAGAATTTATACTAATCGGCACTAAATCACAACAAGACAAATTTAAGAAATATTTCCCTACAAAATTACTTGATCAGGATGTAACACCAACTGATTCGGCACGAAATCTAGGGGTAGAATTTGACAAGGATTTCAATTTTAACATATATCAAAAGTCTGTCGATCATGCTACTATCATATACATGATTTGCGTCACTTGCGCAGATGCTTAAGAGCGACAGTGACTAAGACAATAGCAACTTCACTTTTGTCGTTCAAGCTAGACTATTGTGATTCTATCCTCTATAACATCCCAAATCGTGAAATAAACAAGCTGCAGAGCGTTCAGAACTGCTTGGCCAGGGCTGTGACCCGTTCTCCACGATTCTGCAGTGTTAGACCCTTGTTAAAATCCCTACACTGGCTCCCTGTTCAATTCAGAATCAAATACAAAATATGCACCCTAACATATAAAGTAATATATACATGTCAGCCAGTAAGTATATCTACATAATCTTCTTAAACCTTTAAACAGAACCCATAATCTCCGCTCGTCAGATGATAATCAACTGGTTGTTCCCAGAGTGAGCTCTAGGATGGGTGAAAGGGCTTTTTCGGTTGCGCCCCCCCCCCCAGCTCTGGAATTGTGTCCCTCTTGGGATTAAAATTTTTAAATCTGCACAGTCATTTCGGAAAAAAATTGAAAACTTTATATTTCGGCCAAGCTTTTCCATCCTAAAACTCAGTGCCCCGGTATGCTGGATCTACGAATTGGAACGGCAAACGGACAATGATAACGAGCACGAGTCGGATTTGCAGCGCCTCTGAGCTCGGGACACCGAGGATTTAGGCGCATTAGAAGTTTTTCATTTCATATTTTTCAGGTCTAGTATGCTAGTTTGCGCAGTTTTAGCCTACACACTAATGTCTAATGATTGCAATTCAAAATAATTACTCATTCATCCCTGACCGCATAGTATGGCATGCAAGAAGAAATGAAACACTGGCCCATGTACGAGTGCTGTAAGCTCACTTAGTACACGAATATCCCAACTAACACGAGACACTGAACCAATGTTGATATAAGGTTGGTCCATCGTCTTCGAATCTGGGCCAATATTACATCAACATTGGTTCAGAGTATCGTGTTTGTTGTGTATAATATTCAAGTGACACACTGTGGATCTAAAATCCAACAAATAATCCCTTTGGATATGAAAGGGTGGATCTGCCCCTTCACAAAGTGGCAGATATACTCTTTCATATCCAAGGGGTAGAAATATGAACGTTACATGTCGCGGTCAATTATTCCACGTTTTGTGAGTGTGGTGTAGCGGAGGCGCGAATAATACATGATGTGTTATGTGACACAAATCAGTGGTTCATATCTCACACCGGCAACCGGCCTCTTCTTGACCAGCGTTAGAGATGTTGTGCCTACATTAATACAGCGCTGGGCCATGAATGTTCGAATGCCACTAGCGTGCATCTTCCACAACAAGTTATCTTACCACGCGCGCGCAGTGCGATACCTTGCTTTATTGAGTATAGCGTCAAACTAATTTAAATTGCGAGATACCTTGAATGTCGCACGTCTCAAAACCGGCCAATCAGACAGCGCTTCACAGCTGGCTGACAGCAAAGCTTGCTTGTTTCCGTTGGTATGATCAGATACCAGCCAGAGGTTCGACCTGGTGACATTTGCTTTTCACCTGTGAATAAATATTTTCACACATTGACATTATAATAGTGAGGCTGTGTATTCTGTGGCATTGTAGTAATTTGCGAAGGGTATTCAGTTGAGTGCGGTATGGGAAAATACACCTCTTGTCCAAGGAATAGGTGTGAACCTTTAAGCAAACACCTTTTTTATTGCAAAAATGCTGTTTGTTTCATGCAACCAAACATAACCCATGCAAATGTAACGTGTTTAGGACAATATAAAGTCTCATGTATTGTACAGTGGAATGTACCCGCATTCTTTATGTAGGCCTATGAGAGTATATTAATGTACTTTGTGTCATTTGGCCTTGGAACATACTCAGCTTCATATCGTAATTGTCGTGGGTGTTTTTCCGTGTTAACTTAAATTGCTCTTCAAACATCGGGCATCCGCACAGGTCTCTCCAGTAATAATTTGGATTTAGAGTGACTCTATCTGCGTGTGCTTGCTGATATCAAGCTCACTGTGATGCCCCAACTGAGCTGACCCAACCATGTGTTCCTTCATGGATGGCTGGGTGGCATCATTCTGTGGGCGGGAAACTGGCGAGGGTTCCGATCCAGAGTTCAAACAGAACAACGTTGCCATTCACATTCAAGTCGCATTCAAGTACCATTACGGAGATTCAAATGATACTTTAGCAGGGTATACGGAATTTTTCATTTTAATAGTGCTCTTCTGAGATGTTGTTGTGATATAGTGCACAAAAACTACACTTTTTATCTGCATATGCGTCACTATTAACAGATCAACCCGCTAAGCGCGACTATGGTCGTTTTTAATAAATTTCATTAGCAGATAAAATCACTGTTATTGGGAATGAAGTAAGTGTTTAAACATCAAGATTTGCTAATGTTTAGTCCCAAATTAAACAAATATATGAATAATTTTCACCCACTTGAACTGTTGAAGTTGTGGGTCGCGGTAGCGAGACACAGCTTCAAATGTGTGAAAATTTCAATTATTGAATTAAGCGGTTTAAGGTTTAAAACAGAACAACAGCATTTTTACATTATAGAGCAATTAAATCTAGATATTTTAGACTTGACACACACACACACACACCCCTCCGATCAACTCAAGTGGGTTAAAGCTACAGACTCTATGTTGTTTCTGGTTTTAGTTTTACCCCAGTTGCTTCTATCTCTGTAATCAGCGAGGTGCTTTCTGGGTACAGATGTGTCCCGCTGTTCGTACACAGTGGACTACTCCTTTAATAAGGACATTCCGAGTCTTCTGGTATTAAAAAAAAGCGATAAAAATAAAGTAAATGTTAAATTTGTGCAAGTCCGGATATTTCACGAACCTTAAAAGAACTCAACTATAACATACTGCCTGTAATAGGTTTCAAATGCTTCTACTGTTATCGAAAAACATATAGGTATATACTGAGGTCATTTTGAGTAAAGCAAATACACATGCATACACATTTTATGATTGCATGTGGCAATACTAATTTATGTGCGGTTGTGGCTATAACAAACTGACAAGTTGAAACGCACACGATAGGTAAGAACGGCGTCTGCACTTCCAGCTCCAAATGAAATAATAAATTTTGAATGAACGAATGAAGGCATGAATAATGAGTGAATGAATACACAATGAATTAAGAGAATGAAAGATTGAATGCAACTGACCCATGCCCTTCGTTGCTTTTTAAACCCGAACACAAAAATGTAGACGCGTGGAAAACATGATTTACGATGACAAGCTAATCTGATGGACATGTCTTTTATCCGAACGCTGGCAGATTGCGTGAATACATGAGAAATAAAACGCTTTTTAGATTTTGGCTAAGAACAAATAGCATAACGAACATGGCTAATTTTGTTTTCGACAGCAGTTTCAATAAATTACAGTAAAATTAAATAATGTGCATTATCCTTTGACACATTTTCCACACTAAAACCGACGCGAAAAAATCGGCGAGACGCGCGATAAAAATGTAGACTATCAGTTTTCGCGTTGCCCTTCGGGCTCGCCTTCACCTTAGCGCTGGTATATTTTGGCAATGGTAACATGGTGAGTTTGATCATTTTTGCTCGCTAATTCGCGCTCGCGTTGGTATGTTTTGCGCAAAAGGTGATTTAAAAACCCAGAAAATAACTGTTTGCTTTCCAGTAATTTGGTTCCCATATACTGGTTGATAGTAGTAGAATGTACTAACTTTGGAACAAATGTTTGAAACTTATGACGTGTCGACTTGCTACAGCAAGCGTTGATCACATACTGATGTCATGGCGGTGAAATGGCTCAGACATCGGCGGAATGATCTCGTTATAGATGGGTGGTAGCTGGTAGCTTTGGTTCCTGTTCATAGTTAGGCGTCGTTGGTGTTGTAAACAAAATTGAACTAATTGTCATTTTATGGTATTTTAACCAGATAAATTTCCATAATATTTTATTGTTAAACGTTTGTAATCTTACAATGATATTCTTATAACACATTCCTCAGGCTGTCCACGTCTCTGTTTGCTGTGACTGTCTGGCAGACAATCCACTGACCTATTACTTATTCTCTCTGGGGCCTGGACCTCCTCGCCATTTCCCTGCCAAACCTAATGGAATTCTAAGTGTTTCTGAGCCGTGGACTGCTTTGTGTGGCATACGATAACATACAGCTACATAAAATGCATCGTGTTACATAACGGTTCTCAAGCAACAGGTCACGCCGCAAGTCATTTTTCCACCACATTGGATTTGTTCGTTATTACGCAATTACGGTAGTCAAAAATTGGTTTTGTCCAGTGTATGTCCTTAAAACACACCACTACATTATTTGCTTTGTCCAACCACTACATTCTAAGCCGGTAATGGAGAGTTATTGCTCATCAAGTACAGACCAATTATCATGGTAGGCCTATGGTACTATAATCAGTCAGGTGTGGCCGAGTTGTTGATTATGGAGGATCCTTATTACCGTCGGATGTGTTTTAAGTCAGTTCAAACCCTCGGAGCTCTACATTCTTAGCTGCAGAAAAGGCCTCAGCCTTCGGCCTAGGCCTTTCCCACAGCTAAGAATGTAGAAGTCCTCGGGCTTTATCCTGTACTGAATGTGTTATTCTTCCGTATTGGCGTAGTCCGGTGATAATCGTTACCCAGTCCGGCCAGGTGTGACAGGGCCATAGTGTAGATTGTGTATATTTTATATTCTTGGAGAATAGCATGGTGAGAAACACGCACAGCTGCTCAATGGACATTGTAATGCATGTTGGTATAAATACATTATGTATAGGATAAACACCGAAGAGCTCTACAATCTTAGCTGTGAAAAAGGTCAAGGCCGAAAGCCGAGGCTTTTTTCACAGCTAAGAATGTACAACTTCGAGGGTTTTAACTGACTTTTAAAAACACATTCGACCATAATGAAGATTCCTCATAATCAACAGCTTGATCACACCTGACTGCTTTTAATACCATGGGCCTACCATGATAATTGGTCTGTACTAGGCAATAACTCTCCATTCCCGGCTTAGAATGTAGTGGTCTTCTAAAGACATATTAAATGATTGCATTGTCAGCATTACGAGACTAGCATGAACATGGATTGAGAATGTGTATAGCATTTACTGGTGGACGGAAAACAATAACCACATACGTCTGTTAAAATTAAAACCTAAATTAAATTAAATTAAGAATTAAAACTAATAATCCACAGGAAGATGACGGTTGAGATCATTCTTCCAGTAATGAATCTGATGATAAGTAAACATATTTTGTATCTTATTTTAGAACTGCTAAATGAATGGCTGCTATAAAATTGTCCAGCTAGTTATAAACCTTTGTTATGCTGTCTATTAGAAATAAGTTATAGCCTTAGAGCTTAAAGTTAGTTAGGATTATACTGAGATTAAGAATGATGCAGGTTTAAAGATCGATATTTTAAAAAATAAAAAATATTATTGAATCAATATATTCCTTGCTTATATATTCCAATATATTCCTTGGAGTTATTACAGTGTTAATATGCAAACCATCATTAGAGTTATTTCATTTGTACTGCCATTTCGATTGAAACGGACCACTACATTATTTTCTTTGTCCGACCACTACATTCTAAGCCGGGAATGGAGAGTTATTGTTGATCTTGTTGGCTTTTTTTCAAACCTAAGAATGTAAAGCTCTTCGGGCTTTATCCTATGCAAAATGAAATTGACAAAGAAGATAACTGAGCACTCAAACGATTGCTGATAACAAGTTTATTAACAACTGCAACATTACTGTGTTTTACCAGTAACATATAAATTTACATTACAAAGCAACAGAACACGTGATTTACAGGTACTCATGACACATTTGCCCAGAAAATGTTTGAAAAAATGTTATGATTGCTATGAGAAATACTTCTAATCTATACAGAACATTTTATATGACCATTATACCGGATTACACAAATCACAAGGAAATCGAACTTCGCAAACATAATTATTATGTTTAAGAAAGTGAAATATTTTTTTTGTTTAAGTGTGAAAAAAATTAAGTTCTGCAGATAGGAAACGAGATAATTAATTTGTCAAATTACAAAATTCCAGCTCCAGCCACAGCCCCCCCCCCCCCCCCTATAATTGAATGGTGACCCGCCTTTGGTCGATTTACTTTATGTTTTGTTAGACTGTACGCATGACAACATCGGATGTAAATGGATGACCGTCTAATGTGTGAATGTCCCGTGAGTGAAACCCATGATCAATATTACTTAACCTTAGACATGTTAGACTAACTTCGGTCACAAAACCTTTCACGTTAGGTCTGAGATCAGAGAAATACAAAAAGGAGGCCATGAACTTGGCATTACTATGCCAAGGTGACATATTGCTACATTAAGACACTTTCGCGATCTAAACGTTAAGGATAAGAAGATAATGGACAGGCTCTGAACCAAATTATGATAGAAGTCCACAAAATGATGAATAATCGTTTTATTCTCGTGCTCTAATTTGGTATCACTTGAGATCAGACATGTGATCTATTACATGCAAACTATTAATATTACTATTACTATTACTTTGAAATTATTCTTCTAATACTAAATTACTATTACTATTACAGTCTTCGAGTTACAGGCATAATAATATTACTATTGTCATTACTCTACCATCTATTACTATTACAATAACTTTGCGTCACTATTTCCAAAGCGATAACGAGCTATAATGCTATGCTATATTTTCCATGTACATTTTATAATAACAAACATCAAATATCAGTATCTCAAGTTGAGATACATGCCCCCATATTTGCGCAAGATAACGATTGTATCATTTTAAATGTCATAAGAAATTATAATCAGGTGATGAATATGCCAGGAGGGACATTACTGACATGAACCCTTAACCCTTTCAGGTCTATCATGACGGGTATACCCGTCATCGATTTATGCAGCCTATGGACTACCATGACCCGTCATACCTTTAACACACACTCGAACAGCTATCCCCGTAATATATATATATAGCCTGAGACGTCACAATTCAGACCATATTTCACAACATTACCTTCCCATAGTTTCCTACAGTGGCTTCATGTACGCACAGTAAATTATAACGTCATAAACAAAATAGAACATTGGTAACGAGGCAGCGCTTTTATTATGTGACCCGTCTGTACATAACGAGTCTCATGTCGGAAAAATACAGTATGAAGTTGATGGTAGGCCTACTATTGGATAGCACACAGCTGGAGCTTTAATATGACAGCAAGGACATCAAATTATGTTGATCCGGAGCTCAGTTATGATCATTTTAGTGACGTGAATGGGTCAATATTTCAAAAAATAAAAATGGAGAAAATCGGCTTTAAAGTCATGGCAAAACTTTGATTCTAAGTTATTTATAGTATAAAAGATAGTTCCTTATGGCCAAACAGGATTTTTCGGCCAAGCTTCAAAATTTTTTATATATAGTTTTTAATGATTGATTTTTATAGCCCAGGATGTCTACTTTCAGAATCTGCAGGGTGGAATTGGATTAACTTCAAGCGTTTTTTAAAAATGGGTAAAATCCAAGATGGCCGCCAATGGCCATTTTGAAAAAAAAATCAAAAAAAATCTGATAATCACAATCATGTGATATGTCATTTCTGACTAATATTGGGGCGTAGAACCCATTTCTGGCCTTATAATGGTATACATTCGCTATTATTAGGCCATATCATGCATATTGCCCATTTTCTCAATTTGTATGGAGCCGACATGCGACTCATTTCGTGCAGATGGGTCACATATTTCAACATTTGGTCCAGTACGGCACATGGCATAATGGTTGGAGCTGAAAGGGTTAAAGCGCTGAAATATATTTGCATAAACCATGGAGACTAAAGGGATTTTTTACAATTTGAAATCATCATAAATGCCTTAGTTAGCTCTTCACGCTTCATTGGAATATCATGTTATGGATCTATGGCCATTATAAATATGGTTACTCTTACAGTGCGGGGATCGACTTTAGACGTCAGAATCTGATGTTTTAACAGACGTCTGATTCTGCGTCCAAAGTCGGTCCCTGCGCTATAAGGACTAACTGATAGTCATCCATCTCTGTGTCAGTTGGCTGGACGTACATGTAGGTCAGGCCTACAATACCATGCAGAGTAGCGCAGTAAACATAAATAGTTTATTTCCCAATGAAAACAATAATAACTTTCAAGAACATTGTATGATTCACATGCATATTTATCACTACATTGCTAATTAAACTAAAGTTATGCTTAAAATAATAGAGCATATAGAAGGCCACCCTACATCAACCATGATATTGTTAAGGTATTACCATTTCCTGCAAAATAAAACAGTAATATTACCCCTTACAGTGCGTGGATCGATATTAGACGAAATAATTTGAAGTCAGTAGACGTTCGATTCTGACGGCTAAAGTCGATTCCCGCGCTGAAAGAGTAGATATATTTCTAATGGCCACAAGCGGAAAGAGCTGACTAAGACATTTGTCATGCTTTTAAATGAAAAAAATCATTGGTTTCTTGGTTTATATAACAGTTATTTCAGTGTTGTAAGGGTTAAATACTACACAACTGCTCGACTGCTGATATCTAAGAGTATGTCATGATGCCATGGCAATGTTGCCATGTCAGTTGTTTGCTTGCAACTGCTTTGGTTGCGCAGACTTCATATTTCCTGTGAGAATTGAACTTATTTTTATTCTGACTATTATCAAATCACTGAATAGATTGTGCTCATGGGTAGCGATTTTAAATGTCAAGATACTAGCTGACAAATTAGAATGATTAGTTATTTATTGTTTTCCACAATACCTTTTCGAGACTTCATAATGTGTACATCGCTTGAACAGCAACGTGCCAAAGTTTATTAGGCATGGCACATCGTCCAAAATACAGAATACATTACAATACCATTAATATGCACATTACCATGTATAATTTTTTACAATATGATAACTTCGCACATTTCTTGAAAATTGGGTATTTTAGTAAAAATATATGTCCTCTCGAAGTGCTTGAACAAACAAGTAAAAAAACAAAACAAAAAATACTATATATGGTCCCTGACAGTACTGGCGTGCAAAACCAAACGGCAAAACAAAAAGTTATTGTTCACACTTTAATTAGGCAGGTATAGCTTTTCGGCTTTGCACGGCAGAGTAGGGTCACCCACACTCAGGCTCAGACTTAAACTTAGACAAATTGATTCGATTTCCTACAGAAGTTTTGTACAAACACAGAAAGACAAGACATAGACTTTACGTCGCTAGCGTAGAAGCCATATAAAAGAAAAAAATATATGGATATGCATTCTCGCCCTAATAATGATGTTAAAATGCTTTAATATATACCTTAATAAAAGTACATCAACGCAAATCAAGTTATAATGTGTACATAATACAAAAGCAGAACTAATCACACGCAAACAAAACAAAATAACAAATTACAGTTATTTGAATAATTTTCAATAAAACAGACTTTTCATATAGATCAATATACCAGTCTGAGAGAGACTGTGTGTAAATAATTTATCTTTACAAATATAGGAGCAATTGTTAATGGTAGTTACAATATGATAAGCAATACATTTTTTTACAAATTATTTTAAATTCAAAAATCAATATATAGATCTTAGCTTCTGGTGTGGTAATTATGTGGATTTTGATTAAATATCAATGTTATAAAATGAGAAGGTAAATTTCGATCAAGGTACCGATAATAAAATTGTACTTGCCGCATTTATACCATATCTTCAACAAAAACATCAGTTGGCAATGAATGTCTTAATATCATAAACAATCCTATAGAACGTGATAATTTACTAGCAATATAGTTGACATGGAAATTCCACTTCAAATTCTTATTAAGTATTAAACCAAGAAAATAAAAAATATCGACATTTTCAATTTTAACACAATTTATAGTTATTGTTGGATAAATAATTGATATTTGACTCTGATGGGAGAGCATAAATTTGGATTTTGATATGTTTGGTGAGTTATCAAGCTCAAGCTACAAAATAATTTACATAATTCTTTGTTATATAAATTTAATTGATTTGCATCAATTTTACTGGTTGTAGTATCCTCAGAAAAAATGATAAAATTAAAAAGTATACTTGTATTTACAAAATCATTAATGTGAGTTATAAAAAGAAAAGTGCCTAGATTTGATCCCTGTGGAGCCCCTGTCGGTATTTGTGGCATTTCGAAATTTTGATTGTCAAAACTTACATCTTGCTGCCTTTTAGAAAGTTAAAATGCAAGAAGATCTTAAAAACTACCACAAATACTAATAGCTGAATACGAACGTTTATCTGATAATAATATCATAATTTAAAGTGTCAAAGGCTTTTGACATGCCCACAAATACTCCAACAAGGACCTTCCCTTCTTCCATCAAAACTGTAATTTTTACTAATAATTTCAAAGCAGCCAATTCAGTTGAATGTCCTTGTCTAAAGCCACATTTAGGCTACTGCTAGAGAGTAGTTTGATACTTTCAAAATAGGCATAGAGTTGTGAGTAAACAACTTGTTTCGACTATTTTAAATAAAGACGATATTATAGATACGATTAGAAAAAAATATTGTCACCCTTTTTGTATAAAATCACAACTTCGGCGATTTTTAATTTATCTAGAAAACAATCCTGTCGTTAACAATTGGTTAATTAAAACAATTATTGGTTGGTCAATTACCGATTCAATAAATTTTAAAAACGTTTTGGAAATACCATCTACACCAAAACTGGTCTTATTTTATAAATGATATATTACTTTGATAATATCAATATCACCTATTAGATTAAAATCAAAAGCAGGTAATATTGTTTAATGTATGTTTCGTATATGATTTATGAGGAAGAATTTTCATTTCAATTTCAAATTCAGGTCCATTATTTAGAAAATGAATTAAACTGATTTGCAATTTCCGTTCTATCTTTAAAAGTTTTACTGATCCACGTGAAAAAACTATCATATATCAGTGTCCTTCTTGTAGTTAACCAAATTTGTTTGATATTATGTTTAAAATTTTACACAAAGATCATCCAGTAATTAAATTTAAATATAATAATATTTAAATATTATTATATAAATATATTAGGAGACGATCACTTTATTTTAGAATGCCTTTTCTTGTCATGCATAAAAAATAAAATATGTAGCATTTAAAAAAAATTCAAATTGTCAAAGGTGATGTCAACATATAATGAAAAACAAAACTTGTAAACTATTTGAAAGTTGGGATTAAGAAACTGTATTCGAGTTGATGCACTAGCATCTGTTTCATTCTGACAAATTTCTTTCATTATTTGTACATTCTTTCCGGTTATATGTGATCCGCCCCATATAACATAACACCACCACTATCAATCAAAGTGACATTAGTCTATGATTATGCATTCTTAATCTATGCATTTGACTTGCACCTAAAATCAAAATTTAATTTAGAATCGGCTGTTTTGAAATTTTAAAAGAATGAGACAAATACATATTTTCAGGTCTGTAGTTAATAACTTGAGAATATCCTTTTATACCATATACATTTTGATTTGTTTCATCAAGCCAGGTATCAGATACACCAATCACTTTTATTTATTTATAGTTATTGTTGGATAAATAATTGATATTTGACTCTGATGGAAGAGCATAAATTTGGATTTTGATATGTTTGGTGAGTTATCAAGCTCAAGCTACAAAATAATTTACATAATTCTTTGTTATATAAATTTAATTGTTTTGCATCAATTTTACTGGTTGTAGTATCCTCAGAAAAAATGATAAAATTAAAAAGTATACTTGTATTTACAAAATCATTAATGTGAGTTATAAAAAGAAAAGTGCCTAGATTTGATCCCTGTGGAGCCCCTGTCGGTATTTGTGGCATTTCGAAATTTTGATTGTCAAAACTTACATCTTGCTGCCTTTTAGAAAGTTAAAATGCTAGAAGATCTTAAAAACTACCTCAAATACTAATAGCTGAATACGAACGTTCATCTGATAATAATATCATAATTTAAAGTGTCAAAGGCTTTTGACATGCCCACAAATACTCCAACAAGGACCTTCCCTTCTTCCATCAAAACCGTAATTTTTACTAAAAATTTCAAAGCAGCCAATTCAGTTGAATGTCCTTGTCTAAAGCCACATTTAGGCTACTGCTAGAGAGTAGTTTGATACTTTCAAAATAGGCATAGAGTTGTGAGTAAACAACTTGTTTCGACTATTTTAAATAAAGACGATATTATAGATACGATTAGAAAAAAATATTGTCACCCTTTTTGTATAAAATCACAACTTCGGCGATTTTTAATTTATCTAGAAAACAATCCTGTCGTTAACAATTGGTTAATTAAAACAATTATTGGTTGGTCAATTACCGATTCAATATATTTTAAAAACGTTTTGGAAATACCATCTACACCAAAACTGGTCTTATTTTATAAATGATATATTACTTTGATAATATCAATATCACCTATTAGATTAAAATCAAAAGCAGGTAATATTGTTTAATGTATGTTTCGTATATGATTTATGAGGAAGAATTTTCATTTCAATTTCAAATTCAGGTCCATTATTTAGAAAATGAATTAAACTGATTTGCAATTTCCGTTCTATCTTTAAAAGTTTTACTGATCCACGTGAAAAAACTATCATATATCAGTGTCCTTCTTGTAGTTAACCAAATTTGTTTGATATTATGTTTAAAATTTTACACAAAGATCATCCAGTAATTAAATTTAAATATAATAATATTTAAATATTAATATATAAATATATTAGGAGACGATCACTTTATTTTAGAATGCCTTTTCTTGTCATGCATAAAAAATAAAATATGTAGCATTTAAAAAAAATTCAAATTGTCAAAGGTGATGTCAACATATAATGAAAAACAAAACTTGTAAACTATTTGAAAGTTGGGATTAAGAAACTGTATTCGAGTTGATGCACTAGCATCTGTTTCATTCTGACAAATTTCTTTCATTATTTGTACATTCTTTCCGGTTATATGTGATCCGCCCCATATAACATAACACCACCACTATCAATCAAAGTGACATTAGTCTATGATTATGCATTCTTAATCTATGCATTTGACTTGCACCTGAAATCAAAATTTAATTTAGAATCGGCTGTTTTGAAATTTTAAAAGAATGAGACAAATACATATTTTCAGGTCTGTAGTTAATAACTTGAGAATATCCTTTTATACCATATACATTTTGATTTGTTTCATCAAGCCAGGTATCAGATACACCAATCACTTTTATTATTTTATAAATCAACTTAATCTCAATCAAGAATAGCCCATGTAAAACTGCAATTTAAATATCGGGCCTTTTACTGCATTTTAAAAACACCTGGCTGCACACAAAATAACAATCGCATCTGATTTCCAGGAAATGAAGCATTGTGGAGAGCGGCTGTACAGCGCATGGTCTGTCATGTTTATGTTCATCACAGGACAAGAGAAGGGAAATTATCACCCAGGGAGTCTGCGTGCTGACTGTCATCTAGCAAACATTGATCCAATGCTGGTTTGATTTTGGGCCAGCGTCACAAACTGTGGGCCGGCATTAAAACAGCATTGTTTCTATGAATTTGGTTCGCTGTTACCTAGTCCCCCCCATTCCACCGTGTTATGTCTTTATTGTCGCTTTGAATAAAATACAGCCCAGTAAGCACCCATGGTTGATTTATGCTGGGCCAGCATCGCAGACGGTCGACCACCGTTAAGCCAGCATTGTGCTAAGGTCTGGTCTTTTTACTGGGACTACACTGGGAGTGAATATTAGCCGTCAATATTTTTTTCAGTTGAATCAAGCGCCATAACATCAAACGATAAGTCAATTTTAAATCGTACAATACTGTTTTAATCCAAACAATCATTAATGTACACTTTGTAAATAATTGTCTATGATAAATTACTGCAGTTATGGTATTCTGTGAAACCAAGTAAAATAGATCGGATTCTATTTTCCTTGGTGAAACGCAGTGACGTCACCGGAAACCGCTTTGAATGGGAACTAGTGGAAATAAAGTAATATAAGACCCCCTCCGCCATACTTCATTGTATTAGCTAGCTCGGTGACAACACTGGGGATCAAGGCCATTGAGTTTCACAGAATATTGTCTGGAAACATACTGTGAGGTATGCACTTTGATGTGCTCAGTAATCAACGTTTTAGTCAGGGAAACGGGGCTCTCTAAATTTACCAGAGATAAAACTATCAATTATTCACCAGCTGTTCACGGAACTAATAATCAACTGATTGCATTTGACTAAGGGGCCGGCCATTTAATACCAGGGGGGGAGGGGGGTATGTTTTTTTCGTAAAAAAATAATTTGTTCACAAAATTAGCAGAAAAAAATAGTTTGCTCTATAGAATGTGAAAACAAAATAATTTGTTTATTTATGTGTGAGAAGAAATAGATTGTTGACAGCCTTCAGATTTTTCCAAATCTGCCGCAAACTGCCAAAGAAGGGCAAAAATGTCCTCGCTCTGCTCGGTCAAACGTCTAATGCGTATAGGTAATTTACAGGTTACACTGGCACACTGGAATCAGCATGATAAATAACACCTGCCTTTTAATTTTTTAGATTAATTTAGGTCTAATCAACTGTCAAAACTTGCAGGACATGGGTCCCCCAGAATGCAATATTGCCCGTGGGTAGGCCTAGGCCTGTATCATAATAATACCCATATATGCGTTTCATACCCACCGCCGCATTAAGAGTGAGTTCTCAAATCATAGAAAGTCCATATATTTGAGCGACATCTATGAGTAAATAATTCCACCAAAGCTCTTAGCCCTGGCTCTTAGCTGGGCGTTGGGTTTGCAAGCGAACTGACTTACTACTGCGGGGATTGCGAAACAGCTGACTTCGAGAATGTGTATTGAAAGGACAGCTTTTCCTCAAACATTGTAGTAGTAGTAGTAGTAAAACATTGCTTTACTTCACTATTCAGCACAAATGGTCTTTTAAGTGACATTGTAATACATAAAAACGTTGTAGTCAATGAGATGAATGATGTACAGATGATGATGTGAGAGTGGGGGTGATAGGGCATGGTGGGTTATTGAGAGAGTTCTCCTTCGCTCGCCCGATACTTGGGTTTAGCTATGCTATTTAATACTGAAACTCTGTGGCATTTCGCACAGCCCCTCTATCCTCGGGTCGGCTAGTTCCCAGAGTAACAATAGGAAGGGTAACTACATACATCCCCCTTGAGGAACCTAATGTCAAACACTCTATTCCCGGTTATATGAGGCTACCACAGCCTACACCAGCGCCTGCACTGATGCGGGTGCTGCATTGGCTCCGTTGTTGAGCGGAGGAACCAGGGTACGTCACTGCCATACCGCTCGAAGATTATGGCCAGATACGAGGAGGCTGCAGCTTCCTTTTGATGATTGCTGTAGATTATAGTGCTTCCGTACAATGCAGTACAGCATTCAACAGCCAATTCAAGATCCCTAATGACCCTCCCCGGATGGGGACGAAAAGTACTACTACTAGCAATCATCCCATTACCCCCTCAAACATTGTACACTCCGCCAATGTTGGTTCAATGTTGGGCCAGCGTTGCAGACTTTGGCCTAACATTAAAACAGCATTGGGTCAAAGTCTCGTTTGAGAAGTATCTTGTAATCAGTTCAGTTGCTGATATTATTGCAGTCAGCCTGTACTCTATTGTCTACTGTAGGGCCTACACGGCACCGTCCCACGCATGCCCGTTTCGCAGTTGAATAGATCTTTAAACATGTCCTGCAAAAAAAGTGTGTCTGTGATATCTCAGGAAAAAAATTGTTTGTTTTTGATTAGGGAGGAAAAAAATATTATGTTTTCTTGTTGAAAGGAAAAAAAATGTTAGGAAGAAAAACCATACCCCCCCCCCCCCTGGTATTAAATGGTCCGCCCCTAATATCTAACAGCCCTCATCAGTTAGTTACCTGCACTTTTGTTTTATAAGCTACACTTCAGATTTCCTGTCAGTTGCACAATGCCAACAAATACAATACATTAACCAAGTGTTGGGCTGAAGGTGGGGTAATGTTGGGCTAGCTGTCTTCTAGCAAACATGAGACATTGATCCAATGCTGGTTTAATGTTGGGCCAGTGTCGCAGAAGGTGGGCCAGTATTAACCCAACGCTCGGTTAAAGGGACATGCCCAGGTCTAAAATCATAACAAAATCGATGATTTTATTTTGGCATGATGTAAACATGTCCAACGACTAGAACTGCTAAAGTTTTTTAATGTTTGTGCTACGCATTCACCAGTTATAGTCAGGGAAAGTTGGCAAAAAACCTAAAACAAATTCCTTACCAAAATATTTTTGTACCACGGTCTTGTATAAGGTCTGGACTAGCCACACAAAATTTGTTTACTCTGGATATTCATAGGAGGATTTTTATGATGGTAAAATCCAAAATGGCCGACTATCTCACAGAAATAACATAGGGAGTGATAATTAATCATCAATTTGTTTACAAATGTGCTGATTAAAGGTTTGGAAGTTGTTTTACAATAAATAAACGACATAAAAAACAAAATGGCCGCCAAATGTTTTATTGAGGAAACATTTCTCCGCCTGTCTGTAGTCAATGTGTTAAATTAAATTTCATTTCACTTTCTATTTTGTGTTTTTTAAATTTTTTATATTTCATATTATTTTTGCTATTATTTGCACTTATTTTTATAACCTTTGGATGTGGCTTTGATAAACTTATTTGTCTGGTCGAAAAATAGGGTTCCAGAGCACCCTCGTAAATATGCTTCTAATTGGTGTATCTGGCTTTTAAAAAAAAAACGTAGAAAAACGATTAGCTTTTTTTTACAAGCTGAAAAAATGTCCCACGTGCCATTTCTATGCAAATTTGTGCTGCCATTACCGAAAAATCTATATTGAGTTATAGCTCGGTCAATATCACAAATACTTTACTGATCATTTAAGAAGTGATTACATCCTCCTGAATAATTATCTCAGACACTACACAGATGAACTGGCCACTAACAAATTGATGTCAGCCACTGAAGCCACTTTAAAAGTGATCTCAGCCACTTCAAAATGATAATGCCCACCGAAAAAGACACAGCCACTTCACAAGTTATCGCAGCAATTACACAAATGATCTTGGTCACTGAAAAAAGTGATCACAGCCACTTTAAATGCTCTCTCGTCCACTACAAAAGTGATCTTAGCCACTAAAGAAGTGACCACAACCAGTTTCAAAGTTATCTTAGCCACTATATACACGATCTTAGCCACTGAAGAAGTGATCACACGCTTCCCAAGAAATATCTCAGCCACTACAAAAGTGATCTAGGCCACGAAAGAAGTGACCACAACCACTTTAAAAATTATCTCAGCCACTATATAAGTGATCTTAGGCACGTAAGAAGTGATCACATCCTCCTTAAAAATTATCTCAGCCACTACAAAGGTGATCTTGGTCACTAACAAACTGATGTCAGCCACTGAAGCCACTTTAAAAATTATCTGAGCCACTACAAAGGTGACCTTGGCCACAAACGAACTGATCTTGGACACTGAAGAAGTCATCACAGCCACTTTAAAAGTTATCTCACCCACTACATAAATGATCTTCGCCATTGAAGTAGTCATCACAGCCTTTTTAAAAGTATCTCAGCCTGCACAAAGGTGATCTTGGTCACTAAGAAACTGATATCAGCCAATAAAAAAATTATCTCGGTCACTACAAAAATGATATTTACCACTGAAGAAGTGATAACAGCCACTTTAAAAGTTTCTCAACCACTATATAAGTGATCTTAGCCACTGAAGAATTGATCACATCCTCTTTGAAAATTATCTCAACCACTACAAAGGTGATCATGGCCACTAACACACTTAAAAAGTGAGCTCGGTCACTACAAAAGTGATCTTAACCATTGAAGACATGATCACATGCACTTTAAAAGTGATCTCAGCCACTGCAAAAGCTATATCAACCACCACAAAGGTGATATTGGCCACAAAAAAGATCTTGGCCTCTGAGGAAGTCATCACAGCCATTTTAAAAGTTATCTCAGCCACTAGAAAAGCTGTTGACGCACCAGCGTTGTTATTAGAAGCTAATTCAAAATATGTATTGAACATAATTATTATTGGGATTGGTGGTGCTTAGACCTTTATGACAATGTGTTCTATGTCTATTTTTTTATCTACAATAAGATCAGAACCGTTTAGGAGTTTCCTTCAGTGTGTCAGGCAAATCAGCAATGAACTGGTTGTGCAATACTTTATGTAATTAATTTCTGACTTTTCTAAATGTATTCCAATGATGAGCTCTTTTATCCACGCTTGCTTCTTTCTTGCTTTTTTGGATGTCTCAATTCAGAGTCAAACCAAGATGGTGAATTCCTGGGGGTACATCTGATCTTCTTACGGTAATCTTGGGTACAAATGTTGTTCTTAATTACAAAAAGCAGACCTGTTCACATTTAACATGTAATATCGGATCAGATGTAACATAAGATTTGCATGTTGCACTTCTCAAACCAAAAAGTCAAGCGTGAACCTCTACTGATCACTATCTTGTTTTGTTGTTTTTGGCGGCCATGTTGATTTCACTCCTGTTTATATTATTTATTTTTATAAATAATACTACATTTAACGTAACTGTCTACCCACCGCTGATAAAATATAGGGTAAATTAGCATGCCATGACAAAATATGTCTGGTTTCGATTTTTTCCATTACCAATTTCGGCCATCTTACATTTTTCTCTATAAAAAACCCTCCCATGACAGTTGAGCGTAAACAAATGGTCAGAAGTTAGCTAAGACCTTATACTATACAATGGTAAGAAAAGAATTTAGTGAGGAATTTGTTTTAGGTTTTGTTAAAAAATCTCTTTACTTTCCCTGACTATTAGGATAGATATAGAGACGAAATACTTGATTTATAATTATTGACAACCATGTCAAAAATAAGAAATACGGGAATCTCGTCTCTACATCTAGCCTAACTGATAAGTGCGCAGCAAAAAAAGTTTTAAAAAATTGCAGTTCTAGTATATGGACATGTTTACATCATATGGTCATATTAATAAGCCAAAATAAAATCACCGATTTTTTTATGATTTTAGACCTGGACATGTCCCTTACACGTATTGTGTTCGTTGGAGGGTGGGGGAGTATTTACACACAAATTACCTAATGTTCTAATTTAGTGATATGCCCATATGTAACGAAACGGAAAATAACACATATCACATAAGTGGCTGTTCAAAGTGTTAAATCACTATGTTATGTGATCTGAATTATCGACCTAGTAGTAGGGTCCAAAACCATGATTCCATGAACAACCTTCTACAAGTAGCGTTTGACGAGTGTTTTAGGTGGCTTAAGTAAGGTATTTGTAAAAAAATAAGCTCCTACGCTTCTTTCTAAAAGGCGGGCGTAAACTCAAAATGGCCGCCATCGGTCACGGTGAAAAGCATTCATTCATTTATTTTATCCACTGCTCTCCCAGTGGAACTCACTTTTGAATGCATTTATGTAGGAAATGGATTTATTGAGGTCATGGTAGTAGTATTTACCACATAAGTGTAAAAATTTAAGATTTATGCCCCCAAAAAAGAAAAACGCGCTGAGCGACGGGATGCAATCTATTAGAAACCGCTATTTTGTTTATCTTGCTGACCTAAAATCTCATGTAACACGTCTTTTTTTTTATATTTTGAGGGTGGGGATCGATTTGTGTGGTTATTTTTGCAATTATGTGTTCCCTTCATGTGAAAACCCGAGATGGCCGCCGTCCAGCATAAGGAAAAGCCTAAAGTGATCATTCCATTATGAATCAATTAAAATGTTATGTGCTCTG
Source organism: Flabesymbios commensalis (assembly GCA_964017125.1). Taxonomy (NCBI): domain Eukaryota; kingdom Metazoa; phylum Annelida; class Polychaeta; order Terebellida; family Flabelligeridae; genus Flabesymbios; species Flabesymbios commensalis. The sequence goes on along the minus strand of OZ024910.1, from coordinate 43,802,570 downwards.
CTACTTGAGGCTACAAACAACAATAAAAGTAAATTGTAAAAAATATATTTTTAAAACTGTGTGCTTCCTTCATTCGAAAATCCAAGATGGTCGCCGCCCAGCATAAGGAAAGGCCCAAAATGATCATTCCATAGTGAATCAAATAAAATGGTATGTGCTCTGCTATTTAAGGCTACAAAAAAAACAATAAATGTAAATTATGAAAAATATATTTCAACAAGTGAACAAGCTAATAAGTTAACAAGTGATTTATTACTGTTGTATTTTTTAAAGACATGAAGTGCCAGACAAAGCTGGAATATACATGATTATTACAATATAATGAACATACAATCCTTCTCGAATTTATTTATACACACAAACATAGTTAATATAATTAGTATTATGATGTGGAGAAGCGTCAAGTAAACACATATTATGTTATTATTTAAATACAGTTGAATTAAAAACTATTTATAATTTTAGATATAGAGCCTGTGCACAAATTTCTGAGTATATTTCCGGAAGAAATATTCAGCAACTTGTGTAGCTTCAATGTGGAGGAACTGGTATGGTATTGTTTTAAGATGATTTCTTTTCTCTCTGTCTTGAAAAAAGACATACGAACAAGTAATAAAATTCATCGCCAATGTCTCTTGGCGCAATGTCACATTTGGTACATACACGGGTGTCCCATAGAACCCGTTCTCTACAGCCAGTTTCTATCGGCAACCTGTGATTTCTGCAACGGAATGTAGTAAATATAATTTTCAGCTTACGTGGTAAGAAAATCAAGTAATTTTCAAAAGTAAAAGTGGTCTTGAACGTTCTATAAATTATGCACTTTCCAGATTCGTTGATTTCTGTTATCCATTGATGGATAAACTGGTCTCTCAGTCTCACTTTTATTGACTGTCTGAAACACCTGGCTGTTCCAAACACCAGCTAAACCTATATTATTTAATGTGTATTTGACAAACATAAGCCATGGTAATGTATAAACATGCAAAACATGCAGTTTAGGTAATAATCTTTAATATTTAATATTTAAGAATTTTATTACATCTATTATTTTCGTCACACATGATTAAGTAAGCTCCAACATAGTAGCATTCTCGATTAAATATTTACAATTAGAGGATGAGTGTTCACTTCACCATACACCATATCTGAACATGCAAATTTATTAACATTAATTTTAATATATATTTTTAAATCTCACTAGTAATTTAACGGTAATATCGATGTTCTCACTTCTCATATTTCGCAACCATATGTAATAATGGGAACAACTTTGTAGTTAAACAGTTTAAGAAGAACATCATGGTGACCATATTGGGTTTTCAAAAAAACTATATTTTTTACAACGTACTTTCAGAGTTGTTTGTAGCCTCAAATAGCAGAGCACGTAACATTTTAATTGATTCACTATGGAATTCTCATTTTGGGCTCTCCCTTATGCTGGACGGCGGACATCTCGGATTTTCACATGAAGGAAGCACACAATTTTGAAAATAACCCCACAAATTGATTCCCCAATTATATAACAAAGAGGTGTTACGTGAGATTTCAGGTCAGACAGATACAAAATTAGCGGTTTATTATGGATTGCACCCCGTCGCTGGCGCTTTTTCCTATTTTGGAGGTACAAATCTTAAATTTTTACACTTATGTGGTGAAGACTACTAATCTTAATTGTTTACACTTATATGGTAAATACTACCACTATCACCTCAATAAATCTATTTCCTACATAAATTCATTCAAAAATGAGTTTCACTGGGAGAGCAGTGGATAAAATAAGTGAATTCTTGCTTTTCATCGTGACAGATTGAGGCCATTTTGGATTTTACGCTCTGGAAAATTCTGCCCGCATTTCAAAACGTTACTTGCAGAAGGTTGGTCACGGAATCATTGTCTTGAACCCTACTATAGTTCGTCAGCCAACATTTACAGATGAAACAAAATACTGTAGATCTGGTAATATTCTTAAGGATTTAATTTTCGCGAATTTTGCGAGGAGGACAAATTCGCGAATTGAAAAATCTCGCGAAAATTATTATTATGAGCGCTACCTATCAGTTCAAAATAGAGTCAGGTTCTAAACTCGCATGCGTGTAAGCCTTCAGCATACAGTACAGTGTGGTTGATGAAGCAACCTGATTATAAGACTGGATACTACTCCAACGAATACTCACCCTACGTTGTTTTAATGTTAGGCCAACGTCTGCGACGCTGGCCCAACATTGAACCAACATTGCACAAATGTACAATGTTTGAGAGAAAGTCCTCCTTCCCAGCAAACACAAAACATTTGTATAACATTTATACAACGTCGGCCCAACGTCTTCGACGTTGGTCCAACATTGTACAAAGTCATACAAATGTGTTGTGTTCACAAGGTGTCGGTACACGCATGGGGTCAACCTGTTTCGAAATACCCACAGTAAAACAGTCAGTTTGTTTGCAAAGCAAGGCCCAGCTAAGATCCAGGACAAAGGGCTTTGAGATTCGATGGAATTGTTACTCATAGATGTCGCTCAAGTATATATGAACTTGCTGTGATTTGAGAACTTGCTCTTAATGAGGCTTTGGGTATGAAACACATATTTAGTATTATTATGGAATAGGGCCTTGGCCTACCCACGGGCACTATTGCCTTCTGGGGGACCCTTGTCCCGCGAATTTTGACAGTTGACTACACCTTTTTAACGCTGTGCTAAACGATTAATACATACATAAGAAGAATGGAGTCTGCACCGCACCCAAAGTCATAATAATGGTCAGCAGCAGAGGCTAAACAGCTTCCAGAGAAAGAGTATCAGCATAAAACTGAAAACTGACCATCAACGAGCTAGTAGTTTAATATGAACGAATGCCACAGCCTACATCTGGTATCATGCAGGGTGGACAAAATGTTAGGGATTGTCATCCACGTTTTTTGACATAGTTAATACCTAGTGAACACATATCAGGCGGATGTGCAATGTGCGGTATATGATTTACCTTACTCCCCAAAAAATACTGAGGAGTTTGACATTTTATTCAACAGGAAGTGGTTGTCCACATGGACAGTGTCCAGTGTGTAAGCTATTTGTCTAAGATAAATGCACACCCAAAGTTTTTGAGGAAGAACATACTTTCTCAAGTAACTACCTTCAGGCCTGTTCATGCTGCTGGATTAGAAATAAATAGCAAAGTCGTCTACATATAAAGAATTTTAGATGCCTGCTGGTAAAGCCCTGGCGTGTTAACTTTTATTGTAAATATATTTGGCGACACAATGCTTCCTTGTCGGTCACCTTCCTCTTGCGAACAAAGTGTTATCTAATCTGGCTTTACATTTTCTCCCTTTAAAAAAAAACTATTTGTGGCTTTTGTGGATCAAAAACTATTCCAAGTGTTTGCTGATTTTTTTCCAAAGCCTTCACGAATATACATCTTTAACCTGTGGCGATTTTACCTTTTTGGAACCCGCAGTGGTATGTAATAATGATTTATACTGAGACCATATCAATGAAGGTTTCTTGGAATCCGATGAAGGAGTATGACCGGACTCATGGAGGCTGCATAATATACGCTTGGATGGTTGTTGTAGACTAATTGGTTATGTACCATGCCATGCAGCATGCAACAGACGTAACAACTCTTTAGGAAGCTGCTAAGGTGGCTTCAAAATTCCTACTACCCCACTGGAAGCGCTGCCGAAAAACATACAAAGTAGAACCAATGTTGGTTTAATGCTGCCCCAGCGTCTCAACTGAACGGCTACGAAGGCTACATGCCTCTAAAGGAACGAGGATATTGTGAGCGACAGATTATCGAGTTTTAATCAATAAAATATTATTGAATGGTATTGCATTCCGAACATTTAAAACCAGAAGAAACCAGTGTTCCATCTTGAATTCAGAAGGGGCACCTATCATTGGGGCACATAGTCACGGCGGGCACCTACTGAGACATTTCCGGTACCCCCCCCCCCCGCAAGTTTAAATTATAATCACCGCCTACAGGTAATCAGTTACTTATGTAAAGACCGTCAGTGACGACCACTGTAAACACACCTCCACTCCATCAGGCGTTAGTTACATCATAGGTGTGAATGTGTTTAATTAGTCACAATGACCAGGGTGGGTTTGGGTTGGACGTGACAATAGTTGAAAAAAGAGTTCAATAGATGATGGGCAACATGGCGCTCACGAAGGGCAACGTGACCACGCTCGCCTGCAATTGAGATATAGATGGGGACATTTAGTGACCGAAGATTGAACCGGATCTGAGACCCAGAGTATTACTTTCATGACTGCATGAAACTTCTGGCTGAACTCCCAGCATGCCCGGTCGCTATAAACACAAACACCATCTCAATTGCATGCGAGCGTGAACGTGACGCTCATGAAGGACAGCATGGCGCAGCGCTCTGCTAGAAAGGCTAGATGAAACACTGAGAAACGATTGTATTCATATTTTCATTCTATCCATTAGCCAATTTTAAATTGTATTTACATCAAGTTTGAATTTGAAAGATCCTCAGGACTCCCATTGTAGCTTACTTTTATGTCCTTAAATAGACTGATTCACAGTCACCAAATTCACTTAAAATGACACATTGCCTAGAATGACATTTTTGATGGTCACATCACATGTAACTATTGAACTACTAGTAAAAATGTATTTCACTATAACGGATTGTGATCATGTTTTGACCTTCATGTGGCCTATAATTGTAACCTGAGGTCCAGAAGTGGGTTCCACGCCCCCAAAATAGTCAGAAATGACATATCACACTTTATTATCGGATTACTAGTTGAAAAAAAAAAATTCGCTGGCGGCCATCTTGGATTTTTGCCGTTTTTTTGCCAAACGCGACATAGGATCATGTGAAATTTTAGGAGAGCGATATAATTATGACTATTTGGGGATACTCAGGCCAATTTTTAGCTTTGACACCCAAATTTCTACCCCACACTCAGTATATACGACGATTTTTCATGAGTTGACGGCGGCCATTTTGCATTTTCAGTGATAATTAAAAATGCTTAAAGGAGCCAGTCTGATATGCTTGCTCATATCAATCGAGACATATCATGCGTCAATAAGCAGAAAAAAAGATGTTTATACCCATTTGCAAAGTTCTACCCTCGGCGATCTGACTATAAGATAAGTTGTTAGGGCTGAAAATGGCCGCCATTTTGTTTTTGCTGCATTTCTGTAATAAACGATTTATTTTTTTGTCATCCACTTAAAATGTCTTTAGTATAGGTAGTAGATAATGGCAGATGTGATTACCAACCCCTAACATTCCATCCATATCCATGATATCGCACTGCTTATTTGACCCCTTTTGAGATTTTGCCACCAGTCTATAATTGTGCATCCGCTGTTTTTGGAAGTACATGTAGTAACATGGCCATATTGATATGGAGTATCAATCTGCTATATGAACATAGGACAATCAGATCCATAATAGACCCACTGGTCTCACTGGCAGGTGATTCTGTTGGGGCTGGGGGTGGGTGACGTGTGTTTAGACTAATGTTTTTGTGTCTGTATTTTAATAAATGTGCTGAAATAATGGTAATGGTAAACCAGAACAAACAAAAATACAATAATGACATCAGCTGTCCGTACACAAACAAAACATACAATAACCGAGTAATCACAAACATGGATCCAAGGGGTTTTAATGCATTGCCAAGGTATAAGCAACAATCAAACCCATCACTTCTCGCCAGTTGTTTGCTAGCTGGATGGACACTGACTGTCACTGAACTGAGTTTATATTACTGTAATAATGCAGTAATCAGGTAATTCGTAAACTTGAAAAAAATCTGCACAAAACATACATAAACCAGCAAATATTTTCAAACTTCTCTTGTTTTTTCAGTTTATGTCCCGAATATTTATTGAGAATGGTTCTACTGGCCATTGTTTTTGCAATACAAACTTGGCTTTAACCATGTTGTAGTAATCAGATGAATTTAAGCCTTACAACGCTGAAATATTTTGTATAAACCATTCAATTTGAAATCATCAAAAAAACTTTGGTTGGGTCTTTCTGCCTCATGTGAATACCTATGTTATGGGTCTACGGCTATTTAATTATGTCAGTGCGGGGATTGACTTCAGATGTTTTTGGACGACATAATTTCTCCACCCTGTTCGGAACTCATTAAGCGTTTTAGCGCGGGGGCCGTCTTTAGACGTCAGAATCTGACGTCTAATGTCGGTCACCGCTCTGAAATGGTTAATGAGTTCCGAACAGGGTGGAGATATTATGTCTTCTATCTTGATATTCTGTTCACATCAAAGATGCGGTTATGATGTATTGGAAGCTGAGACAATTTTGAGAGGGTGGCCATTAATGGATGGTCCTACTAGTTGTGTAGGGGTGATGGGTTATACAATCTATTTATTCCAGGTTGAGGGACGCTGGCTTTTTGACCTATTGACTCAACTAGAATTACCCAGGACAGTGAGGCCAGGCTGACCGGCCTGGGAAAGCTTTATAGAGGCAGTTACATTATATCTAGCCATAATATATCACTCCAGATACAAACACTGCTAAAAAACAATCCCGGTGGTGTAATCGAATAATGATCTGCTGAAAAACATAACTGACATTACGTTGGTTTATGATGTCATTTCGTTATCGATTAAAGGGACCAAGCAGTATATTCTACCCGCGACCAGCGAACGAATTGCTCAGCCTGTCACATGACGAGATCAGCTAATCACAGTCGTCATTTAGCTGTTTTTTTAAATTATGGAGATAGAGGACAATTCTTGGGACCGATCAATATTATAAAGTTGCTCCCTCTCATTTATCCGACCTAAATAATTTGTTTGAGTGATAATTCCTGCATGATAAACGTGCAAGTGATTAACAAACTAAACATATCACTCAAAACACAAACAGTTTCTTATTACAAATAATATGTTTATTATGTTAATCCAACTGAACGATAATCAGCTTCACTCAATTCACCCCGAATTTTGTTATTATTATTTGTTTTAACATAATAAAATCGAATTATTAGCGCATCGTTGTTTAAATAAAAAAACTTGCCAGTCCAACACCAAATCATCTGCAGAAAGCCAAAAGGTAATAGTTTTGCACGACAGTTTATAAATACCAATTGACGCTAAATGTCAATCACGTATGCCCTATTCCATTCCAGCATTAGACGCTGTTCCAGCATTGGTTCTGTATTGGGCAAAGCTACTCTGTTATCTAGCATGTGTAAGTACCATTATTCTCTTCACCCACGTGACTGAAGTCAATGGGAACTGTTCCAGATCAATCATGAAACAGGTGACGTACCGTTTTTGTCAATTATCTTTCCAGTTGTAACCGCCTGTACACACGGAGCCAATAATAATAAAACATCTGGAGAGCCTCGGTGACCAAGAGGTAGCGTGCTTAACCTCAGGGCTCATATTTCTTTGGAGGGCAGTGTTATGTGATTAAAATCACATCATTTTCATATTTAGCTCAGCTGTTTACACATTCCCTATGTGATTATATTGATTATATGGACGGTCATAGAGATGAAAAACACTGTAAGTAGAATCGCTCTAAGTGTACATATAATTAACCTTATTGTTATACATATTATGCCAAATGGAGCCTTTTCTGACCGATAGTAAATGCTACAGTTGCACAATATGTTGCAGGTGTGCTACATAGGCCTACACGTTATTCGCGCCAGAATTATGAAGTACACGTATTTAAATTTGTACCCTACTTCATAAAATTTCTTATGTAAAAAAATATTTATTAGAGTCAAATTTCTTCCACAACGTATGTTAATTTGTCAAAGGGTTAATTATGTTAATGATGGTATTAGATGGTATGGTAAAAGTTGAATATGTGCTAAATGTTATTATGGCGGCATGTCAATAAACATGATAAATATGTTGAACAAAAACAATTTTCAGGCTCGGCTTTTCAAAACTGAACTGAAATGCTATTAGGAAATCTAATGTTTGGGTATGAACAATTATAAAATAAACGCATTATTTTGAGGATTGCATAGGTGAATTATAATATACAAACAACGGCCCAGTATATTCCCGCCATAGGCACGTAAAATCTGACTTTGTTTGTTGAAAAGTCATATACAAGATTAATAACCATATTTAAAGCCCAATACCCAGGCTCAAATCATCAAAAAATCAGTAATTTTATTTTGGCTTCTCAATATGACGATATTACCGTATTTCTTATTTTTGACATGGTTGTCCAAAATAAGAAATCAGGAATTTCGTCTCTATATCTAGCCTAACTGGTAGATGCGCAGCACAAAAATTAAAAAACTTCTTCAGTTCTAGTCTATGGACATGGACATGTTTACATCATATGGTCATATTGAGAAGTAAAAATAAAATCACCGATTTTTTATATTTTTGGGATATGGGCCTTTAACCTAATATATAATGTTATAATCCTTCTTGCAATCTACTCATGCACAATTCTCTCACAATAATAAGTTGCTGCATATTTACGTCAACAGGTAATAATTTATGTCAATATAACGATCAAAATATTTATTTTTGAAACAGTATATTTTATTTTTTATGCCAAGCCCACACTGGAGTACACAATATGCATGGGTTGGATATTATTTCGGTGTTCAGATAAAATAATGGGCTTTTGAGAGAAGAGTGAGGCACCCATATTTTAGTCATATTGTGGCCGGTCTGTGAAAAAGTTAATTTTATTCGAGGGAGTAGCTGAAAAGGAATATGTGCACACAAAGATGTCCACAGTGAGAAGATGTCCACAGTAAGAAGATGATGGATACTTCGTTGATGTGACTTTTCCAAAAATCAGTACACGGGGGAGAGACTGTTTAAAAATATATAGGCCTATCTACGATCTTGACTATGAATGGGTGGTGAATAATTGTTTAAAAACTGTCTACTCCAGCTAGTCCCAATTTCTGTCAGATGTCAGTTTTAAGATTGAAATACAATTACTAGGTAAGGTTTTCATTTTCTGCATACAATGAGACCAGGCAAATAAACCAGTGTATAAAATATTAATAGCAAGAACATTCCATTACTCAAGGAAATCGCTCACTAACACTAATTTGCTTCTCGCAACGGTGATTTAAAGTTATTGCAATATTAAGTTACAAAAGCTACACTAAATCCAACTCATATCAGATTTATAGTCTCATTACATTCTTAGTACCTATCTATATCTATATCTTGGTTCTACTCTATTGATTGCTGAGAGCCTCTTTTCGGTTCTACAGAAACATGGTCAGTGAAAAACTGCTTCGTAATGTGGAAGCAATGAAAAGAGTGTCATTAACTTAACCTTATCCATGCAAAGTTATGTTATTTAAATTTTATCCCAATTGAAGTTGTGTCTCGCTGCTGCGACCCACAAATTCAGATGGGTGAAAATGCTCATGTATGTTTAATTTCGGACTGAACATTCGTAAATCTTTGATCTGATCTGTTAATATAACGTTTAAAACGACGATAGTCGTGATTAGCACTTAAAGGGATAAGATAAAAGTGGAATTGCCTGCCTGTCTAGCAGACTTAATCCTTTCAGTGCGGAGGCCGACTTTAGACGTCAGAATCCGACGTCTAATGACGGTCCCCGCACTGAAAGAATGAAAATATTTATACTTGTCGTGGACCCACAACATATAGGTATTCAGATGAGGCGGACAGAGCTAACAAAACATTTGTGATGACTTCAAATTGAAAAAAAAACCTTCAGTCTCCATAGTTTATACAAAAATATCGCAGCGTTGTAAGGGTTTCTGGATGTCATATAGGATCTGGCTGGCATCAGTGGACTGCATCGTGTAAATGAGTCCATCGATACAGAAATGGACTTCTGACCAATGTCCACCTCTCGGGTAAATCCTTAGTTGATCTTATTAGTGGTTGTTATGGCTACCGTCTGCTCTCAATAATTATGTATTTCACGTCTAAGCCACGTGCATTGGTGAGATATAATGTTATGAATGTCAGAATGTAAGCTAAATTTAAAAAATCTAAATTGGTAAACATTTAATTTCATTTTTGAAACTGTTATTCATATAAATTGGTAAAGTTTTTTTTAGACAATACTATATCATGCAACGAACTCCCTGATGGCGTCGTACATCGTACAGTGCACTTACTCACTGATGACTGTATTATTCATTGCCCATCAGAATGATGTAAAAAAAGATAATTGATTACTCCAATCTCACCTGTCGGCTCCTGGGAAACGACTTGGCTCATGCAGTTTAATGCAGACAAGTGTTTTACCATGCGGACCGGCAGAAGCACAACTAAAATCAATACATCCTCCAAATTACATGACCAGCCACTCCAAAGCACAGATCCCGTTAAACATGTTATACCTTGACATAACACCTACTTCCGATTTTAAATTTACCTCCCACATCAACAATGTTACAGCAAAAGCTAATAGCCTCCTAGGACTCCTACGCAGAAAACTTGACAATTATTCTCATCGCAGGATGTCAAGACCCAAGCATATCAATCTTTAGTCCGACCTCACCTCAAATATGTCTCCACGATTTAGGGCCCACATACATCTGATAATATAAAAAAGTGGAGATGGTGCAGAGGCTTGTCTGCAACCGCTGGCATAGGCCGAACACCAGCAGTGTTATGCTGACCCCATCCACCAGACAAACACGAGGGTTCCATCCGTGGAGGTATATTCCACTGAGCCCGTCAAATGACCCTTACAATACAAATAATCATTTTTAACCTGCACTGTACCAGTCTGGAACAGCCTCCCACTCCATGTTGTCTCCTCCCTCACATTGGACTCCTTCCGCCATCGACTAAGCAGCATGTTAACTGCAAGGTTTTTTTAATTCACTTTTTGTTTTCATTGCACATTTTTTGTCTGCTGTAACCTGCATTGAAACACATGTAAACTGCCTCAATTCCGCAGGCCGATTTCACCATTTTTCACCCTTTTAGATATTTAGGGTGACATATAAGGATAAAGCTTGAGATGTCCTTGCTCGAAAACAGACCCGCTATGGGTATGCTTACCAGACAGATTTTGAGCTACGCCCCCTAGCGTTTAAAAAGGTCACTACTGTTAAAATTGGGCTATAATCCGTACTCTCTTTACAGAACAGACACACATCATTTCAACTCACTGTATCCCTGCAAGGTTATCATGAAAAAGTTATATCTGATATCTTTGACAAAGAAAATAACGTGTGCTTAATAAAAATTCACAAAATTATAACTTATCTGTATATTATTTTGTTTCACTAGAGGTTAGAACAGCCGCATTAAACATATTTTGTGTGATGACACCTCCCTGGATTTCGGCTTATTCAGGGTGGTGAGACCACATACCACGGCATGCACTGCTCAATTTATAGGAGCGAACGCTGTTCACTCGAACAAGAAGATCACGTATTTAAAATTAGTTTTTTTAAGCCACTATCTATATAACTTTCCATGGATAATTATGTTTAGTGGATTTCAGCTGTCCCTGATATCCCTATGGCCTCTAACGTGTGCGCAATAATTATACATGCAAGTCCATGGGACTGTAATTACTTGTGTGAGACCTTCTGAATCTTAGCCAGATCACTTAATAAAATATTTGTTGATTTTATTGTGACGTCATTTGTTGTTATGGTAACTCATTTAATCTTACATGGCAACCACACAAAAAAGCTTACTTACAGACGTAACGGTTAGGTTGTGGGTGAAAGTGGTTGGCACAAACAGGTAATTCTAATTGTTCCACTTTATTGTCACCTAACGTTAGTAGTCTATATTGTCCGGAAATGTAGAATTAGATTGGTGCAAATACCGGTACATCAAATAATTTACAAAAATAATCTTTAATGTCTGTCTGTATCTTAGGGACTTAGATCTCAAATTTCCATATAGTTTAGTTCTAGCCCTGAATACTACGCTATTCCGCCCGAGCAGCAAATGAGTATTTGAAAACGTAGTCGTAGAAGTTATTGTTTCCTAAATTGGTTCATCAGCGTCACCATTTATCAAGTGTAATTATATCAAGATATAATCACAATAGACTAGTCTACTCGATTATTCTTTATTATTGATGTCGTATCGTATTTACAATTTTATGAGAAGTTACTGACTTACTCAGTTATTCCCTATCATCAACCTGTTAACATAAATTTGACAATATTTTCTTCAAAGTCATAATTTCCTAGCTATATGAAAATAATTGTTCTTGATAGCTATATTAAAAAATACTTGTGTGGTAATTTGTAGTATGTATACTTTGCTTGAAGTTATAAGTTTGTCACCTTATTTTTTATCCACTCGTAGAGTCTACTTGTGTCTAGCAGATACGGTCCGTGAATATTCAAGTGGGTGACAATCATTCTGATTTGTCAAAATCGACTTTTTTGAGGTCCTTGGGGTAGACTATGTTCTACACGTGATATACCTACCACCTTTTATACTCGCAATGCTAAATAAACCCTTCTGTGTACAATTCTCATACAATTTACGATATATCGTAGGCTTCTGATTGGTCGAGATGGCCATCTCGATCAATCAGAAGCCTACGATATATCGTAACTTGTACGAGAATACGGGCCCAGTGGTGGTGAGTGAATTCGGGTGTGATCTGGGTACAAAGAGGCCCCCGGATGTGGATCCCCTTGTACCGTACAGATGTGAAACAGGGACCAACCAATGAGACATGTAATTTGAAGTTTTGGAATGCATAATTTTGACAACCAGGACAGCTGTGAAAAACATTGTTCTTTGCTAATTACTCAGCAATTTTAGGTTCGAAAGCATGTTCGCGATATGTGTCTTGGGATGACATTGTAAGATGATACGCATGCCACGGTTTTGAATTTTCTGTGGTTCACCTAGGCTAGCGTCACTAGATGTTCCCCATATAGTACAGCAGTAGTCGAGGTGTGGAAGAACCATGGTGTTGAACATTAGATCGCGGGTATCAATGGGTAGGAAAGCTGCTGCCCTTTTCAGGGCTCCAAGTGCTCCAATAGCTTTATTGCATATTTTATCGATCTGTATGTTAAACTTTAGATTTTGATCAATAGTGATGTCCAGGTAAGGGCTTCCTTAAAGATTCTCAACTTAGTTATTATTTAATCCTGCATAAGCTTAGTCACATCGGCCTTACCTCTCACAGAGACGAAACCACAGTATCATCTGCATACATGTTTGTTTTGCAGTGTTGTATTAGCAGTTAGGTAAGTCATTTATGTAAATGATAAAAAGTAGGGGTCCAAGGATGGAGCCCTGTGGATCACCCGTTGTAGGCCTATCTGTGAGAGGGTCTGTCACAGATCCGTAAAAGTAGGCCATCTGAGGTCGGTTTTCAATGTAGAAGCGCTACCAAGTTAAACTAATTCAAGAAAGTCAAGGCTATGTCTACGAGGTCTTACAAAGGTCATATAAGTCAGCACTTCAAGTCTCTCCGGGCAGCCTTTGAGTTTCCTACTGATGAAGCTCAAGCTACTGCTAGCCGCTTGGCTTATTTTACTAATATGGCGCGAGAAAGACACGTCCTCTGACAAAAGGTCTGACATGACCATCAAGCTTGTAAAAATATGAGTCCTTCCCTTTAGCGGTAGACACTATCTAGCATTTCTTGGCATTGAAATGTAGACCCCAGGTGTCTGGACTGGTCAAGTCCTGTTGAAGGGCTATAGAAGCTTCCAGGCATGACATTTCGCGATAAAGCAGGCAATCATCCACAAAGAGGCGGCAATGAGATTTTATTTTATGTGGCAAGTCATTTACAATTTTTTTTGTGAATCTGAGTGGTTTTAGCATGTGTACAAATGTGCTCAAGAAATTTGCAGCACACATATGGTAAAGACACAGGTCTATAGTTTGAGTCTGTATGTCTATCCCCCTTTTTTGAAAATAGGATTGACATTGGCTGTTATTAAATAGTCAGATGGAAGTACGCATGTCTTCAGTGACTGTGATAAAAGAGCTGCTAATATTGGAGAAGTCTGCCTCGCCGTCTTACTGAGATAATAATTTGGAAGTTGGTCTGGGTCTGACGCTTTATTTACTGCTAATTTTGAAAGTTATTTCTCAACACCTCTTGTAGAGATGTTTAGGTTAAAGGACTCTCCTGTGGGAATTGATTAAGTGCCCTCTTTGTCATCCTTCACAAAGACCAAATGAAACTGAGCATGTAGTAGATCGGGATGCCTAATTAGTGGTTGGGTAACTATGCAACTGACCTTTGTCATTCCGTAAGGATTTAATGTAATGCCAAAATGGTTTGGTGTTATTTTCCTCCAGCGCGACCGATAGTATGGAATTTATGTGGCCTCTATGGACCTTTTCTGAATGTGTCTGTAATCATTCCAATGATCTGTTTCATTAGAGATTTTAGCACGATTATATAGTTGTTATTGTTAATAGTGCTGCAGTACAATTTAATTTACAGGTTCATTATTTCTTCCCTACCCGATTGTCTGTCTGTCTGTCTTGATACATGTGCACATGCGGATATTTAAAGAGCAGTGGTAGTAGGCCTATACGGCATGACACAAACGTTGACATGCGTAGGTCCAAATCTCGAGTGAGTCCAAGAGCTGTTAAAAATGTTTATACCACACCCATACACCATAGCATTGACATGGATATATACAGTATCCAATGTATAGATAGATCTGACTGTGATCTCAAGTATCCCTCTTGTTGAGTAGTTATACAATGTCATGTTATAAACACTGATAAATACAATGATATGGTTGTTTATTCAGTACGAAACTTATCTTGTGTTGATCGATCATAAACAATGATCATAAACATGGTAGGTGAATAGTATATGCCCTTGCTTGACAACAGTCTCGTGTGCGGGTTTTGGTTGACTTAGGTTGATTTTCATCGTGTGTCCTTCTGTTGACTTACCAAACTTCCGACCAAAGAGATAAAATGACTTTTAGCAGAGCTAAATACATCATACTGCGCCGTACTAAATACATCAGACTGTTTTCATTCGTGAACGTATTTGAGCGCAGATACTGTCACTGCTCTTAAAGGTTCACGTTCAAGAAACTGGATAAGTGATTGTGTCCGTCTGTCGTCTTTTGTTAAACTTTGGGTTACTCCTGGAAAATGAAGGTAAGTATGAGTAGTAGTAGTAGTAGTAGTAGTAGTAGTAGTAGTAGTAGTAGTAGTAGTAGTAGTAGTAGTAGTAGTAGTAGTAGTAGTAGTAGTAGTAGTAGTAGTGGTAGTAGTAGTAGTAGTAGTAGTAGTAGTAGTAGTAGTAGTAGTAGTAATACTAACCTAGTAGGAGTAGTGGTGGTACTAGTAGTGGAAGATCGATCAAACTTTTTACAATAATTATGGTATTATTGCACACATATATACTATGTATTTTATCACACATGATATTATCCTTTTGTCCAGGAATTTTACGGTTTTAAATTAAAAAAAATTAAATCAACTAAAAATTTCAGGATATGTTGAGAATGTCCTCCTTTATTACCTTTGAAAAGTCCCAAAGCTCCCCCTGAGCGGAACAGTTGTAATTCCTAAACTATTTGACATAAATATATTTTGATGTAATACCTCATTTTTAATGCTGAATTCTTTTCTAAAGCAATTAGCAACTTTTACGGTTTCATTGAAGAATAAATCCAAGATGGCCACCATTTGAGGTTTGATTGGGAGCAAGTCTATTGTTATTCTTATTTGAGATACATATATAAGCTTTAACTTTTATGTTTGTCGAGAACTGTATTATTATTTTTTAAATTACAAGGTGGCTTCCATGTTAGCGTCTTAATGGAGGTCTCCTAATCCAATTCATAATTTAATTTACTAAAAAAATTGTAATATACAATTAATGGTTAAATAAAGTTTATTCTTCTTCTACAACGTACCCTCTTGTCACCGTATTTTAAATAATTTCGTGCATCTTAATTTATAATCATTATTATCACATGAAAGGCTGGAGCAACACCGAGGACAATTTGCTGGACTAAACCACAGAGCATTACCACACTTGATTCCAGAAATACGTTTTACTGCCACTACGTTTCCAAATAAAAAGATATGTAAACAAAAAAATACATAATAAAATTGCCTTTCTTTCTCAATAGCGGCTATTTTGAATTAAGCAATGACAGAAGTTTTAAAATGTTAAAATGAGACGAGAATCAAGTTTCTCGTGAAAAAATATGCAGAAAAAAGATTTTACAAAAGAGTATATTTGAATTTCTTCAAAGTTACAATTTCAGTAGTGTATCAGGCGGTCATTTTGATTTTTGCACACAAAACACAAATAAGGCTTTAACACCTAAAAAGAAGACCTGAAATGAGTATCCCGTGAAAAATTTGGTGGAAAGAGGTATTATAAAGGATATTGGTTAAATTCTTTGTATGTTAAAATATTGGTTCTGGCCTGTGGCGGCCATTTTGGATTTTCGCAAAAACATGTTCCGTTTCTAGGAAACTTTGGACTTTCGACATGTCATTAAGGATGACCATCTACATAACTCCTGAAAATTTCAGCTTTATACATTTACCCCTTCTTTGCCCTTGGGGCCTCAATTATTTCAAAATTCCTACTATTTGCAGTGGAAGAAGAAGCGGTCAGCTCTGGCCAGAATGGAGCAGCGGGCTGTCAACCCTAGCGAAGGAGAGTCAAAAGCCAAATCTATCACTTTTGTGAAATCGTATAATCGAAAGCATGACCGGAGAGAGCAAAGTAAAGAAGGAGGAACACAAATACAGTGCTGGGTTTCAAACAGTGGAGAAGAACACGGAGATGATCGTAAAGGTGAATTTGCAAACCATGTATCTTCATCGTGTAGAATACTCACAAAATTGCATAATTCACCACTAACAGTATGCTCGGAACTTTGTATAATTCGTCACTAACAAAATGCTCTCAGCTTTGTATGATTCAGCACGAACAATAAAATCTGAGTGTTGTATAATTCATCACTAACAGTACGCTCATCACTAACAGTACGCTCTCAGCTTTGTATAATTCATCACTGACAGTACGCTCATCACTAGCAGTACGCTCTCAGCTTTGTATAATACATCACTAACAGTACGCTCTGAGCTTTGTATAATTCATCACTAACAGCACCCTCTAAGCTTTGCATAATTCATCACTAACAGTACCCTCTAAGCTTTGTATAATTCCTCACTGACAATACGCTCTAAGCTTTGTATAATTCATCACTAACAGTACCCTCTAAGCTTTGTATAATTCCTCACTGACAATACGCTCTAAGCTTTGTTTAATTCATCACTAACAGTACCCTCTAAGCTTTGTATAATTCATCACTAACAGTACGCTCTAAGCTTTGTATAATTCATCACTAACAGTACCCTCTAAGCTTTGTATAATTCATCACTAACAGTACCCTCTAAGCTTTGTATAATTCATCACTAACAGTACCCTCTAAGCTTTGTATAATTCATCACTGACAGTACGCTCTATGCTTTGTATAATTCATCACTAACAGTACCCTCTAAGCTTTGTATAATTCATCACTAACAGTACGCTCTAAGCTTTGTATAATTCATCACTAACAGTACCCTCTAAGCTTTGTATAATTCATCACTAACAGTACCCTCTAAGCTTTGTATAATTCATCACTAACAGTACCCTCTAAGCTTTGTATAATTCATCACTAACAGTACCATCTAAGCTTTGTTTAATTCATCACTAACAGCACCCTCTAAGCTTTGTATAATTCCTCACTAACAGTACCCTCTAAGCTTTGTATAATTCATCACTAACAGTACCCTCTAAGCTTTGTATAATTCATCACTAACAGTACGCTCTAAGCTTTGTATAATTCATCACTAACAGTACCCTCTAAGCTTTGTATAATTCATCACTAACAGTACCCTCTAAGCTTTGTATAATTCATCACTAACAGTACCCTCTAAGCTTTGTATAATTCATCACTGACAGTACGCTCTATGCTTTGTATAATTCATCACTAACAGTACCCTCTAAGATTTGTATAATTCATCACTAACAGTACCATCTAAGCTTTGTATAATTCATCACTGACAGTACGCTTTAAGCATTGTATAATCCATCACTTACAATACGTAAGATTGTATAATTCATCACTAATAATACGCTCTAAGCATTGTATAATTCATCACTAACAATACGTTCTTAGCATTGTATAATTCATCACTAACAATACATTCTAAGCTTTGTATAATTTATCAATAACAGTACGTTCTAAGCTTTGTATAATTCATCACTAACCATACGCTCTAAACATTGTATAATTCATCACTAACCATATGTTCTAAGCATTGTATAATTTTTTCACCAACCATACGTTCTAAGCATTGTATAATTCATCACAAACAATACGATCTAAGCTTTGTATGATTCATCACTGACAGTAGGCCTACGCTCTGAGCAAGGTATAATTCATCACTAACAATATGTTCTGAGCTTTGTATAATACATCACTAATAGTACGCTTTCAGCTTTGAATAATTCATCACTAACAGTACGCTCCAGAGGAGGTTGGAAGCAAGGTCACGTGACCACATTTTCGGGTCATATTATCGACGGGCGAGTTGCGGAATCAATTCGCAAACAGCGTCAGAAGACAAGAAACATCTCCAATCATATTTTGTCTGAAATTTTACTATATTGATCACTAGATTGTTTTATATATAAAATAATTACGGACTAGTCTCCAATACAGCCTTGGCGGTCAAAACCACACAAGATAACTCTAGCTAACATCTAATGAAAGTAGTTTTAATCGTTTTTACTTTTATTGCTCACTTGATTCCCTTATTATCATCAACCGACCCGGTCATAAAACCCCTAAATGTACCCCATTCTCTGGGCATGAGCAGTCGGGGGCGAATTATCCTCACTTAGATGTGGCTCATGTCTCGCACCGGCAAAGATTGATGCAAAATATAACGCCGTGAATTGTAGTTGTATTTTACCTAAATTCAGGTACAATATGTCACATATCAATTTTTGAATCACATAAATGTAAGTAAATATATTTAATATAGGCAAGATGATGTTAGATTGGCCATCAGAATGAGTCCAGAGTATCAATGCCAGAAGGCCCGGGTAGCCCCATTCTGGGCTAGCTATCCCAAACAAACAAAGCCAAAACATCGTTAAATATTGCCTAGCGAGCCCGGCCAATTTCATTTAGGGCCGAGTATAGGCCAAGGTTCTTAGTCACGTGACCTTCATGCCTGTGCTGTTGAGGCCGGTGAATAATTTTCTGGGTCAAGTCATAGGAAATGAGTCAGAGGGGAAATACAATACTGTGAACAACTCTTCATCCGGGGAAGTGACCTTTCAAAAATGCCTAAATTCGGGGATTACCCTATTTTCATCTAAAAATAGCAACAAGTCACAAACATTCGCCACTGGGGCATGCCAGAGGCTACATGAAGCTCGGCCACGCCGAGTAGTGTGGCTCTGGGAACCAGAGTACGTTAAATATAGCCAACTTCAGGTTTTCGAAAACATATGTTTTCGAGAGAAAGATAGAGGTTTTTTGGTGGCAAAATGACCATTAACAGATTAACATTCCGTCTTTCACCTCAGAACATTCCAAAAATACTCGAATGTATAGAACAATCACAAAGTTCGATTTTCGGCAGGTGTTCAACATTGTGCTACACCGCGGATGTCGCATTACTGCGACAATACATAATCAGCAGCGTGATTCACTTGGTTGTGACGGCTCCCAGTCACCCTTATCGGCACACAAGCGTGATAGGGGGGACGTGGATGTCTTCAAGCCTTTCATACTCGATAATGACGTCATATTATAAAATAATAACTATGGTTGGGAATCCCCAGTTATGACGGATCTGGTGATAAAAGAGTCAATTTCAAATAATTACACAATGTGACGTCATAATTTTGAAATAATTTCGCAGCGAATCGCACTCTGAAAAATCCACCAAATTTTAATCAGCATTTAAATAGAATGGCATTCTATTATATTATTGTCACATTATTATTATAGTATATTAACTATATTGATGCTACCTTGAGGTGGAATTGTGGTCTCACCACCCCAAATGCCAGTCCCATTGAAATACATGTAAAATCCCTCAATTCCACGGACCAATTTTACTTTTTTTTGCCCCCCCCCCCCTCCTACCTATCAAGTGCCGCATGTCATAATGAAGCCTGGACTGTGCATTTTCAAAAACAGCTCCGATAAGGGGTTGCTACCCAGACAGATTTTGAGCTAGGCCCCCCTAGTGTGCAAAAAGGTCACTATGGTTCAAATTACGCTTAAATTCATACCCTCTTTCACAGACCAGACACACATCCTTTTAACCCACTGTATCCCTGTCAGATTATTACGAAACAGTTATATCTGATACCCGGGATGAAGGAGACATCATGTACTTATTAAATATTCACAGAAATATAACTTCTTTGTATTTGTTTTTAATTCAACAGAGGTTGAAACAGCCGCATTGAAAATATTTTGTGTGATGATCCCATCATTAGTATACACCTGCCGTGCTATCGGCTTATTTAGGGTGGTGAGACCTTGTGGAAGCAATTTACGCATCAAGGTCAATTAATACAAACTAGAATGTATATCTGGTGATAACCGGATTGATTTCGGTCTCACATATGTTTCTTACATGTCCTTGATTTAAAAATAATATTAATAACATATTTTAGAGTAGTTCACTTGACTGTTCACGAAAAAACATAAAGTCAGACTCTGTATGATGCTACTGGCAGTTCGATAATCTGTACGAGTGGTATGTCCCTCCAAGCAAACACAAACATTTGTATAACATTTTAATATATAACATTTGTATAACATTTGTATAACAGAATTTTAATGTTATACAATCTTTTGCGTTTACTATTCCTTTTTGTATGTATTCACATAGCATTATGTTGAATAAAATATAGCAAAGTAAAAATAGTGTAATCCATGAAGATAAAGTAAAGTATTATAAAATCATTTCAAGGTGAGTGAAAGTGAAAAGAGATTTCAGGTGTTCAGAGGGTAAGCATTGTAAAAGAAAAGTGACAGGCTCTAGTTATACAATGGTTTGCTTTCTTATTCACGTGGTTTTATATATTGTACTTTCTTTTGCAAGCAGGGAGAAAAGACACAGCCTGGGAGTGTCCAGTGGTCCCAATAAATCCCTCATCAGATGCACCTGATGACAGTGCCTTAGATTTAGAGGCTGGAGACCAGCATGGTGTAACAAGTGTCTGTGAAAACCTCCAGAAGGAGAGGATTGCCTGGATGTTTGTGGCGTCCTGCTATAAGACCCCAGAGATAGAGAGGCAGTTGTTTGATCCAGAATTCACTCAGAGTGCCACCACAACCACAAAGGAGCAGTATTACAAAGATCACGGAATTACCAACGGCAACAGTTTAGACACTATAACCACTCAGAAGATGAGGCTGCGCGAGGTGCTTCATCTGAAACCGAAAAAATACGTTAAGAAAGGTGTCAAATGTGCGGCAGATGACGACGATGACTTAGCTGAGGCTTCAAGTGACAGCAGTTGTAGGTCAAAGGCATACACAGACTCGACACAAGCGGATAAGGAATGTAAGAAACACTCATTCAGCTTATTTAAACGTAAACCCAAGGAAGAAATACTGTCGGAGTATAACACAAAATGCAACCTGGGCAACGCAGAACAATTAGTTGGAGCTAGTGAGACAGTCTGTTGTAGAGACGGTAGTGGAGATGTAAATAGTATCAGCTAGAATAACCAATATATTGAAGCTTGGTAAAAGACACGTCCAATAGAAATACAATTTAAATTGTATTCGTGGTGGCAGTGCTCAATGTAGAGTAGTCGACATCAACATCATCAAATATTATAGTACTCATTTAGTAGGAGTAAATTCATTATCATTTATACAAAATGTGTTTATATTCAGATGCATCCACAGTTAATTAGCTTCAAAGAATGTAAATGTACTAAAATCTGATTAATACTTGTATAATGTTTCTTGTAATAAGCAGTCGCAAGCGCCTTATGTTTGCTTGTTTCCTTACTGACCGCAGCTGGCAATTGTGTCAGTAGTGCCAGCTTCTAATAGATAAAACAAGTCCAGTGCATTAAAAAATATTTATGGTGAATAATCTTTGGGGACAGCGGGTCAAATAAGCGTGTGTGATGGACGTACACAGAAAATACACTGTTTCTGCCGTATTAACGTTGTAAGATATTTTCACTAGTTATCAAATCACTGATAGTTTAAAATTACTGGCCAAATATATTAATTTTAAACTGGCCAAATATATGTTATTTGCTTAAGTAAAAATAATTTCTGCCTAATTATTTTTTCGGATCCCAAATATTACCGTTTTTTTCTTGTGATGGAAGTACACAAAATGTAATTGGCGTACATCTCAAAATTCGGTCTGTTTATTGAGAATTATTTGTAATTAACAACACATGGTTCATTTACTTGTACATTATAGTTCAGCTCAGTTGAGAGTGCATCTTTAGAATGCACTTGGAGCAGTGTATCTAATATATCATAAACACCCATTATTTCTGTACGTCCAACGCAAAACATAGAATAATCGAAGTTGATATCATCTACTCAGCAGGCATGTGACGTCATTTTAACGTTCAGTTATTATGTTCTGGTTATGTTCTGGTAGATATAGTGACGCTTAAGCTCCACCCCATCCGTCACAGGTTACGGAATTATACCTGGAGTCGCATCACATGTAGAAAATGACAATTGAAGGCATCAAGAAATACAAGAGATCTCATACACAATAATCACACAAGCATCCGAAAAATATGTCATTTGCTCTGGGATTAGCCCTTTAAGTCCTCACGATACATTAAAGCATGATTTTACTTCCCTGAAAACAGACTTAATTTTCCTACAACCAAAGGTTTTATGATGAATATTTCCATTAAACTGGTTTTTCAAGATATTCATCCACTACAAGTCCAGAATTGCGAAGCGATTCGCGGCTTGTAGTGGATGCATTAGAACAACATATGCTATTTTTTTCTCTTTAAAAGGTATTTTTAGAAAATCGATGATCTTACAATTTCGCGTGAAATGTCTACAGTTGCCATGCTGCTTTTGGGGTGTAAACTTGTAATAAAAACAATTAATTTTACTCAGTCTAATCAATTAGCAAAACTAAGTCCCTAGCGCAGTTCCTGTGTTGCTTTTTATTTTTCAAGATGACCACCAACGTGGCTGCAATCTGGTGTAGCACATTAGAATATGCAATTATTTTCATTGAGTTCGAATTAAAACAAATTTGAGCCTACATGTACATATATATTATCAACCACTTATTGATATAAATTAATGTGTACATCATAAAAAATGTACAGTTACCCACTAACACATATTTTAATTGCTAATTTGCATATTTTATGCTAATTGATTATTAGCAGTATACATCTTAATTTATTTCAATTTTTACCCCAAGAGCAGCATGCTAACTGCAGACGTTTCACACGAAATTCTACGAGCTTTGATTTTTCGAAAAATGTTTTAAAAAAAAAATGATTAGGTAATTATTGCTATAATTTGCATATTTATTCTAATGTGTTAACTTTGTATAATAACACATTATCTTGATATTATATTACAGGGAATATGTTTTTTTTGGAATATATATGACCCTAAAAACCATAGACTAAATAATTCATTTTATGTTTTAAAACATGTTATCCGATGTATTTCTTCAAACCAGACATCATTTCCAATATGTGTGTTGCTAATTTGCATATTTTATGCTAATGCGGCATCCTGATCTTAATAAAATATGCTTCATTGAAAAAGATAGAAGAAGATAAAGGTGAAACAAGCTAGGCAAAATATAACGCATAAATAGGTCTAGTGTGGTAAGGTTAGCATGCTTCAAATAATGCTATTTACAGGCTTCTGACTTAGAAATTGCTCTCGTTATTCCTGAATAAGACAAGTCCTCCAGAACCATGTATAATAACTGGTTTGCAAGGCTGAAAGGCAGTATGTGCTTCCTGGTAAAGTAAGCAGATATTGCCTTTTGACCCCATCCTAGAAACGAGATGATGGTCGCTGTAATATCCTTATTTAAATTTTAAATTATATGGTGGTGGCGGAACTCTCGTTTATTAGCTCAGAATACATTGTTTGACGCTTAAGATTATTATTACTAAAGGCCAGCCAAATTTCTGCATGTTACCATGCAGGCAGCTAAACTTTAAAGCCCTCCTTTATCGCTCTTATTGCAAAATGCCTGTCGCGATATTCGCAATACTATTATCATACGTATCAGCAAACTGATGTTAACTAATTTTTAATCTCACATGGATATGTCGTTTTCTATTCTACCATCTACATTGAGACATTGACGTGTGGAAATTGAGCTTAACTAGTCGGTCATAAACACGTTGCTCATAATAGCCTGTGCAATTGTTCCGTGAACTATACACTGTTGTGCAGAAACAAACAGCAGTAACTGCTTATTTTGAAGTTACTGATATTTGCTCATCTTGTCCTTGGGGGGACATTTGTCAGTAGATTAGTGTTGTGCTCACTCAGTTGGAATCCGTCGCTGGGCTTTATGATGCTAATCATCCGTTGACGAGAACCAGCTGCTCGTTCTGAAAGGACTTATGTGCAATGGAATAATAAGGAGTTATTTACAGGGTGTGGAGCCATCAAGCTGTTAGTGAGTGTCCTTCACTTCCTATGCCGCCATCAAATCTAGACAAATTGGTCTGTTTCTACTGTAATTCAAATGTGCCTGTTGTGCGTCTGTGCACTGCTACATCTATGAGCATATTTATATATTTAACAACATTTATCGGGTGTTTCGGACAAAGTGTTTGTTCTCCGTCTGTTAGTCTGTCGAAATGTCAGTTTCATCTAATTCATCACACAATCCTTATGAACTTCTCGTTTGATTCGTGATGGGAAATCACTCTGGACAATAATATTTCAGAAGGTGAGTTTTCACAATCGGTCGCTTAACGCCCCTATGGGGAAATATATGGAGAAAAAACTACGATATAAAATTGTAAGTGGAACATTTCAAAATGGCAAAAAAACACCATGTTTTGACAGAAGGAAGACCTGAACATGTAGAGGACATTTCTGATTCTGATTCTTAGACATATTTATACACAAAACTTTTTTTCAATGAACATAGTCTACTATCAAGCTTACAAGCGTGGTTGCCAGTCATTGGGTTAATGTGTTTTTCCCTAAAGTCACACCCTCGCAGATGCTGGATACGCCAGTTTCATGTACACCCTTTTCCCAGCTAAGCACTGAGACGACAGCACAAGCTGCTGTTCAGTTTATCTCTCAGTGTATCTTTGTTGTCATTACTGGACATTAAATTATTTAAAAAGAATACAAATTATAATATTGGAAGTTGATATACGGTTTGTTCATTTTAAAATATAAAAAACCTGTCTTAAATATGTATTAGAATAACAATTTTTTTAAATAAAAAATATACTGTATTAAAGGGACTCAATCAGGCTAAAATCGTCAAAAAATCAGTGATTTCATTTTGGCTTCTTAATATGACCATATGATGTAAACATGTCCATAGACTAGAACTGTAAAAGTTTTAAATTTTTGTGCCGCGCATTCACCAGTTAGGCTAGATATAGAGACGAAATTCGCATATTTCTTATTTTGGACATGCATGTCCGAAATAAGAAATCGGGAATTTCGGCTCTATATCTAGCCTAACTGGTGAATGCGCGGCACAAAAATTAAAACTTTTTTAAAACTTTTTGTTACCTAAGTTGTGTTTGCTGAATTCGAATCTATCGGATGACTCCATCTTCAAATTACAAGAACACAAAATGGCTGCCAAAATGTAAATAAACCCCCGTATTTTTTATGTTTTTTCATACAAGAAAGCACAATGGATGATTTCTGCAAGGTTTTTATTATATATATTTTTTCTATTGCCTTTGGAAAGAAATACCCTTTATTTGACCTTTAAATACAAGATTTCCATCGTTTTTTCAATATGTTTACTGTTACTATAAGTATACCTCTAAAATGTTGACGATAGTATGATTTATCAGTGTTAGCATAGTAGACCAGGAATAAAAGTTACTGACGAGTAAATTTTAAATGAAAAAATAAAAAATGGCCGCGGAATTCAAAATGTAAATAAAACATCTTTTTAGTATTTGTGCTTCCAAATTGATCATTTTTTTATTTTGTATGACTTGGGGCCCCAAAAAACATTTCTGTTGTTTATTGTTCATCGTCTGACCAATAGTTTATCGAAAAATCCAAGATGGACGCCATTTTACATCTTAACTATAAAAATAATTATGTCAGTTTAAATACTAAGCAAATCAAAGCATGTAAGAATATACTGTGATTAAATGCAGTTTCGAATGCTTTGCAAACTAATCTGCCGTATTACGTAGTCTATCTTTTAGTTTCCCATTAAATAAAATAATGTTGTTTATGATATTATAATTAGAATGTTAACGGATATATTCGAATTCAGCACACCCAAATTATGTAAAAACAAGCACGAACAATAATTTGCACTCAATGTCGAGCAAATTTCAATGTTTTACATCTCAGCCCAGGTTAAAAAATGTGTTGGTAATTATTTGTTTTCTCGAGAATGTGAATGATATCATCTGTCACAAATATTATCATGTTAGGTGGGGTGATCACCAGATGTCACTCTGAGCCTGCTGTGTGTCGCAGTAGTCACTAGAGGTCAGGTGCTGTCGACATAGATCATAATATCTCTTTGAGTTCACAAGTGCTCGTGCAGGGCAAAAAATGTGTTCACGTGGGCGAGTGTTCAAAGTGAATATAAAGTTTTCATACAGTTAACAATGACTACGTAACATTGTCACACATATAGTTAAAGGGACAGTCCCAGGATGAAATCATTAAAAAATCGGTGATTTTATTTTGGCTTTTTAATATAACCATATGATGTAAACATGTCCATAGACTAAAACTGCAACAGTTATTTAATTTCTGTACTGCGCATTTAGACTAGATATTATAGAATTTTTTTGTAATTCTTATTTTTGACATGGTTGTCCAAAATAAGAAATTAGGAATTTCGAGTCTGTATCTAGCCTAACTGATAAATGCGCAGCACAAAAATTAAAAAAACTTTTTCAGTTCTAGTCTATGTACATGTTTACATCATAATTATGGCCATATTAAGAAGCCAAAATAAAATCACCGATTTTTTTATGATTTTAGCCTGGGACTGTTCCTTTAAGCTACTCTTGTAGTGTTATTATAAATCACTACAAATAAAGTATCAGTGAATGCATTACTGTATCTGTCATCAGTGTTATGATTTTGATACTTGTCATTAAAAGAAAATAAGGGCATGGCAGTATAACACTTGTTTGAAAGACAATGTGTTCAATTAAAGCCCTAGATACCGGAGTGGTCTGATCCTAGACGCCTGGACGCGGAATTCCTCAGTTTTGTGGCTTACAGTGGATTTTTCCTCATTTTTGGCGGCCAAAGTATTATAATTTAGCAATTGAAAAGAGTTCTAACCGATTCCTTGGCTATGAAAATGTATACTTAGTGAGCAATATCATAATTTGGGACTTGAAAAAAGGATTAACCGATTCCTTGGCCATGAAAATGTATAAGTAGCCGATAAAATCATTTTTCTAAGTAGAATAATTGTCACGATACGGCATTTTATGTATTTCAGGAGATTTGGTAATTTGATGACTGTCATTTTGAAAATCAGCCATATTGGAAATTTTGTCTCTACAGATTACGTGCTGATAAGCTGATTCCCACCCAGAAGATATCATAGCACACTCTACTTAATATTCTACGATTTCAAACTTTAACAATACTACTCGATCATGCAATCTTCTCTGAAAGTGTATTAACAATAAATTCACTAGTAGTCAGGGGGCTTAACCAATATTTACCCTTGAATTATTCAAATCGTTCCACAAGCATCAAATTTGGACCACTTGTAGCCAAGGTCATATACTTTTGATTAGCTCCTCCATCGGGACGACGGGATTAAAAAATGCTTATTAAATCATTCTTCAGGTATTTCTCATTTAATTGAAGTCTAGACATTCATATAACACACCGTTCCCAAGCGGAGCGCGGCGATTGGTGCCATGCGGCTAGGCCCCTGAGCTCTTGACGCTGGATAAGCTCGATGCCTGCCACAGAAAACACCTACGCACCATCACCAACCATCGATGGCCACATAGCGTGATCTCCAATGATGCCTTATACAAGATTTACAACGTAGTACCACTATCCGTCAGGGTGAAGCAACAACGATGGTCCATGTTTGGCCATGTGCTACGAATGCCAGAGACCACACCTGCTCAACAGGCACTGGAGTTCGCACTATTCGTATCCAACAAGTACAAATCTAGGACAGGCCGACACTGCTCAAGTCTTCTGAGTTTGCTGCGAGCTGACCTCAAAGAAGCAGGTCTTGGAACATTCAAATCAAAAAAGAAACTGCAGGAGCTAAGACTGCTTGCCAATAAGGATAAGAGACGGTGGCGCAAGGCGAAGAAGGACTGATTGCAGCTGTGAGATGATTTTTCACCCCACAGCCGCAGATACAGTGAAATGAATATATATATATATTTATTTTTGATATAAGCAAATTTATTGGATTTCCAAGTAGCACAAGTGCTAATACAAATGATCTCGGAAATATTTTTTTTTGCTTTTAGTTATACCCAGATCAACTCCAAATCATCACAAATGAATTCTACATAGTCGAAAACCATAGAAAAGTGGTAATAAATGTGTCCCTACGTCTATTAGTTTAAAAGTTATGACATGCCTTATTTAGAATGGCGGCCATCTTGGATTTGTCCAATATGGCGCCCACGGCGGGAGCCTAGCTTGGCTCCCGCGAAAAATCAAAAGTATATGACCTGAGCTACAAGTGGTCCAAATTTGGTGCTTGTGGAACGTTTTGAACAATTATATGATTAAGACTATAGTTGAGTGGGTTATAGTGGTATAATATGTTTTGGGCGGCCATATTGGATTTTACACAAAAATAGTATTAATTGTCAATCAAATGTAGATTTAATTGATTCCTTCACCATGTTTACTATGAATATGTATGGTTAGCTCATATTTTACGAAATTAAAGGCCAAGATATGATCAATTATGTATTTCAGGATATTTTGGTAATTTAAAATGCGCGGTAAGTTTGAGGGGTCGTTGATAGAAATGCCTATAAAATTCGCTGTCTGGATCTCTGTGAGGGGAGGACACCCTAGATGTACTCAAATGTCGTAGGGGATCAAAAATTACACCACCCTCCAAAGGCAGGCTCCTAACCAGGCAAATAGGGTTTTGGCTCCTGTGGTAATGTCATAAACGTAGAAACATTATTTGAGATGATATTAAAATAATTATACATACCATTTATTACTATTTTTTCGATGAAATAATATACAATTTTTTTAATAACACGGTGCTATGTATAAATAAAAGTATATATTTTGGTAAGGTTGAAACCAGCAAACTTAAGAAGGAATTCTATGTTAGCGACCATAATATTTTAACAAAATATAAATATTGATTTCTCAGTAGTCGGTGTTTCTGAGACATGGCTTAATGACTCTAATGTTAATACATGTAATATTTCAGGTTATAACTATGTTTGTAATTATCGAAAGGGTAAACGAGGAGGGGGTGTATCTTTATCACATGAATCTATAAAGTCTACTCGAGACATTATAGTTGGTGTAACTTATCGTTAACCTAATACTGACGTAAATTGTTTTGTGCTAGAAATGAGTAATTTGCTGTCACTATTACAACAGACAAACAAGGTAGTTTACATTATCATGATTATGGGTGACTACAATATTAATTTGTTAAATGTACATACCCACATACCTACTGCTGATTTTATAGATATAATGTATTCTTATTCATTTTTTCCAATAATTACCAAGCCAACCCGTGTGACAGGTAATACTGCCACGCTGATAGATAATATATTTTTAGTCCAGTAGCCAGCCTATGGTACCCGGAAATTGTTGGTACTATAAGGTTTTTTGGTGGATTTGTATTGGTTAGATACTGTAGATGTCAGATCCAGCTCTTGCCGGTGTGGCAACTCTGGGGAGAATCCGTGATTTGCATAAATCCAAAATGGCCGCCATCGAAATAGGGTCAAACAGTAAAGTAGCAATAACTTTCGATATGATTCAGATAGAAGGATAATTTTGGTGTCTACGGAAAGGTATTTACACAGAGAATGTCATGCATGAGTTTATGAAAAAAATTGTCCTGCTGGGCAGCCATAATTAAAAATGGCCGATATTTCGACCCGGCGAAATAGCCGTCCGGCTGCCGTTTTTGAAAAAAATGTGCTGAAAATGTTATGTTGAGTGTTTGAACATACTTACATACAACAAGTACATACAATACATTTCTGAAATGTGTAATAACAAATATTTTATTGACAACATAAACTAATGGATTCACGCAGCTCCTGCAAAATCTACAAACAAATAAACCTATCTGTGGATAGATCTGATTTGACAAGCATAAGTGATGCATATCTTTCAAATTAATGGCTGCATATTATCGACTAGGAAATATTGATTATTTCTCCTGACTAGTCCATCATATTATCATAGTGTGACATTTTAACCTTTCGACTAGTATAATAGTATACTATATCTTATTTCTATGTGAAACAAAAAACTATTGTAATGACAATTCCATCATTTTAACACTGGTAACAGTATATTCTCCATTTAAAAAAACTCATTTTAGAAGATGATGGCATTCTCTTCATCAAGTACCAAATATTTTTAATATGTAGGCTATATTGACTAGACCATCATTTCAATAGATGATGGCATTGTCTTCATCTTTATAAACCTTATATTGTTATCATATCCATTAATTATATCATTTATATTTATTATGTTCTCAGATGACTTGTCCATCATGTTGTCATAGTGTGATAGTTTAACACATTATTGTCACTCTCGTGACTAGTACATCATATTAATTCAATAATGCCTATCATCTCCAATAATTAAATCATTTATCTCTAATGTGTAAAACATAATAGCGACTAGTAAATATTGTTTTATTTCTCATGACTAGTCATATTACCATAGTGTCACATTTTAACCTTTTGACTAGACAGACAGACACAGCCAGACAGATATTTATTGACAGAAAGAAAGTCAATCCAGACTTATTTGTCATAGAAATAAGAATACTTCTAATACTCTGAAGGTCATGTAACATGTGGGGGTCCCATCACCGAGAACAATAATTCACCAGCAGTATATATGTATCTGATGGGATGTTACAAACCATCTGTCTGCATATATGATGCGATGTTATTATGCAGGTTTGTGTCAAACATGGTATCTAATATTCAAGGGGATCAGTGTCAAAATCCATGTGTTCCTCTTCGGCATCATTGATAGTTTCACTGTCCCCATGTTTGGCTGTCATTGGATTGTGACACTGATCAAGGGAACCTTCGCACTGACAGTATGTTGTACAGGACAGACTTGCTGTCAAACAACTGCAGTTTGCTTCTGAGCAAGCCTTCCCAGCAGCCCTGCACTGACAACTTACACTTTTCATTAGTTCAGGAGGTGCTGGAGGTCCACTTGCTATCAAATGAGATGGGACGTTGTTGAGCCACTCCCAGCCAAACTCAGTAATACAAAGTGACGTGGCATTCTGTTTATCTGCTGCTTTCCACAATAATGCTTGACAATGTGCTCAAAGCAAGTGGTGGTTTACCATTCTTCTTACTATAAATCATATACCGGGCTGTATTCATACTCGAACAGCTTGGCTGACCATAATGTGCAGCAAAAAAGTTTTTCCAGTTCTCATTAAATTTTCATGTGTGGCTGTCTCCTCTCCAACGACAGAGTATAATTCCGGAAAGTCACCTTGTTGGAGTTTGCTGAGTGCTGTGAGCTTTCCCTTTTTGAAAGGGTGGGAAACAGTGTCACATCCTGTGACTGCATGCATTCCGAGGAGTTGAAGAATTGTAGGGCCTATCGCCCGAGCTGCTGCAATGTCATTAACATGCAGCACACTCCCATCCAACTTTTCCAGCTGAACCAAAGAACTTAGAAGTGATCACAAGCTTCCTAACCCAGAAAACCAGAAGAATGAGAACGTCTGTATCGTCACTGATGATACGAATGACCCTCTTGCCCTTTCTCACGGCCTCGATCATGTAGCCTCATCGTGGTTCAATAAACCTTCATCTTCTCCAACCATTAAAATATGTGAGTCCATTGTACATGTGCAAAGTAAACGTGAGATAAGTCTCTTATTAGCTTTGCTTTTCATGATAA
This sequence comes from Flabesymbios commensalis, assembly GCA_964017125.1. Taxonomy (NCBI): domain Eukaryota; kingdom Metazoa; phylum Annelida; class Polychaeta; order Terebellida; family Flabelligeridae; genus Flabesymbios; species Flabesymbios commensalis. Next base: position 43,770,261 of record OZ024910.1, on the reverse strand, counting down.
TGTCTCTGTTTGGAAGAGGAGATGTGAGCGTAAGGTTGTATTCAGCAGGAACAGCACCTCCGGCTCTGCAAGATCGCTCATGGTCTTTTAGCAGAGACATTGCCATACCTAGCAAAAATTATTTAAGTATGAATTACACTGTAGTTCTTCAATCTGGTCGCCATACTTGTGGCTACTCTTACAAAAACTGTCCTCCATCCACGATTACTTCATCTGGAGGACAGGGCTCAGTTGAAATGATGGCCAGTTTTTTTCACAAAATAGGCCAAAATCGTCAAATATAGAGGAGGGGACTGCACAAAGCTCATACTCAAATACTGATACAAGACTTGTGTTCCTGTTCTGACCAACAATTAGGAGACGACTGAGAAGTGATTCCATGTCATAAATCATTGCATCTCCTACTTTTATTCCCCTTTTCATCGTGTCCATTGTTTTAATTTTCCCTGATATTGCTTTATGGAAACATTCAGGTAAAGAGTTGACGAAATTTCTTGTCATCTCCTCACCGATATTCACTATGTCAGCGACATTGATGCTGTCATCGGCTACCTTCCTATTCACTATATTAATCAGTTCTAGGGATGAATCAACAAGAAGATTGATGTGTTTTTTAAACTCATGTAGAATAAGATTTCTATCAGCAGCATCCAGCTTTCTCCTATTCACTCCCTCCTCTTTATGTTTAATAGCCGGAGTCAATGTTGCACTTTTACTGTCAGTAGATTCAAACATCAGCTCGAAGGCCTGAGATACACGCTGACACAGAGGATAAGAGAGAACCCAGCATGCAACCTGCTCAGCTGAGAGGCTAACGCCAACGAGACCACCTTTAGATTTGCCATAGCGTAATGTAAGTTTGTTCCCCAAACTGATCTGCTGAGACTGACTTCCACACACCTTCCCGATGTCTACATACAAAAGCACCAGCCATGAGATCAGACTTGGCATCCTCAGGCAGACAGCTCATTTCTTGCAGATACCAAGTGATGTGTCGCGCATACTGCCAATTATGTAATCAAATCAGAAGCAATATCAGGTAGTTAGTGCATAACATTATTGAAAGTCCTTATCATGATTATCAGAATTAAGAAGAACAATAATATTATTGGTGTAGGACAATAATCACCAACATCACATTTATCATGTGTATAAGGTGGGATTTATGACCAAATGAAATGAATCGGGCTTTAGGCCACCTTTGTGCACATATAGGCTAAACTGGGCGAGGAGAACCTCCTGAGGATGATGAGATGAATGAGATGACACTGTCCTCCAGACACAGGATTCGAAATTCGAGCTTTGGCGGTCTGAGGCCGAGCACGCTACCTCTCGGTCACGGAGGCTCCCCACAATACTGACTTTCACACGTGGATGGGGTAGAAACATTTTTGTTTCTTTCAAACCGCCGAGACCGGGAACCGAACCCCGAACTCTGGCGTGAAAGGCAGCGGCGCTAACCACTACCCTACGGCCCCCGCCCGATTTATGACCAAACAACTATTTCACATGGTCAAATGTCAAATGTCAGCCACTTTGAACTATAATTGCATAGCAACATAATACCTATATAAATATAGAGAGATATATAAGGTGTCCACGTATCGCTTGTCACATATATAGTATATATTGTATTTACAAAAGATGTATGGACAATGTCAATGTATTATATGTACAATATATGTCTGTAAATAAAATTTCTAGCACAATTTTTCCAAAAATTACAGTCGGACAACTATTTCGAAAAGTCAAAATGTCAATTTTATTTGGTTATGGTTGCCTACCACCATGAACGTATAGTTCAATACTTTATTGATATTCTTTGCTCTAATACCTGTGCATAGAGCCCAAAATTGCCGTTCTAGTGTAATTATATCCAAAGTTATTGCTGTTTTAAAATTTGACCTAGTTTCAGTGGCGGCCATTTTGGATTTATGCGGTTCACAGATTCTCCCCAGAGTTGCCACAGCGGCAAGAGCTGGATCTGATATCTACAGCATCTTATCAATACAAAATCATCAAAAAACCTTATAGTACCAACAATTTCTGGGTTCATATAGGGCTTGTATAGGCTGGCTACTGGACTATTTGTAACGATGTTGATTGTCTTGATATGATGAATGGAATATTTTATAATGATATATCTGACCATTTTCCAATATTCTCTATTAACTTTAAAGGACATATTGCAGACACAAAACAATATATTATTAAGCGCATGTTAACAACCAAAATTATATATAAAGTATAAGAAAAAACCTAACTCATTTAATGAAAAGACACATAAAGTTTTCCGAAGTAATTTAAACAAAATATTGCGTAAATCTGAAAGAGATCATTATGATAATTTATTGACGGAAAATAAAAGTAACTTGAAAAAGATGTGGTCTGTTATAAACGAAATTATAAATAAACGTAAACACAAGCCTATGACTAGCAAATTTGTAGTAGGTGATAGAGAAATTTATGACAGTAGAGATATAGCTGGACATTTTATTATTTTTTTCACTAATGTAGCCAAAAATTTAGCGGCTAAAATACCAGACACCACGAAAGAAGCCACCTCGTACATCGAACACTCAAATATAAATTCTATTTTCTTAGGGAGAAGTTAGTTCAGATGAAATATCCAAGGTTATAAATTGTTTCAAAAACACGAGTACTGGGTGGGATAATATCAATTTCAAGGTTATTAAATATACTTATCATTTATATATTGCACCGCTAACTTATTTAATAAATTTGTCACTTGCACACGGAGTATTTCCAAAAGAATTAAAAATTGCCAAGGGGATACCAATATATACAAGTGGTGATTGTAAGACTATTAACAATTATAGGCCTGTATCAGTTTTACCTGTGTTTTCAAAAGTTTTTGAACGTATAATGTACAACAGAATATTTCCCTTTCTAAACTCTTTTGATTTGTTATACAAATATCAATTTGTATTTCATGAAAAACATGGTACTAATATGGCTTTAATTGTGATAAATGGAAAAAGTGATGTGACAGGGTTAAGACAATGTAATACATAGCAAAGGAGATACACGTACTTCACAAGCAAATTGAAGTAGGCCTAACGTGTTAAACAACAGATGTATTACAGCTTTAACACGCTGTTAACCAGCGATGTAATGTTTGTACAGCAATAATAGCTTAATGATTGCCCTACGTCAAGGAGTTGATACAACAATGCAGACTGGCTATTTTAACTCAAACGGCTGAAAAAATGTGTACTGGAACATTTCATGACAAATACTTAAATTGTTATATTTCGTAACTAGCCGTCAGCAGGTAGTCACTACACCCTTTCACAGCCAATTGTAAGTCGTCTTCACTTATAGAATGTCTCCAAGCATGAGCGGTGCTGTTTGAATCTTTTCTATGTACCCGCATTGGATGTTCTATATTCTTTTGACTTTGTGTAATAGCTTTGAGATGAGCAACTACAGAAAGAGGCAATTCTTCCCCAAAGTGATTATAAATCTTCTCGGCTGTAGTCACAGGATTCTCTGCTAATTCCTCGTATTTTACCTTGATGAAAACCTCTGGGTATTTTTCAAGTAACATTTGATAAAGTTTGTAATCATTCAGCATATGTTCACACAGAGAACGGATTGGTAAATTCCTACCTCTGCGTTTTCTCGACAGCCAAATAGCCCGAGGATCACGAATGTAAAACACGAAATAAACATCTGGAATTGTTTTAATGACATCTTCAACATTTCGCATGCTGAGCCGAATAAGTTTCGTCGCTCTGATCTTGTAAGATCTACAATATGTCTCAAATTCCTCAAAGCAGCGTAAACGCGCCGACGGCATTGTACCGAAACATCTCGTCATCTCATTTTCCAATTGACATTCATCTGTAATCTTCCCTAACCAGCATTCTTCTGCTTTATTTAATAGTTCAGGGCATTTCTGAGAAAATCTTTCATCCAGAGAAATTGCTCTACATTCTCTCACACTGTCGGTTATGGAGCATGGTATGTGGGGAGGTATACATTTCAGCAAATGTCTTGTGCTGGAACTCATCCTTAAAAAATTGCTGTGCACACCAAGAGGATAGAAGCCCGTGATATCACAAGTCATCAGTTTACTGAGATAGCTCGTCACACCTTCTCTTTCATCCTTTTTTAAAACTCTGAAATTATATAATTTTATAAACCACTTGCAGTTGTGTCTGGCTACCGCGACCCACAACTTCACGTTGATGGAAACAAGAATATTCTTTATGGAAATTATAATGAATTGAATTAAACTATTCAAATAATATCCGGCCACTACGAGACGCTGACCCAAAATTGTGTTATTGTTGGCCAGCGTCGCAGATGGTGAACCAATAGTGAACATCTCGTAGCCACAAAAATGTCGATATAGGCCTAAATAATATTAGGCCAGCTACTATGTAGGCCTACCCATTAAATACAAAACAACTGTAACGTCGAGGACGTTGCGCGGATGTTGTACAAATGTTATACAAATGTTTTGTATTTTCTGGGTTCATATTGTTCAACCATTAAACCGCCGTCCACGATTATATCAGGGCTTTTCATTGTTTGAATAACACACTGAATACTAGCTTTCAAACGCATTCAAAATAAAACGTGATATTAATCAACATTACAAGATATCAAATTTTCCGACTTCCATTTTCTCAAAATTAGAATAATTTGCATTCACCTGAAGTTGTGGATCACGTTAGCAAAACACAACTTCATATGGGTGAGAATTCCAAATAAATAGCTGAGCGGTTAAAGGGTCAACCTGTTTAACCCTTTGACCGCCGGTGCCGCATATATTCGGGTTTTCAATTTTTATTAGCACATTAAGTACCACATAATGTTAATGATAAATTGTGACATCAACCAGCAAAATTTGAAAAGAGTTGACCTCCATTTTGTCAAATCTTTATAATTTTCATTCACTTGAAGTTGTGGATCGCGTCAGCGAGACACAACTTCAAGTGGGTGAAAATTCAAAATGAATAGTGTGGCGGTTAAAGGGTTAACAATCAATTAGTGTATGCACATGCTTCAGAGAAATAATACATGATAATATGATGATCATTTAACTTACTTATACATGTTAATCCCGTTTTTTTACATAATCAATAAACGCAATTCCTAAATTATATATGTAAACACAAAAATATATTTGCACGTTTTTGTAAACTAAATATTTACTTTATACGCCATCTTTCTCCAACTGTTTAATACCTATAGCGTTGAATTATATTGTATAAACCATGGTGAACAAAGTGGGGTTTTTTCAATTTAAAATCCTCATAAATGTATTAGTCAGCTGTTCCCGGCTCATTTGAATATCTATATTATAGGTCTATGACCACTGTATAAAGAGATCGTCTTTATACGTCAGAATCAGACCTGACGTATAAAGACCGTCATATTCGGACGTATAAGGACTGTCATCGTGCTGAAAGGTGAGAAATACAGATGACGTTTAACACACAAACCTGACTGAGAAGTTACTCTCCTTGTTGCCGTGGCCTTCTTCTTTGAGATTGTAATACCGCTGATAGAATCCACGTAGGCCCTCGTACCAGTATACGCTTTCTGGGTTTTTGTCGAATAAGGATCCCAGGAAGGTTGAACCTCCCCTCATATAAGTGTACAGGATCACTTTCTTCGACCCTGTGTTGTTACTTAAGATGTTCTGGAAAAAAATTGTGATAATCACGTCTAAAACCGTGTTTAGTCGTTTTGATTGTCTTACCAAAAAAAATTGCAAGTAGAAATGAGCACCTGTCATAGTGGCATAGTTTTCATTCGAACTGTGTATATTCGAGTATTTTTTAATCACTTTAAGTTGTGAGTCACGGTAACGATACACAACTTCAAGTAGCAAACAATCAAATTTTATAATTTAGCGCTTTAAGTGTTAAAATACTGCGAAGAAATTAACACTGAGAGCTCTTGTCAAGTTGAACAAAAGGACTGAGATCCTATATCCTCCCCGCCGCAAATTAGGGAATTTTTTGCGGTCACAAATATTTGTCGACTTGCGGTGGTCATTCTAAATTTCAGTAAAATCACCTGCACATTATTTCTGACTTCAATTTTTGAGTTTTTGCCCCCCACAAAAAAATATGAAGTTCATGCATGGCGGACATTTTGAATTTCTGTATAAGGCTACGTTTCCATTGGTAAGGTTTTTAGTCGCGCGGGTGGACCCGCGCGGGTCCTGTGCGGGTACCCGCGCGGGTCGTCTGTTTCCGTAGGTGCGTTTTTTATACAAATCCGCATGTGACACCCGCGCGGATAATAGTAATCTCCTTAGTGACGGACCAGGTGGTGATGATGATGATGATGATGGTGGTGGTAGTGATGGTGTTGATGATGTTGGTGATGGTGGTTGCGATGATGGTGCTGGTGGTAATGGTGATGATGGTGTTGGTGGTGGTTTTGTTGGTAGTGTCGTAGTGGTGATGGTGGTGGTGATGGTGATTGTGTTGGTGGTGGTGCTGGTGGTTGTGGTGGTGGTGCTGGTGGTAGTAGTGATGATGGTGGTGGTAGTGTCGGTGGTGTGGTAGTGGTGATGGTGATGATGGTGGTGGTGATGGTGTTGGTGATGTTGGTGATGGTGGTTGCGATAGTGATGCTGGTGGTAATGGTGATGATGGTGTTGGTGGTGGTTTTGTTGGTAGTGTCGTAGTGGTGATGGTGGTGGTGATTATAGTGGTGATGGTGATTGTGTTGGTGGTGGTGCTAGTGGTGATGGTGTTTGTGATGGTGGTGATGGTGGTGTTGGCGGTGTCGGTGGTGGTGGTAGTGTTGTTGGTGTTGATGGTGATGTTGGTGATGTTGGTGATGATGATGGTGATGGTGGTTGTGCTGGTGGTTATGACGATGGTGGTGATGATGGTGATGTGATGGTGGTTGTGTTGGTGTTGATGATGGTGGTGATGATTATGATTATGATGGTGATGATTGATTGTGCTGGTGGTGGTGGTTGTGGTGGTAATGATGGTGGTGTTGATGATGAATATTGTGGTGATGTTGGTGTTGATGATGTTTGTGGTGGTGGTGATGATGATGGTGGTGGTGATAGTAGTGGTGATGATGCCAATAACGGTTGGTGATGATGCTATTGACGGTGATGTTGTTGGCGATGATGATGATAGTGGTTGAGGCGCCCTTAAGTTAACTGGGACACATGTAAGTGTCTGGTAGTGCGGGTGCACGTTCAATTAGGCCCTGTCTCTGCCATATAGTTTTAAAAGTCCGCTAAATTCGTCAAAATATATATTTTTCCATACTGGATCCGCCCCTGTCTGGATACTGTGTCAGATTATCTGCAATAGGCTTGTAGCGAGAATAACACTTCAGCCATAGTATAGCGTTAATTTCGACCCCTGCCCACTAGGGTAGGCTATATAAATAATCCTACCTGTCATTCTTTCTATGTCTAGTTTCTTAGAAATTTTCTGCCTTACATTTCTTGTTCATCTTTAATGGTGTTGAAGATGGGGTTTCGTTTGCCATATTTGCACATTATCAGGTGATTATATGTCCAAGTTGGGCTTATCCTCACAAATTTTGAAAAAAACACGCGGCGATACACGGGAAAACCCATCTGTGTGACGTCATTTTCTGGAATTCCCCATGCGTTTTTGCAATGCGGTGCGAAAAAATCGAACATTGTTTGATTCTCTACCCGCGCGGGTTCCGCGTGTATGGAAATGATACATGGATTTAAAGAAGGCTGGATAATATGGCACCCCCGCGGGTACCCGCGCGGGTCCACCCGCGCGGGTTAAACCTTATCAATGGGAACAGGCCCTTACCTTGAAAAAATCACACGCACATCTCCGTATCGTGGGGAATGTGATTGTAAAATTTGAATATTTTTTGAGTTTTTGTGACCTCAAAAAAATTAAAATTTATCCGTGGCGGCCATTTTGAATTTCAGCAAAACCTTAAAAAATAGCCTGCACATCTCCATATTGTGGGGAATGTGATTGTAAAATTTAAATAATTTATGACGTTAAGTATTGCGCCCACAAAAAAAATTGACTTCTGGCGGCCATTGTGAATTTTGGCAGCATCTTTAAAAAATCACTGGCACATCCACATTTTGCTAGGAATGTGATGGTAAAAGTTTTAAAAAAATGACCAAAATTTTTTGGGGGGTTTTAGCGCCCACCATAAAATTGAAGTTGATCCGTGGCGGCCATTTTTAATTTCAGTGAAACCTTTTAAAAGTCCCCTGTACATCTCTATATGGTGGGGAATGTGATAGTAAAATTTGAATAATTTCTGACTTTAAGTTTTAAAGTTTTTGCGCCCACAAATTTTTTGTTGGAGTTGAGCTCTTGCGGCCATTTTGAATTTTGGTAGCATCTTTAAAAAATTAACTGCACCTCCACATGCTGCTAGGAATGTGATGTTAAAATTAAAAAAGAAAAGACCAAACTAATTTTTTGAGTTTTTGCGCCCACCAAACAAATTAATTTGGTCCGTGGCGGCCATTTTGAATTTCAGTAAAACCTTGAAAATGTCACCTGCACATCTCCAATATGGTGGGGAATGTGATAGTGAAATTTGAATAATTTTTAGAGTTTTTTGCGCCCACAATTTTTTTGTTGGAGTTGACCTCCGCCGGCCATTTTGATTTTTGGTAGCATTTTTAAAAAATCCTTGCACATCCCCATGCTGCTAGGAATGTAAAAAAAATAAACAGTAGTTTTTTTACTTTTTGCGCCCACAAGAAAACGTGACGCCGGCCGCCGGACAGAATCCTAGTGCGACTAAAACCCGCCTTCCCCTACGGGCGGGGGATAAAAAATCCAAATATCCGAGAAAAACTCGAAAGTAGGTGTGTGGGTCAAGCCCCAACTCGGAATATTTTTGTGTGTGTTTTTTGTGTGTTTATCTGTTTATGTGTTGTTGTTTTTTGTACATGTTTCAAAATAAAAATATATATATAAGCCTATAATAGTGAAAATACCCTAACTAACTGGCCTGCTGACTAACGTGCCTTCTAAGAAACGGGCCTTCTGTCTAACGGGTCTTGTGGCTAACGGACCATTAGACTAAAAGGGTGGCACCATTAGCAAAAAAATATAGATATGATAAAGGAAACAATGTTAGAGCTTCAAAAATTTGCCAAAGTCAGTGGCCTTAACCTAAACATAGACAAGACTATCGGAATACGATTAGGTCCAAATAAATATAATACAGGTACTTTCCAGGGAATAAAAATAACAGATAAACCTTTCAAATATTTAGGATTATATATTGGGCATAAGAAAACTAACTGTGATACATTAAATTGGAACGAAAAGCTACTTAAAGCCAAAAAAGAAATAATAAAATGGAATTGTCGTAATCTAACAGTATGGGGTAAAATTATTGTTCTCAAAAGCTTAATATTATCTAAATTTACTTATCTAATGATGAATACTACAATAGAGAAAGATTTCTTAAAACAATTAGAAAAGATAAGTTTCCAATTTATATGGGGTAAGAGAGACAAAATTCGTAGAGCGGTAGCATATTCAAAAATTAGCAAAGGCGGTTTAAATATGATAAATCCAAATTTAATGTGTCGATCATTAAAGGCCACGTGGGTCAAACGGATTCTAGACGGATGGGAAGAAAATTGGACGATTTTTGCGAGAAAATACCTGTCAAGCTATTTGAAAAATAACCTTTTATTCTATATGCGCATTCGTGACATTAAAATGATATCATGCCTTGAAAAACTGCCACCTATCTACAGATCGATTGTTGAAGCATTTATTTCAGTTCACAAATGTGAAGACCTAGATAAAAATAAAATGGAAGTGTCTATTTACCCCGTCACGGGATGTGCAAGAAGACTAAAACCCTTATTTAACCCGACAATGACAACCAATCAAAATCGTTCTTTCAATGCCTGCTGTCAATGTTTGTTTTTGGCGCTCATTCACGGAACTGAATAGCCTACACCAAGACCTTATCAAAATGAACAGGTAAGTTATGCCGCGTAAAATAAACTTGTACAAATGTAAATATATCCCTGACTCCTGACAACTATTATCGCTTGCAACATTTACAAAAGATATAAAAGCTGGATTACTAACAAATATTATGTGAATTGGCAATTACACGTATTATCGTCCGTGGCCGCATTTGATTTATGCTAAATTTCCATACAAACAGTAGTCGCAACAGGTTTGATTACGACGCCCGCTGTGCATTTTACATTGCTTAGTATCTGAGACATTTACCCAATGTTACTTTATTGTTGGTCCACCGTCTACGACACTGGGCCAACATTAAACCAACATTGGGTAGATCTATAGTCAACTTAATGACGGGGAATGGCGGCCGCAGGTCCAGGCGGGGGTGGGGGGACGGCCCCGTTTTTTTCGACACATCATTTTTAAAAGCCACCTAAATTGACCTTAGCATACCAACAAAAACTTGAGGGCCGGCACCAAGGCCCCCCCCCCCCACGTTTTTTTATAAATCCTGAAAAACAACCTGGGCTAAATAACAATACAAACTTTCTTATATAACCCACATAAAAACAAGTGGGTCATAAAGCTATTTCATTCTTCGTCTTCAACCCACATAAACTCACCCGGAATAATATGTGGCCTACTTATTTAACCCACAACAAAGCATCCAGGCTAAATAACTATTTCCACATCAAACAACCCGAGCTAAATAACAATTCCAACCTTCTTATTTAACCCGCAATTAAGAATCCAGACTATATACCTATTTCAACCTTTGTATTTAGCCCACAACAAAGCATCTGGGTTATAAACGTTTACAGCCTTCTTATTTAACCCACAGAAAAGCAGCTGGGTAATATAGAACTAGCTCAACCTTCATATTTCATTCACACAAAATCCACCGGGCTAGATACTTATCCCAACCTTTTTATTTAGCCCACAGAAAATCACATACTGGGCTATTTACCTATTTGAACCTTCTATTTAACCCAAACAAAAGGTAGTAGGTTTTATATCTTTTCAACAGACATATTTAACCCACAGAAACATCCCGGGCTAAGTAACAATACAAACCTTCTTATATAACCCACATAAAACAAGTGGGTTATAGAGCTATTTCAATCCTCGTCTTCAACCCACATCAAATCATCGTGAATAAATAACTATGTCAACCTATGTACCTATGTACTTATTTAACACACAACAAAGCATACAGGCTAAATACCTATTTTTACATCAAACAACCCGGGATAAATAACAATTCCAACTATCTTATTTAACCCGCAATTAAGAATCCAGACTATATACCTATTTCAACCTTCGTATTTAGCCCACAACAAAGCATCTGGGTTATAAACGTTTACAGCCTTCTTATTTAACCCACAGAAAAGCAGCTGGGTAATATAGAACTATCTCAACCTTCATATTTCATTCACACAAAATCCACCGGGCTAGATAATTATCCCAACCTTCTTATTTAGCCCACAAAAAATCACATACTGGGCTATTTACCTATTTGAACCTTCTATTTAACCCAAACAACCGGTAGTAGGTTTTATATCTTTTCAACCGACATATTTAACCCACAGAAACATCCCGGGCCAAGTAACAATACAAACCTTCTTATATAACCCACATAAAACAAGTGGGTTATAGAGCTATTTCAATCTTCGTCTTCAACCCACATCAAATCACCGTGAATAAATAACTATGTCAACCTATGTACCTATGTACTTATTTAACACACAACAAAGCATACAGGCTAAATACCTATTTTTACATCAAACAACCCGGGATAAATAACAATTCCAACTATCTTATTTACCCGCAATTAAGAATCCAGACTATATACCTATTTCAACCTTCGTATTTAGCCCACAACAAAGCATCTGGGTTATAAACGTTTACAGCCTTCTTATTTAACCCACAGAAAAGCAGCTGGGTAATATAGAACTATCTCAACCTTCATATTTCATTCACACAAAATCCACCGAGCTAGATAATGATCCCAACCTTTTTATTTAGCCCACAGAAAATCACATACTGGGCTATTTACCTATTTGAACCTTCTATTTAACCCAAACAACCGGTAGTAGGTTTTATATCTTTTCAACCGACATATTTAGCCCACAGAAACATCCCGGGCCAAGTAACAATACAAACCTTCTTATATAACCCACATAAAACAAGTGGGTTATAGAGCTATTTCAATCTTCGTCTTCAACCCACATCAAATCACCGTGAATAAATAACTATGTCAACCTATGTACCTATGTACTTATTTAACACACAACAAAGCATACAGGCTAAATAACTATTTTCACACCAAACAACCCGGGCTAAATAACAATTCCAACCTTCTTATTTAACCCGCAATTAATAACCCAGATTATATACCTATTTCAACCTTCGTATTTAGCCCACAACAAAGCATCTGGGTTATAAACATTTACAACATTCCCATTTAACCCACAGAAAAGCAGCTGGGTAATATATACCTATCTCAGCCTTGATATTTTATCCACACCAAATCCACCGGGTTAGATAACTATCCCAACCTTCTTATTTAGCCCACAGAAAATCACCTACTAGGCTATTTAACTATTTAAACCTTCTATTCACCCCAAATAAAAGCAAGTAGGTTTTAGGCCTATAACTTTTCAATCGACATATTTAAAGGTACCCAGATTGAAAAAAATAATATGTTCTATTTGTGTTACTCTACATAATAAAATTGTTAAAATTTGATTTTTTTTAGTTTTAAACATGTTCAAATTATTTTTTTATTTGATATATTTCTATTTCTCGCTAAATAGGGATAACAATTGTGTAAATGGGGCGTTTCTGTGATGAACGTCACAGATTTCGTCACATTATATTTACACAAATGTTAATTTATGGTAACTTTAAGAGTACCAGTTCACATGTACACCCCATTTTCAATAATAATTTGCTATCCTGAAATTTTTGTTCCCATGATAACCAGATAAAAACATTTCTCACAATGTTATAAACGTTTACAACATTCCCATTTAACCCACCGAAAAGCAGCTGTGTAATATGGAACTATCTGAACCTTGATATTTTATCCACACCAAATCCACCGAGTTAGATAACTATCCCAACCTTCTTATTTAGCCCACAGAAAATCACCTGCTGGGCTATTTAACTATTTGAACCTTCTATTCACCCCAAATAAAAGGAAATAGGTTTTATATCTTTTCAACCGACATATTTAACCCACAGAAACATCCCGTGCTAAATAACAATACCAACCTTCTTATTATAACCCACATAAAACAAGTGGGTTATAGAGCTATTTCAATCTTCGTCTTCAACCCACATCAAATCACAGTGAATAAATAACTATGTCAACTTATGTACTTATTTAAAACACAACAAAGCATACAGGCTAAATAACTATTTTCACACCAAACAACCCGGGCTAAATAACAATTCCAACCTTCTTATTTAACCCGCAATTAATAACCCAGATTATATACCTATTTCAACCTTCGTATTTAACCCACACCAAAGCATCTGGGTTATAAACATTTACAACATTCCCATTTAACCTACCGAAAAGCAGCTGGGTAATATAGAACTATCTCAACCTTGATATTTTATCCACACCAAATCAACCGGGCTAGATAACTATCCCAACCTTCTTATTTAGCCCACAGAAAATCACCTACTGGGCTATTTAACTATTTGAACCTTCTATTCACCCCAAATAAAAGGAACCCAGACTACATTGTATATACTTATTTCAACCTTTGTAGCTTCCAGACCACAGAAAATCTATTTAGCCCAAACAAAAGCAAGTAGGTTTTATAGCTTTTCAACCGACATATTTATTTAGCCCACAGAAAACAACCCGGGCTAAACAACAATTCCACTCTTCTTTATGCCTACACATAATAAAGCACCCAGACATATTTTAACCTTATTTAGCCCACTACAATGCACCTGGGTTTTATAATATTACTACCTTCTTATTTAACACACAGAAAAACAGCTGGGATTCAGAATGATTTTCCAATCTTCATATTTAATCTACAACAAATACACCGGGCTAGATAACTATCCCAACCTTCTTATTTAACCCACAGAAAATCACCTGGGCTATTAAACTATTTAAACCTTATTTAACCTACTGGAAAAACAGCTGGTTATAGAAATATTTTCGTATTTAATCCACACCAATTCCATTGGGTTAAATAACTATTCCAACCTTTCTTATTTAAACCACAAAAAAGCAGCAGGGTTATTTCAACATGTCTGAGCAAGTTAATCTACAGTATATCTGGTGCAAAATGCTCGCTATGAGCGGTAGAACATAAATCGTTGTTGCTACACAGTACACCTACGTAGCAGAATTGCGTTTTCGTAATGATGCAATTGTGCTATAGTGATATTTGTTCTTTTTCTTTGTACAGGATAAAGGTACAGCGAAACAATTTTTAGATCATTCTCCTGGAGACACGATTGCCCCGTGTACAGATGATACAGTAGTGTATGAGAGATAAATGTAGGTATGACTATGTACCTAATTTATGTGTTACCCAGCACATATTTAAGTTCTTGTAGTTATTATATTGTATTTTTTTTATCAACATATTAAATGCAAATTTCAAATTTAATCACCACGAATAGAACATATTAAAAAAATAATTATGTTTCATTGATCCACTCATTATTTTATTTTCAGCGAGACGCCAGTGGTTTTAGAAGAATATATATGGACACTCTATATGAACACTCAAAGTCACTGGCTATTTTTGTTTTATCTGTATTAGAAACATAAACAAGATCTACATTATTTTATGTGTAATATGATTTTCTTCGTGTTTAAAATTTAATAAATGAAATTGCAACATTTGTAATTATTATTATCTCATCATTAACTTTATAATATTATTGAATGTGTTCACATGGTCGCAGAGTGACACAAAAGTTATCCACAAAAAGATTACCTACTTCTTGTCTGTACATTATCAAATTCTCTAGTAGCTATACCGACTACCATAATATCGTTCCGGGACAATTGTAAACAAAACACTAAATTCTAATACTTCCATTTGTATCAATTAAACAGGATAGTAGGCCTACCCCCTACACTTTTTGCCACCCAATAGAATACTAGTAAATGTACACAGTAGTAAAATACAGAAAATATGTGCCCCTGAGCCCTTGTTGAAAGAAAAATAAGATGTGTTTTCGCTATGAGGCGAAAATGAATGCATCTCTGCCAAGTATTTTAATTGACAATCACTACAAATCATTACGCTATGAGCAAAACCTTTTCATTTCGTACTCAGGCAGGTAAGTGCCTACATACAAAAGTATGAGGAATACGGACTAGCGGTACTTAGGATTACGCGTTTGACTTTTTGGAAAAAACAAATTCACCATACATTCTATAGTTCCTCAAATATTATTATAAATAAGTATAATTACCATAATGCTATTTTAAAACTTTTTGGTAAATCATAAATGGTACCTTGGATAAAGGCAAGAATAACTTAATTTAAACAACCGATTATTATAGTGTTCACTTTGCCTTAATCAGTCTTAATACAAGGACAAATTGAACAGATTGTTACTACTTCCAGAAACTAATGGTCGTCACAGACAGGAGGAGGATAAACCATGGGCCTACTCATAAAACAGAAGGCGAATAGTATAAATTCATTCACAAATATGTATTTTTTTGTTTATAACTAAATGTAATAATGATAACAGTAATTTGAAACATGTATTGCAGTTATATCGTGCGCTCACTATGCGACCTCAGGAAAAAATCATCGCCATGGAGTGGTATAAAAAAAAATATACTTTAGGACTAAAATCTGATTTAACCCATCAACATTGCCTAGTTGAAAACAGGTCAGACGTTTCACTAACTGATTAAAAATATTCACTTTTGATGACCCACATACCTTAGAACGTTGGCAAAATAAATATGAATTCAATAATGTCTAGATAGTTTAACACTTACAATGCTGAAATATTTGCGTATCAACCATGGAGACCAAAGAGTTGTTCCAATTTGAAATAATCACAAATAGCTTAGTTAGCTCTTTCTGCTTCATTTGAATATCTATGTTATGGGTCTATGGTCATTACAATTTGCTAATTCCTTCAGCGCGGGGGTCGTTTACGTCTATAGACGGTCCCCGCACTGAAAGGGTTGAGAATAATTTAGGGAAAATATCACGGTAAATATAAGCTCCGAGCGTCCCCACCATAGCGGTATAGTGGCCAAAATTAGACAGTATGTCAAAGCTAGTAGGCTATAGACTAAACCAACTGAGAAGTTTCGCTCACTTATCAATAATATTTACCTTGACGACCCAACCTTAGAACTATACTGCGCATGCGGGTGGTCCTACGACATGTGTTCAGTAAATAGTGACGACTCGCCTACTTTAATATTGGGTGGTCGGCGTTGCAGATGCTGAAATGCCTACTGGTCGTGTTCGCTGGGGAGAGACGGATGGAGGGAATAATGTAGGTGGGTCGTTGTGATTCGCTGAGTAAACATTCAGGGCGCCTAATACAAAGACAGGCATGCGCAATAAGGTCAACTTCGACAGGAGTGGGTCTATCGCAACGTAAATATTTTGATTCAGTGAAGTATAGCAACCCACCAACTTTAAATCATAACTGACATGTGAGTAGACTGAATAATAATCGGATAGGATAGATTATTTTATAGGCCTACACACATACTTGACCTCGCTTAGTATTGGTTAGTTTTGATAATATTATGTAATATAACATAAAAAACACTTAATTATCATATTCCTGGTTATTATCAGAAGAGTGGACAGGCATGTACATCGATCGAGAGATCATCCACAGTCACTCGTCATACGGACCCTCGGGCCAATGCACAGGCCCACGTCTTAGTGCAGAAGCATTCATTATTTAATTCGAAATAAACATATTCAGTGTGTAACAAGCCCCGTCTTCTCATCCCTGTGAGATGAGGTTTACCCAGTGTGCAGTGGGCCCCTCGTCCCAAACTGGGCCTAAAATATGAGGTTTACCCAGTGTGCAACCAGCTTCTCATCCATCCTAATTATCGTATCCCTGTGCATGCACTTATATTCGAAAATGCACTTAGTTTTCGAAAATAAGTGCATGCACTTATATTCGAACATAAAGAGAAATTTTAAATTTATCCCAATTCGTTAAAATCATAATTATTTTATTTCTTCCAATCCAAGGTAAACTGAGTTAACGCTAGTAATCACTGTGACAGTTACTTTGAAGTTACCTTGCAGGAGTGACTCCGGGAAATAGATGTTGACACTACCTGAACTGTTATATCACACCTCATTTGTCCCCACTTTTCAGCTATCATACCCATACCCTATCGCTTTGACGCCTTGAACTGTTGGCGCATATCTGTATTATGGGGCAATTCTCTCCTAATATCTTCCCGTTAATGAATAATAAAAAATAATATTGTAGTTTGTGTTTAAGATCAACATTTTTAAAAAATTATTATGGACATTAACTAGTAATAGTCTATAAGTCAATATACTCATATTATTATTATTCTCACCTGATGTCTTGAGTTACACCGTGGTACGCGTAGTAATTTTCGAATATAAGTGCATGCACGTAGTATTCGAATATAGTTGCATGCACTTGTAAACGAACAAGAATATTTTTGGAAAAATGACATTCGAATTTCACTTATAAGTGAATGCACGTTTATGCGCGGGGATACGGTAAGGATGAGGTTTAGCCAGTGTGGAATGGGCACCTCACCCCTTCTAATATATGAGGTCTACATAGTGTGCAGTCAGCCCCTCATTCTTGACACTGCGTCAGAGATGATGTTTACCCAGTGTGCAGTGGGCCCCTCATCCCTGAGAGATGAAGTTTACCAGTGTGCAACCAGCCCCTTCTAAGGATTAGGTTTAGCCAGTGTACAATGAACCCCCCTCCCCCCTGAGAGATGAATTTTACCTTCTGTGCAGTGGGCCCCTCATCCCTTCCGAGAGATAATGTTTACAAATCCTAGTGTGGAGTTGGCCCCTCATACCCACCTGAGTGTTGAGGTTTACCTAGTGTGCATTGGCCCCTCATCCCTCCTGAGAGATGAAGTTTACCTAGTGTGCAGTGGGCACCTCATCCCTGACTCTGCCTGAGAGATGAAGTTCACCCAATCTGCAACCAGCCCACCCTACAGCCCCTACTTCTCCCTGAGATGAAGCTCACCAGTGTGCAACCAGCCTCTCATCCCTCCTAAGAGATAAGGTTTTTCCAGTGTGCAATAATAACACAATAATAAAACAATGATTTTTAAAACTTTGATTACTATCAAAGTATTTTGCTAATTTTCTCTCTAACTCCCATTTATCCACCTAGCTTTTCTAGCGTAGATAGCGTTGGGCCTAAGTTTCGTAAATATCTGCTTTTAAAATTCATCTGTCTAAAAATATTTCAATTTGTAGCATTTGCTGGGTCTAGCTACAGAAGAAAATATATCATACACATGTGTGGCACCAGATGGTTAACATGATTAATATGGGAGCAAGTTCATACTCTAGCCACCAGAGGACTATTATCTGAGACAACACTTCATACTCCAGCCCCCAGACAGTTAAAGCGACGCAATCAGGCTAAAATCATAAAAAATCCTTAATTTTATTTTGGCTTCTTAATATGGCTATAATATGTGAACATGTCCATAGACAAGTATTGAGTATGTTTTTTTTAAATTTTGTGTTGAGCATTTACCAGTTAAGCGAGAAATAAATACGCAATTTAATTTCAGACATGCATGTTTAAAATAAGAAATACAGAAATAACTGATAAACGGTGTTTTCCGCAACCTTGCTACGTTGCCACAGCAACCCAAAATTTAAAAGATTTCCGTAATTCTAGTCTATGGACATCTTCACATATGAAGGAAGTATATTAAGAAGCCAAAATAAAATTATTGATTTTTTGCTGATGTTAGCCTGATTGTGTCGGCTTTAATACAGAGGACATGCAATACGCTAGGCAACAGAAGGTTAACATTAGATAAATATAATAGTCTAGTCGCAGAAGATTAATAGTTGAGACACGTGATACCAGAGACCCCAGAGGATTAATACATGGGTTACTCTAGTCCGGAAAGGATTAATAAATAAAACATATGATACTCTAGGTATGACAAGGTTAATATACAAGAAATATGATAATCTAGTCCACATCGCAGTAATACACGAAACACACGTGATACTATCGACCCTCTGGACCTCAGAGGGTTAATACATGTCAAACTCTAGCCTATAGAGGGTTCAGAAATAACATCTATGAAGCTCTAGGCATGAGTAGGTTAAAAAAGATAAACATGATAAGACATAAGAAACGTGGAACTCCAGAGGGTTTATACTTGCGAAAGTCAACAAAGGGTTAATAAATAAGACATGTGATACCCCAAACACAAAAGGTGAATATAGAAGCAATTTGATAGTCTAGTCTACAGAGGGTTAGTATTTGAGACACGTGATACTATCGACTCTCTGGACCTCAGAGGGTTATTACACGCAATACTCCAGCCTATAGAGGGTTAATAAATAACATATGTGATGAACTAGGTATCAGTAGGTTAAAATAAGCTGAACATGATAGTGTAGTCCACATAGGATTATTATTTTAGAAACGTAATACACTAGACCACAGAGGGTTAATACTTGAGATAGTCTAGTCAGCAGAGGGCTGATAAATAAGAAATGTGATACTCCAGATATCAAAAGGTTAATATGGAAGAAATTTATTAATCTAGTCCACATAGGGTTAATATTAGAGAAACGTGGTACTATCTACTCTCTGGGCCTCAGGGGGTTAATACATGTCAGACTGTAGCCTATAGAAGGTTAATCAATAACATTTATGATGCTCTAGGCATCAGTAGGTTAAAATAAGATACACATGATAGTCCACAGAGGGTTAACACATTGGAAACGTGATACTCTAGACCAAAGAGGGTTAATACGTGTGATACTCTAGTCCACAGAGGCCTAATAAATAAGATATGTGAACCTCTAGGCATCAGAAGGTTAACGCAGAGAAAATATGGTAGTCTAGTCCACAGAGGGTTGACACATGAGACATGTCATACTCTAGACCACAGAGAGTTAATACATGCGATACTCTAGAATGGAGAGTGCTAATACATAAGATATGTGGTATTCTAGACATCAGAATGTTAATATAGGGGAAATCTGATAATCTCATCTCTTAGGGATGAGGGGCTCACTACACACTGTGTAAACTTCACCCTGAGAGAGCGAAAGGCTCGCTACACACTGGGTGAACCTCATCTTTCAGGCCCAGTTATGGATGAGGGGCTCGCTGCACACTGACTAAACCCTTGTCTCTCAGAAGGGATGAGGGGCCCACTACACGCTAGGTACACCTCATCTATTACGAGGAATGAGAGGACCACTGCACATGCTAAACCTCATCCTTAGGATGGATGAGGGGCTGGTTGCACACTGGGTAAACCTCATTTTTCAGGGCCAGTCAGGGATCAGGGGCCCACTGCACACTGGGTAAACCTCATCTCTCAGGCAGTGTTAGGGATGAGCGGCTCACTGCATACTGGGTAAACCTCATCTCTCAGGAGGGATAAGGGGCTCACTGGACACTTGGTAAACTTTATCTATCAGGCAGAGACAGGGATGAGGGGCTCACTGCACAATCGATAAACCTCATCTCTCAGGAGGGATGAGAGGTCCACTGCACACTAGGTAAACCTAATCCCTCAGGAGGGATGAGGGGCCCACTGCACACTAGGTAAACTTCATCTCTCAGGAGGGATGACGGGTCCACTGCACACTTGGTAAACCTCATCTCTTAGTAGAGATGAGGGGCCCACTGCACACTAGGTAAACCTCATCTCTGAAGAGGGATGAGGGGCCCACTGCACACTGGGTAAACCTCATCTCTCAGGAGGGATGAGGATGAGGGGCCCACTTCACACTAGGTAAATCTCATCTCTGAAGAGGGATGAGGGGCCCACTGCACACTGGGTAAACCTCCTCTCACAAGAGGGATGAAGGGCCCATTGCACACTGGGTAAACCTCCTGTCTGAAGAGGGATGTAGGGCCCACTGCACAGTAGGTATAAGCCTCCTCTTTCAAAAGGGATGAAGGGCCCACTACACACTGGGTAAACCTCCTCTCTCAAGAGGGATAAAGGGCCCACTGCACACTAGGTAAACCTCCTCTCTCAGGAGAGATGAGGGGCTCACTGCACACTGGGTAAACCTCCTCTCTCAAGAGCGATGAAGGGCCCACTGCACACTAAGTATAAGCCTCCTCTCTTAAGAGGGCGGAAGGGCCCACTGCACACTAGGTATAAGCCTCCTCTTTCAAGAGGGAGGAAGGGCCCACTGCACACTGGGTAAACCTCCTCTCTCAAGAGGGATAAAGGGCCCACTGCACACTAGGTAAACCTCCTCTCTCAGGAGGGATGAGAGGCTCACTGCACACTGGGTAAACCTCCTCTCTCAAGAGCGATGAAGAGCCCACTGCACACTAAGTATAAGCCTCCTCTCTTAAGAGGGCGGAAGGGCCCACTGCACACTAGGTATAAGCCTCCTCTTTCAAGAGGGAGGAAGGGCCCACTGCACACTGGGTAAACCTCCTCTCTCAAGAGGGATAAAGGGCCCACTGCACACTAGGTAAACCTCCTCTCTCAGGAGGGATGAGGGGCTCACTGCACACTGGGTAAACCTCCTTTCTCAAGAGGGATGAAGGGCCCACTGCACAGTAGGTATAAGCCTCCTCTCTCAAGAGGGATGAAGGGCCCACTGCACACTTGATATAAGCCTCCTCTCTCAAGAGGGAGGAAGGGCCCACTGCACACTAGGTATAAGCCTCCTCTTTCAAGAGAGAGAAAGGGCCCACTGCACACTGGGTAAACCTCCTCTCTCAGGAGGGATGAGGGGCCCGCTGCACACTGGGTAAACCTCCGCTCTCAAGAGGGACGAAGGGCCCACTGCACGCTGGGTAAACCTCCTCTAGCAAGAGTGAGGAGGGGCCCACTGCACACTGGGTAAACCTTCTCTCACAACAGGTATGAAGGGCCCATTGCACACTGGGTAAACCTCCTTTCTCAAGAGGGATGAAGGGCCCACTGCACAATAGGTATAAGCCTCCTCTCTCAAGAGGGATAAGGGGCCCACTGCACACCGGGTAAACCTCCTCTCTCAAGAGGGATGAAGGGCGCACTGCACACTGAGCAAACCTCCTCTCTCAAGAGGGATGAAGGGCCCACTGCACACTAGGTAAACCTCCTTTCTCAGGAGGGATGAGGGGCTCACTGCACACTGGGTAAACCTCCTCTCACAAGAGGGATGAAGGGCCCACTGCACACTGGGTAGACCTCCTCTCTTAAAGAGGGTTGAAGGGCCCACTGCACACTAGGTAAACCTCCTCTCTCAGGAGGGATGAGGGGCTCACTGCACACTGGGTAGACCTCCTCTCTTAGGCGGGGCTTGCTACACACTGTTTATGTTTATTTCGAATTGAATATCAAATGCTCCCTACACTAAGATGTGGACCTGTGCATTGGCCCCTCGGGGCCGCATGACGAGTAACTGTGGATGTCGGCCTCGGAGTGCCAGATGGAACATACTCCACTAATCGATGTAGTTGCTTTTGAAAATTAAAAATGCGAACATATTTATTGTGCTAGTCGAATGGACCCAATGTAATGCTTCTTTTGACAACCAATAAGAAACCCCGTTACATCATTCACGGGGTGCCCAAGGACACTTTAATTATCTTGCATACACCGCAGCGGGCTGTATAATGCTAATTTTCCTTTATTTCGGCCGCCACGGTGTATCGAAGGCACAAAATCAGCGGTTCCACGCCCCGTCACGGGACATGGAAGATCATTCAACTGTTATTTGCCCCGTCACGGGTTATCCAACACACTTTTCTTGCCTTGTGTGCCCCGTGACGGGGCAAATAGACCCGGCCAAATAAAATACCCTTATGGG
Source organism: Flabesymbios commensalis (assembly GCA_964017125.1). Taxonomy (NCBI): domain Eukaryota; kingdom Metazoa; phylum Annelida; class Polychaeta; order Terebellida; family Flabelligeridae; genus Flabesymbios; species Flabesymbios commensalis. The sequence goes on along the minus strand of OZ024910.1, from coordinate 43,747,268 downwards.
GCAACAATAATATTACAATATTTAACAAAGATAAAAAAATAAACATGTCACTATTCTTTGAATCTTGGATAAACAGCGGATTAATATTCTTAACAGATTTGAAAATAACTTGCTCAGAGCTTGATGAATTATATATTTATGAGAAACTACAACATAGAACAAATTACCTTTGTGAAATACTTGTAATAAAAAAGGCAATAAAAACAATACTAAAACAAAACCCGAATAATATTCCGACGCCCAGAACTGATAACGAAACAGATATACCATGTAATCATACTGCAAAAGATTTTTATAATATGGGCACAGAAAAGGACCATATCCCTACTTCCGAAAACTACTGGAAATTTTTCCTCTCAAATATAAACAATAATTTAAATTTCGAAGATGCTTACAAACAGAAAATTCTTCTAATTCCTGATAATAAATTAAAAGAATTTAATTTTAAACTACTACATAATATACTACCATGTGGAACCAATTTAAAACGATGGAAATAGAAAGAAATTAGTAGTTGCAGTATATGTAAAGAAAACCAAGACATTATCCATTTGTTGTACACATGTAGACAAATAAGGCATATATGGCAATCTCTAAATGATGTATTAAATGTAAATATCAGACCTATCCATATCATATGTGGACATCATTCTATACCAGATTTTATTATTACTCTGATCAGTTATATAATTTATAAAGAATATATAATAGGCGAAATGAATAATACAGACAGAGTACATACAAATATGTACCACTTCATTTCAAGGGAATTGATATACAGGTATGCTATTTTTAAACATTTGCATTGGTTTAAAGGAAATATACAAAAAACGTTCGAGATTGTTTTAGAACATATGTCAAAACATTCCTAGTATGGTATTGACTACAAGTTTATATACGCTTTTTGTTTATATTGAGAGTGCTTGGTATACTCCTGAGTCTAATCTTTCAGCATTGTTAGTACGTAAAAGTAATTTTAAAGTATTAATTAAATCATCTTATGTAATTTCTTTAATTAACTCAAGAGAATGTAAATTATATCAAGTTATTACAGCATCTAAACCCAATTACAGTTATTGCACTTATGTATTCCTCCTTTTTCGTGATTTTTACAAGTGTAATATACATCATCCCTTTTCGCAAGGAGGAGTGATAAGTAAGATATCTGTCTGCAGCTATAACTATATATTCCAACACACATGCATGCCGTGATCAGGTGATATACTTTTTTTTGTTTTGTTTTTTATATCCGTGCATGTGAGTGGTAATATGTTGTGTTGTTGTGTCTTTTAAATGTTGTGACCTCACCATAATATTATTGTGACCTCACCATAATATTGGTGAGGTCACGGCAGCTGGCCTCGAGGGTCAAGATCTAGAATGCTTGATCTTGGCTCTCGAGACCAGAGAGGCATACACAACTGAACCCTATTATATTTGAATTATGTAATAACAATATTTTACAAGCATAATATTCAGCGTTACAATAATAAATAATATACTGGTGGCACGGCATACACAAGACTCGAGCCATTTGTTGGGTCGGTGTTTGGCCAGCGCTGCAAACGCTGGCCCAGCACTGACCCCGCCTCCTTTTTTGGCGTGTTGTGTATGCTGGGCAAAACGCACGACGGTTGACCATGTCCTGATTTGGTGGCTGGACATCTTTCCGGCAGTGGCCAGACATTATACCAACAGCAGGCGCATGGTGTTGAATAGGTGTTACTTTGGCGTTGGTTCAGCGTCGTCGATTGTCGACCAACGCTGAACCAACAGCAAAATTATCTTCTTTCCCCAGCAGGCGCAGGGTGTTGAATCGCTTTGGCGTTGGTTCGGTGTCGTCGATAGTGGACCGGCGTTGAACCGGCGTTGCTTTCACCGCCTTGTGTCTGGTGGGTCATGTATTGTCAACTGTGATACCATACCACATAGCCAGAAAACGGGAGACGCTGGCATGGTGTTAGTTCAGTGCCGGGCCAGCGTTTATGGCCCGACATTGATCTGGTATTGTGACGGTGTCTCGCGTTCACTGAGTACTATTTGTTTTTCTGTTTTTCTGTGTCAGTAACTCGCATTGGGCCGATGTCGATTCTTTGTTCTTTTACAATGAGTCGGCAACGGCTTCAATGAATGTGCTTTTAAATGAACAATTTATTTACTGATAATACATAATTTGTATTTGTATTGTACATTTTAATCAATAAAAAAAAAAAAAAAAATTAGCAACAACGCAAAAAAACCTTCGTTTATCTGTTTGTATACATAATCCTGTCATTGACAGGGGACAGAGCAATGATTATCTGATTATCTGATAATAACCTCCATGTTATTATTACACTTCACAATCTGGGAATTTGCAGGCGTTAACCATGTTAACCCTAAAACGCTGAAATATTTCAGTCCAGAGGATTCTTTCAATATGAAATCATATAAATGTCTTAGTTGGCTCTTTCTGCTTCATTTGATTACCTATCTAATGGGTCTACGGCCAGTATAAATAGTTTACTCTTTCAGTGCGGGGTCGATTTTAGACGCCAGAATCCTGACGTCTAAATACGGTTCCCGAGCAGAAAGGGTCAACTAAACGAAAGTCTCAGTTACTACATTTTGACTGTGCATGTAAGTGTACTCCTACCTTTCTTTTCTCCATCCATTCAAGCAGGTGAGCATCATCAACTTCGGTATCAGAGATGACGGGGTTTCTGAAAATAAGCATTCAACCCCAGCAGACACAAGGCGTTGAATCAATGTTGGTTTAACGTTGGTCCAGCGTCGTAGACGGTGGACCAACGTTAAACCAACACTGATTCAACGTCTTGTGTCTGCTGGTATGTTATGGATTATTTGTTCAGACTGAGAGCTTGAAATGACACCAGCTCCCAAAAATGAGATGATTTTGCTGCTGCAAAGTTGAATTATGTTTCATTTAAAGATTTAAATTAGATTTATCCTACATTTTGATTTTTCAGATCCAGATTTGATTTATTTTACATATTGATGATAATGATACATCAAACATTTATACTCCATCACCCCGCAACTCAAACGATGCTAAATGCCACTCTTGACGTGTCAACTGACGTCATGCAAATTCAGAGGAATGATATAAGATGATGGCCGAGGTTATTGACAGGTCAATCCTGTCAACAGTAATTGTTTATGGCTTATTGACAGGATAAATCTATCAATAAGCACAGTAATAGCCTTTTTCTTGTCAATAATAACTTTGTTGGTATTATTGACAGTACGTCCTGTCAATAATGGAAGTTTTACTACTATTGACATGCTATACCTTCACCGATTGAAAAGTCATAGATTGTAACAAGGCATCTGATTGGATCGCCGATGATATCGTGACCATCCTATAAATAAAGTTTTATCTGCTATTGACAGTTAATATATGTTACACGTTTCGGTACATTAACCCTTTCACTCCGAGTGGGCCTACAGGCGCAGCGTCGGTACAAAGAACCTAGCTACACAGTACGTGTAGCGGCGCTAAGTGACTGGTGGTTCGTTTGTGGCATTTCTTCTGTAATCGCCAGGAACAACAGACATGAGGTTATTCACCAATGTCGGGTTAATATTGGGCAAGTGTAGCAGAGGAGGATCTGGAATTTTTTAAGGGGGGGGAGGTTAACGTACATGACGTAGGTGTAGGGGGGAGGTTGAGGCATGTACCCCCCAAACAATTTTACAAATTCAGATGATTACTAGGCTTATATTAATGCAGTCTTGCTTCTAGGCTACGTGGCGTCGAGCTGTTGACAATAAAATTATTTGAATAATGGGGATTTTTACTTAATTCGGCTGGGAAGGGATCCGTCCCCCCCCCCCCTGAATTTGCCAATGCAAAAATGTAACTTTTGGTGATTTGACTTGAAATGACCTTGAAATAACCTGAACGTGGGATCGTACAACAAGAATGGGCAACCCCAACCCATGTCAAGTCAAACCTTACACTCAGCTTATAGGGTCCTATTATCTTTATATCCTATAGGATAAAGCCCGAGGAGCTCTACATTCTTAGCTGTGGAAAAGGCTGAGGCCGAGGCTTTTTCCACAGCTAAGAATGTAGAGCTGCAATAGTTTTAACAGACTTAAAACACACCCGAACATAATGAGGATCCCCCATGATCAACAACTCGGCCACACCTGACTGATTATAGCACCATAGGCCTACCATGATAATTGGTCTGTACTTGATCAGCAATGACTCTCCATTCCTAACTTAGAATGTAGTGGTCGGACAAAGCAAATAATGTAGTGGTGTGTTTAAATGAAATATAAATCTAAGGCTATGTACCAAATTGCTTCAATTTACATGTTTTGCGGCCCAGTCTGGCATGCATTTGCTTCAACACCATAACTAGTTAACATATAATATATGTTAACTATGGGATTATTATCCCTAGTGACCCCTACCCCTTCTTATCACCCTGTTTTCAATCTGAATTTGCTCGGGAGATATACCCTGTGTTGATAAGCAGCTGTCACTAGTCCTGTCTGTAACTTTTATGTCACTAGGATCCATCTGAAACGGCAAAAAGCTGCCGAAAGGTCACTTCCGCCTGATTTTATCTTGGAAATGAGCTTGACATCACAAAGACAGGGCAAACCCAATACATGTCAGCCCTTGCTTCCAGTTGGATTACTACTAGTTATCTAATTAAAATTTTCATCCACTTGAAGCAGTGTCTCGATGCCGCGATCCACAACTTCAAGTGGGTGAAAATTAGTCATATTTTCTAAATAATAGACCATACATGGACATTTATTATGTGACGTGAGAGATCGGAAAATTTGTCCGAGTAAACGATTCATTAGTGTCGCGAATTAAGATTTTCCTTGTTAGCAGTGCCGCGAATTGAAGGGGTCAGAACAAAACCAAGGCTAAGTCAATTTTTCAGCTATTTGAGTTTGGGGTACCATAGCACAAAAAAACAGTGTGCCATGTGCCTACCACAACATATCATGAAAATAAACAATTTTGAAGATATAAGCGGCCATTTTGTTCAGGACAAAATCAAGGCTAAGTCAACCAGTTTTGTTCTATGGTACCCCAAACTCAAATAGCTGAAAAAAATTAAAAATGACTTAGCCTTGGTTTTGTTCTGATCCCTTCAATTATGATTTCGCACGCTATCAAAGTGTCTGGAATTATGATTTCACGCGCTATCGAAGTGTTGGGAGTATAATTGTGATTTTGCGCACTATCAAAGTTGAAAAAAATTACCCTGATTTTTTTCTGTCCATTGAGCAACCCTGCCTCGTGCAAATTATTTTGTTTAAGAGTTATAATCTGTTTTAGTTCATTGTGCAACTTTTCAAGTTTTGCATGTATCTGTCATGAGTCGCTTTTTCGGTTTAACTGATTAACCCTCTTCTTTCTCCGAGTTGATTTATTAGCCCTTTAGACGCTAACTTATTTAATTGGAATTTTTACTCACTGGGTGTTGTGTCTCGCTTGTGACGCTTAAAATCACAACTTAAAGTGAGTATTTAAAAATCCGTTCTAGGCTTCGGCCAAAATTTTGGAGGATGCCTATCGTTGTCACAAGGCGCGTCCCCCCGTCCGTCTATCCGCCACTTTTAACACTGTAACTTGTTTCCCGTAACTGGAATACAAATTAAACTTCTCATACAGGTTGATCTTGACTAAAGCTTAATTAATTTCACATTTGACCTTTCTATGAACCCTATGTTTAGTCGAAACTGCCAGTCTCGAACGTCAAAAAAATGTTTGGATTTTTATTTTAGCCCAGACCACACTTCCACTGCTAATAATTTCATTTTGATGTTAAACATTCTTCTGTAAATTTGTGGCTTATAAATAGGCCATGGTTGTGGACAGTGGACCAGCATTCAGACAATCTTTTTGCAATGTTTGCTGGCTAAAGTTCTCCACTTCCACACTCGGAATGTTTGCTCGTTCTCCCGGGTTGAATCACTGGCCAGCTGTCTTGCTGTCCACTGATGCGTGACACACTCGGAAAACATCGGTGCAGTGACAGTATGAAACACCAAATCTCCTCAAACAGTCCCCTGTCATAAATTCCGCTCTCACAAACCCACATTTTCACAGTGAATGTGACAATTGCAACATATAATGTCAACGGATAATAATACTGTCCAAAGTCATTAAAAACACAGAATGACCATCGACCGCAGTCAAGACACTTTTACATCAGTTTCACCACCAAAATTGCTTTGCGACACGGGTCAGGAACAAATTCATTGTCGTCTGCTAATCGAGTGCAGGTGCAGCAATGATGAAGATCAAGTAATATATCAAAATACGGTATATGTCATCCATTGCATTCACTGTCATTCCACTAGCTGATAATCATTTTATATCTTAATTCTACCCATAATTGTCTCACATGCGATTTTTGTGGTAAAATGGATGTAAAAGTGTTTTGACTGCAGCCAATGGTCCTTCTGTGTTTCTAGTGGCGTTGAATTTAGACAGTATTATTATTCGTTAACCTGTTAACATTATGTTGTAACTGTAATATTCAAAGTGTAAATGTGAGCTTTGTGAGAGCGGAATTTAGGACAGGGGGTCTGTTTCAGAAGATGTGATGTTTCATACCATAAAATCACTCTTGTCAGTGTACCGATGTTTGCCGAGCGTGTCACGCATCAGTGGTCAGCCAGCACTTTATTGTTTTTCTTTATTACTTTGGCTTTTGAAATGTACTGAACATGTTACGATGGTAAGAACGTTTAATAATCTTTGCCACTGCATGTATTTATAATATTTTATTGAAATAAAAAAAAAACAGAACAGATAAACAATGAGTGTCACGGTTGCGGAATGATAGCTTTCGTTGGTGTCACGGTTTCTAAATTATAGCTTTATCTTTTGTCACGGTTTAGTGATGACTGTTTTTGATTGGTTTAAGGAGGAAAAAGGTTTCTATTTTTATCGCCACCAGAAGATAGGGACAGCCATTGCAATAATTCGGCCTGAAGAAGTTCGGTTGTTGTGGCCATCTAGCTCGAACCCTCGTGTGAGATATAAAACACTCATATTTCGTATACACGGGTATGATGTGGCTTGCAAACCAGAAAAAATAACTCCAGTGACTCCAGTGATAAAAGCACCTACTGTGTGCGAAATATTTTTAACATGTAAAAAATAGTCCAATCTGAAATTCATGACTGTGAATACATGTAACCTTCCAAAGTGACATAATACGAAAATGTTACTTCAGATTTTCACAAAAAAAATTATGGCGGTCTTGAGCTGACCTCCATTTGTAGTTTTTTCCACATTAGCATACCAGTGTGATTTGGCCGTGCTTGCCTTGTTTATGGTCTGCCAGAGAAGACGACGAGCTCAATACTGTTCCGCATAACTCACATTCATTTCTACAATTTTGATGGAGATATCAGTTTCGTCAAAATATAGAGATGACCCCTGTATGCACGACAGATCTATACTGAAGGTCCAGATTTCAAAGCGAAGAAACCGTGCCACAGCAGGATAGAAACCGTGACATATTATAAATGGCGAATCGCAACCAATCTGTTACAATTTCAGTACATTTTATGATGTTTATTGAAACTGCTAAAATTGACTAATTACTGCATGTCATTATCTAATAAGTTCATATGTTGTTATAACCAGAAAATCAAAACATCTTTGTGTGGGTGCTTATTTGTTAGTATTTTGCTGTAATTTGTTTTATGTGATATACTTGACACTTGCAATTTAGGAGACCGAGTATGAATTGTACAACAAGTTTCTCCATATACAAAAAAGCCTGTAGCGCTCCAGAATGTGGGTATATTAAACATTCCTTGTGGAATGAAAGATTACTATGTGAAAAACAACTAAACCGTGACAATACACTTGTAAACATCGAAGTACCATTTCGTAATATATCGCCTTTAAAGGGTACGTGTATTCACAGCAGGCTTGGGGCGAGTACTGGACAAAAGTACTCGAGTACAAGTACAAGTACTTGAAAAAATGACGAGTACAAGTACAAGTACAAGTACTGGATTTTCAAAAGTACTTGAGTACAAGTACAAGTACTTTGAAAAGTACTTGAGTACAAGTACCGAGTACTTTTTTTGTAAACTCTAATTAATTACATAAAATTTATTAAATAAATAATTGATTATAATATATGTCATTTCATGTTGATGTATGTGACCCTCAATTTCAGACTTCATATTTTTCTGAGTTTGTCGGGTCATTTTTTGGAGTGAAACACGCTACAGAGTTGTGTGATGTACCAATTTAAAGGTAATTTTGTGTAGATGCGGGATATATTAATAACTCCAATATTTAAATATGCGACTGACGACTCATTTTGTCAGGTCGGGTCACATATAGATATATAGGAGTGTTGAAAAATTTTTTTTCGATGGGACAGGCCTATTATTGATATTGCATGATGCCATGTCCCAGCCAATAGTATGATATTGCATTTTCCGATCAGTGTACAAAGTATTGTATGCTATATGTAGGCTTAATATTTGGCGAATCATAATAAATAAATAAGCACATGCTAGTATACAAATTGTCTGTGTCTAAAGCACAAAACACGCTAGTTTAAAAACTTTCAGTAGTCCTAATGATGGTAAAATTTTGGCCCAGTGCCGCCAACATTTGGCCGCCACTGTAATACACGTTTAAATGAGTCTGAACACACATTGTGCCATGGAAAAGATCAAGGCTGTTAAAGGTATACGAATCACAATTCTGCCCTGAAAATCCAAAAGGCAGTATCTGCTTACTTGTAAAGTAAACAGAACTGCCTTTTGGCTTTGCACTGCCGAATTGCTTTGCGATGACAGTCACGATGAATTTCGGTTAGTACTATTTTTTACGTAAAAATGCTTTGCACACAGTTGGTGCTTTTGTCACTGGAGTTATCTTCTCTGGTTTGCAAGACACATCATGATACCCGTGTATACGACATTTGAGTGCTACAATAAAAAAACGACATTTTTCATCCGGAAACCAATTAAAAACTGTCATCACTAAACCGTGACACAAGAGAAAGCTATCGTTTAGAAACCGTGACACCATAGAAAGCTATCATTCCGCCATCGTGACATTCATTGTTTTATCTATTCTGTTTTTTTTTTTTAATAAATTCAAAGTAATAGTATAAATGTATGCAGTGGCAAAGATTAATAAGCGTCCTTACCATCGTAACACGTCAAGTACATTTCAAAAGCCAATGTAATGAAGAACAAGAGGACTGAAGTCCTATATCATCCCCCGCCATAAACTAGGTTAGACTTTTTGCGGTCACAAATATTTAAAAAGTTGATTAGTGAAGTTTATCCATGGCGGCCATTTTGAATTTCAGTAAAACCCTAAAAAAATCACCTGCACATCTCCATATCGTGGGAAATGTGATAGTAAAATTTGAATAATTTCTTTCCTTAAGTTTTGTAGTTTTTGCGCCCACAAAAAATTTTGGAGTTGACCTCTGGCGGCCATTTTGAAATTTGGTAGCATCTTTAAAAAAAATCATTTGCACATCCCCATGTTCCTAGGAATGTGATGTTAAAATTTAAAAAAATATTGACCGAACAAATTTTTTGCGTTTAAGTTGATCTGTGGCGGCCATTTTGAATTTCAATAAAACCTTGAAAAAGTCACCTGCACATCTCCATATCATGGGGAATGTGATAGTAAAATTTGAATAATTTCTGACTTTAGGTTTTAGAGTTTTTGCACCCACAAAAAAATTGAGAGTTTCCCTCTTGCGGCCATTTTGAATTTCGTTAGCATCTCTAAAAAATCACTTGCACATCCCCATGTTGCTACGACTGTCATGTTAAAATTTCATAAAGATTTGACCAGTAGTTTTTTAGTTTTTGCGCCCACAAGAAAACGTGGCGCCGGACGCCGGACAGAATCCTGGCGCGACTAAAATCCCCCTTCCCCTACGGGCGGGGGATAAAAACGAATGAAGTGCTTCTGTCTGGTGAAGATATATAGCAACTAAACCGTGATAATACACATGTGAACATTCACTGAGATCGTCACCAAACATTTTTGGCCGTGACCGAGTTCGCCGCAGTGATAACGTCCAGGCTGGTATCGACTGTTCACGAATGTAGTCACCCCTTTGCATAAATATTTGGTATGGTATGGTATCGTTCATTTGACTGACATGTACATTAATCACACATTACATATTTAATCAAGAAAATACAAAAGTATCCAGCCTTCTGGCTTATAAGTCAGTTTAAATTATCATTAAAAAAAGTATGTATACTGTTATGAGTGATATGAGCGATTACTCTCCAAATAAAAATTCTTGACGTGTCTTCTATGCCTTTTCCAAATAAGTAGCAATACATTTAAATTGTGTGCTCATAATATTTAAAAATTTAATTTGTACATAAAGATCGGGGGTCAAGTTATGTTGGGAGTATAGAACAGTTCTTAAATCAGCATATCTGACACATTCACATACAAAATGAAATTCAGTTTCTACAACATTATTATCGCAACATTTACACAGTCTATTTTCAACGGGTATATTTCTAAATCTCCCTATAGTCAGAGCCCATTTTTGAAATTTCTGACTTGTTAAGGCATTTTTTAGTAGAATTTGGCATGCAGTTGTTCTTACACAATTTGGGAACGCTGATTCCAAATCTGCCCCATGACAAGCTATATTTTGTCTTTTTCCTACTCAAAATTCAAAAACAAAATGGCCGTTAAAATTTGTGGAAATGTCACAACTGTACATCACGGCTTGGCTCACAATGAACACAAAAACATCATTTAGTGTCTAAAATGACATTTTTGAGGTCAGGGAATTGAGATATGATGTTTCCGAAGGTCATATAGCTACAATTATTATTAAGCAGTGGCCGCTAGAGAGCAAAATCCAAAATCGCCGCCACTGCAACGTAATATGCCGTAACTTTGCTTCAAAATAACGTAGAAATGTGTTTTTGGTGTCTACATATAGGTTTCTCACACCTAGGAAACCAATTCCGAGCCGCAATAACATTTATTATCAATATTTCAAAGTTATGGGGAACAAACAGATGTTGCGTCAGAAAAACGAAGTATTGTAGTCCAGTGTAATAATTTATGTACTATCATTTTTTCACATTCAGAAGTCGAAGGAAACCAATGTAAGAGGCATTTTGTAAGAATGTTTAGATTACTGACAGCAATATTTTATGATTGTTGATTCCTGCCCGGCACTAGATAACCTGTCGCTCACCATATATTCGTTTTAGGCCTTTTGGTTGTGGCCTTTGTGATATCCGCTTGTATTGTGCTTTTACAGTAGAGAATAAATAAATTAAGGTAATTGAAATGCCCATTGGCCACGGGTGGCACCCTTGGGCCAAGCCCTATACTAGGTTTGAGCAAAACATAAAGTTGATCCATCAAGGTCGTCTGCATAGCCATGACAATGATGACACGCATACATGTTCCGTTCTGTTAGTATAATCCACTTTATATATTGTGCTGGTCAAAACGTGCACATCACGTAAATGATATGTTTCCCAATCGGATTAACAATTTACATAACAGAATCATCTTCGGTTTTATATTTTTGGCCAGAAAAAAAGACCATAGCATAGCCAGGTAATGCGTTGATGACACAGTTTTCAGAACGAATAACGTCACAACCATCGACTCAGAGATCCACACAAAAACGCAATGTACACATTATATATCTACTCCTCTAACTTAAAACAAGGATGAGATAGATGATGTGACCGTCAATGACAATGATAAAATACAGTTACAAGATATGTAATTTAATATGTAATTTAGTGCGGCTAAGCATTGTTATTGGATGAGAAAGTTTTAAAAACAGAATGAGCAAGTTTACATCAGTTCCTACGACTACCACATTGTCCGTATCTGACAGTATGATTGTCGTAATAACATTTCCCGTGAATGGCTGAATGAACTTGACATCTTTATCAAAAATGGTGAATTTGAACATTGAATTTATTATATTTCTGCAAACTAAAACTGATTTGCCCTCCTCCCTGGTTCTGTGCTTTATCTGTAATATATTCATTCATGTAATAAACAGTCTGAATGGAACGGTTTTTCGATGTAGCATTCAATCATGTGTCTTGCATAGATTATTAGACGAGCAATTAATGTTGATTACATAAGAACCAAAGTAATATATACTCTATGTTAACGAAAATTAGTCTGCTATGTCTGGAGAAGACCCATGGCTATTAGGGGCCTGAATATCTTCACATATTTCATATCATGTCATCACTGTATATATAGTAAGACTTATTGTCTCTAACATTTATACCTCCTGCAAAACTGAACGTATTGAGCAATTGTATACTATTTGAGAGAAGGAGCTTAGACCTATGCATGACCAGAACCTACTGATTCAATACACATCCGACCATATCACGACCACAAGTAGAACGTTTCTGTATTTTATGTGAAAACATCCTGATCGTGTTACAAACTGTATTAATGTATATTACCCCAATTACCACATTTTCTGCATCCTATCTTGTTGCAACAGCGTACCCAATAATCTCTGGGGACTTGTTTATGACACAATATAGCATTGAGTTGGCAACTGTAGGGACAGTTACTACATCGTCTGAAGACGTTTGAAGACGTCTGAAGTGTATGTTCATAGTATATTCATAAAAAGTTCATAATCAATATATTCAACATTACCCTATCAAATGAGCATTACCCTAGGAAATGATATTTGTTTAAAGGTCCAACTTCACTGCTCCGTTTAGATTTCGGGTGTCCTCAACCATTAATCTCATATGTTCAAAACATAATATATACGTCAACTTCTGCACTAAATTACATATTTTCGATATCGTGTAACTGTATGTTATCATTGTTATTGACAGTGACACCATCTATCCCATCCTTGTTTTAAGTTATAGGAGTAGATATATGTGTACATTACCTTTTTGTGTGGATATCTGAGTCGTTCATTTATATTTGTCTGAAAATTGTGTTATCACCGCATTACCTGGCTATTGTATGGTATATTTTCTGGCCAAAAATATAAAACCGAAGATGATTCTAATATGTAAAATGTCAATCATATTTTTATGTCATGTGCACGTTTTGACCAGCAAAATATATAAAGTGGATTATACTAACAGAACGGAACATGTATGCGTGTCATCATTGTCATGGTTATGCAGACCACCTTGATGAATCAACTTCATGTTTTGCTCAAACCTAGTATAGGGTGCCACCCGTGGCAAATTAATTTAATTGATTTATTATCTACTGTAAAAAGAACGTTACAGGTAGATATCACATAGGCCACAAACCATTAGACCTAGAGCGGATATATGGTGAGCGACAGGTTATCTAGTGCTAGGCTGTAATCAACAATCATAAAATATTTTTGTCAGTAATAAAAACATTCTTACAAAATGCCTTCTACGTTAATTCTCTCGGCTTCTGAATGACAAAAAATGGCTTTTAAAGAAATTATTACACTGTACTACAATGTGTCGTTTTTCTGGCACAACATTTGTTTTGCTCCCCATAACTTTGTAAAATATTGATAATATACGTTATCGCGGTTCTGAATTGCTTTCCTTCGTGTGAGAAACCTATATAGACACCAAAAACACATTTCTACGTTATTTGGAAGCAAAGTTAAGGCACATTACGTTGCAGTGGCGGCCATTTTGGATTTTGCCCTCTAGCGGCAACTGTTTAATAATAATGATAGCTACATGACCTTCGGAAACATTATGGTCTCACCACCCCAAATGCCAGTCCCATTGAAACACATGTAAACTGCCTCAATTCCGCAGGCCGATTTCACCATTTTTCACCCTATTAGATATTTAGTGTGACATATCAGGATAAAGCTTGAGATGTCCTTGTTCGAAAACAGGCCCGCTATGGGTATGGTTACCAGACAGATTTTGAGCTGCGCCCCCTAGAGTGTAAAAAAGTCAATACTGTTAAAATTGGGCTATAATCCGTGCTCTCTTCCACAGAACAGACACACATCATTTTAACCCACTGTATCCCTGCGAGGTTATCATGAAACAGTTATATATGATATCCTTGACAAAGAAGATAACGTGGGCTTATTAAATATTCACAAAATTATTACTTCTTTGTATTTTATTTTGTTTCAATAGAGGTTGGAACAGCCGCATTAAAAATATTTTGTGTGATGATTCCATCATTAGTAGACACCTCCCTGGATTTCGGCTTATTTAGGGTGGTGAGACCATATGTAGAGATATAATTTTCTTTGATTATTTTATTTCGGCCCGGTATGATGCTTGAAGGTGTTCTGAACAATATAGTTTTTGAATTAGGCAAATATATTGAAAACTGTTGCCCTCGGAGCCCTTTGAATAATTATTGATATCATGAAAATCGGCCTGGTTTCCTTGAAAGTCGCATTGAATAAAACAGTTAAATGAAGTGGCTATTCCCGCCTCTATTTCGTCACACAAAGTCGTCATGGTTACCTTGTATTTCGAAAATTGTTGTTGAAATATGCCACACATATTGGAATGGACTGCTATTAGTAGCATCCATACTTAAATTCACTATTTTTTATTTTTATTTGGGCCCATATGACAATCAACTACCAACCAGGCATTTCATCTATGACTTATATCACCAAAACACGGCCTCTTCTGGTCTTTTCTAGACATGGTTATCACATTTATTCACCAATTATATACTTTCTAATCAAAACTATTACACTTAGATTGTTACAGCGATAGTAAAACTCAATAAAATATAGATATCAAGCTGCAGATTTTTTATCAAGCAGCTGGAATATGTGAAGAAAGGACCAGAACATGCAAACCCCTTGTGTCTACTGATGGTCTCACCACCCCAAATGCCAGTCCCATTGAAACACATGTAAACTGCCTCAATTCCGCAGGCCGATTTCACCATTTTTCACCCTATTAGATATTTAGTGTGACATATCAGGATAAAGCTTGAGATGTCCTTGTTCGAAAACAGGCCCGCTATGGGTATGGCTACCAGACAGATTTTGAGCTGCGCCCCCTAGAGTGTAAAAAAGTCAATACTGTTAAAATTGGGCTATAATCCGTGCTCTCTTCCACAGAACAGACACACATCATTTTAACCCACTGTATCCCTGCGAGGTTATCATGAAACAGTTATATATGATATCCTTGACAAAGTAGATAACGTGGGCTTATTAAATATTCACAAAATTATTACTTCTTTGTATTTTATTTTGTTTCAATAGAGGTTGGAACAGCCGCATTAAAAATATTTTGTGTGATGATTCCATCATTAGTAGACACCTCCCTGGATTTCGGCTTATTTAGGGTGGTGAGACCTTATAACTGAATTCCCTGACCCCAAAAATGTTATTTGATACACCGAACTGATGTTTTTGTGTTCATTGTGAGCCGAGCCGTGATGTACAGTTGTGACATTTTCACAAATTTTGGCGGCCATTTTGTTTTTCAATGCCGAGTAGGAAAAAGACAGAATAGAGCTTGGCTTGGGGCAGATTTAAAATCAGCATATCCGAATTGTGTAAGAACAACTGCATGACAAATTCTACTAAAAAATGCCTTACAAACTTTAAGAAAGCACTTTTTTGAAAAATGGGCCCTGACTATACTTCAATCTCAAGTGGGAGTATACCTAATTGTAATTGAGCTAATAGTGATCGTTTATGTCTGGAAATATTATTTCTCAGGTATTCTTCTGTCTGTAAAACACTTTTAAATGTTACATATGTTCTCAATTTTGGTTTGGATAATATATCGGTTTTCCATTTCTCATTCATTTTCTGGGTCAAAAGGTTGCGTGCTCCATTGATATTTAATGCTTCAAGAGTTTCAAATTCATTTAATTTATTTATAGACAGAAGAATACTTTTCATGTCAGAAGACCAATTTTTTACACATATTGATTTATCCCACAGTTCATTGCACACCTACCTTGAACGTCCTTCTACTTCGTTTTCTACTTGAAGCTGGTCAGAGAATTTCAATCCGTGAAATAGTACCAATAAAGTGAATCCTGCCAGGAAACCAAATACTATGTTGAACGAAATCTTCATTTTAGATCGAGCCGTCTTTCATCAGCATCACAGTAATATGTGTAGGTAATGTATGGTGGGCTCAAATCCAACCACGGTCGGCTGCGTTTGATTGCGTGACTGTATGAATGTTTTTTTTATAATAGAGATACCCTCAACACCGTGCATTACAATTCATCTAGAGTAGGGGCTTAAACGTGTCCATGCCATAGCCTATGCCTACACACTGGGCCCTCAGTATCGCTGACCAGCATTCACTCTTGCAGATGTACGTACCCTGCAAACACGGGGCATTCAACTAATGCTGTTTCAATGTTGGGTAGCGTCGAAGACGGTGCGCCAGCATTGAAACAGCATTGAGTGAATTCCACTGTTTGCTGGAGTGTACCACTGGGGGGGGGGGGCGTAGTGTCACACGGCATAATCGATTGAGCGAAGAAGAGTGAAATCGTCAGTCAAGCGTGAAGATTCAGCCGAGACGAGTGATAAAAATAAATTCTTGCTAGAATTCCAATTGCTGCTCAAATTAATTGCTGAGGGCACATGCCCTACTGAGAATAAAGCATTCTTAAGTGATTCGAATGGTGGAAAGAATTTTAAAATGCTGTTTCTCTACCCTACCCTCTGACCATCTTTTATTAGCAAGGACGGATCCAGGATTTGAAAAAGAAAGGAGGGGGCGCAGAGGGTTTGGGGGCGAGATTCTCGGCATATTTTGGCCAATTTAGGGGACTTTTTAAAGAATTTGGCACAATTGTTTGAAAGGAAGTGAATGAAGTGAATGAAGTCAATGACTTATACTAAGTTCACTTCCTATTATCATCACTGATTATTCAATCATTGCATGAATCTATGCACATATAATGCCGCTAGTAACATAGAGTAAATCAAGTTACATGTGTTCGGAGTGGTAAGCATAACAGTTTAATAAGTTTTCTCATATTACATTCTTTGACTGCTAGAATTAAAAAAAATTGTAACCTTTACGTGTTTTTTGTGGCAGCATTTTTAATAATATAATTATATAACTTCATGTTCGACATGTTTGAGGTCCCGACTCGAGTGGAGGTTCAAAAATGTGATATTGACGTCTGAATCTCAATTTTGTCAAACTTCCACACTATCGTTATATATTGTCATTAAAAACACATTTATTTTGCAAATTGAAGTTTACTTTGTGCCAGAATGTAATTTTAGTAACTGCCTTTGGTATTTTCTTGCATTGAAGATAATGTTTGTGTAATATTAGAAAAAATGGTAAATTATTGAATAATATTTCAAATATTCGTTGATAATATATATCATCGGGGGGGGGGGGTGAAAATAAATGGGTGAATAAGTGAACAAAAGACTGGGGTATTCCGACACTTTTTTGCACATATAAATTATGACTAAACTGGACCAGGATAACTTTCCGTGTACATGGTGTATTAGAGCTGTACCGATTTCTGTATTTTCAAGAGGTGACAATTGTGGTATATCTAAGGGTATGAAAATCATACGTACTGCATATTCAAGGGCCAATAAAATAACCCAGCTGTATCATGTGTTTATTCGGCTGCTTTTGTCTCAAACATTAGGCCTAGATGAGTGTGCTGTGCAAAAAAAGGGTTGTCATGTTTGGCAGTGACTGATTTTTGACGTTTAGGCTATCTCGAGCATTGTGTCTATTCTGAAAGGGTGTGTTATTGTCCAAATCTGCATAGGCTATTAAATGGTATGTTTACGTCAGAAACTGTATAGGGCCTAGTTATTTTCGGCAAAATTTGTATATGCAAGGGTATATTTTTGGCCAGAAATGTATATTCAAGACTAAGGGTTTGACTATCCTGTCTGCACACCGAGCCCAAATTTTTACCGAGTGCCCCTCCCCCTATAGGGTTATAACCACCTGAGCATGGTGAGATGTATCAGATGGCACTGCCATCCACACAGTATCCCAAATTCCGTTCAAGGCCTAGCACACAACCTCTCGGACACGTAGCAGATAACTTATGCTATGTTTTTATATTTTGTTGGTTAAAATTAAAATAAATCGAGTTTAAACTGTTTGTTTTTAATATATAATAGTGTTATCAGTTTCCACATCTTGAAAACTATACAAATCGATATATTATAAATTTTTTTGTGTTCATTATTTCAAAAGTTATGGTGAAATAGATAATATCTTGGAAACATGACGGCCATTTTGAATTTAGTCAATTGTCATAGATTTAAAGAGTTAGAAAAAAATGCAATCCTTTTTTTTCTCATCACTACTATGTTCCAAATAGGAATAAACAAAAAAATCACTTTTAACAAACATTTTGCACGAAAATACATAAGGGCATATAATAGCAGGCTGAGCATGGTGAGTTTGGTGATTATAGTCGCCCATAGCAGTTTAAGGGTTAATACAAATTCTCTTCTGGAATGTGGTCAAAGGATTAGATACAATACATGTACACACATACCTGAATAATACAAAAAACACAGAATAGAATGATGTTCAACTTTATCTCAGATACCTTGACATATCATGATGAGATTTTTTTTTCCAAGAGGTTCTTTTATTGTGGACAGGTTTTATTAACAAAAAAAAGGATTTTTCCAACAGGTGCTTTAATTCCGAATGCTTTTCTATTAGGGACAAGAAAGTAATCAAGATTGGCTACTGAGCCTTACAAAATGGTGTTTTTATCCGCCCGATAACGATGAGCTTAAAATTTAATGCTAAACTGCTTACTGACTATACCTACCTGAATAATTTATAATAATAAATATAGTATGCTTTAAAAATGACAAAAGACATCTCCGAAATGTTTTTTGATATGTATAGCGATCTGTTGTTTGAAAGTAAGCCCTATTATTTGTATGTTGACCCAGTGTTGGTCCACCGCCTACGCCTATGAATACAGGCATACATATGCATCTAGTATCTAATATAGTAGGTCTTCGTAATATATTACATCGCCCTTACTGTCATACTGTATAATGTAGTATTTAAAATAAAAGTCGACCAGGACGCATCGTCATTAACTTCATGATCATGTAAACTATTAAGAAAGTTGTTTTAGAATTACATTTTATAATATTAACATTTTCCTGCCAATACACCTTTCCCAATAGCAACACGCCACACACTACAGTGACGAAAAGCTGAACTATTTAGTTGGGAGTCCTGTCACACTTCTATTAGGCCTACATCACGCCACACAGTGAATAAAACTAAACTATTTAGTTGGGAGTCCTGTTTATGCGCAAAATCGTGCAAACAGTGTATTAGAAGCGACAGTTACCACCCACTGAAACCAACAATTACCACCCACTGAAGTTGCAGTTACCAGTAACAGCTTGAACTGACACATGACAGTTACCATTCTCATTGAACAAATTTAATTTACCGATTACGAGTAAATTATCGCCAATTTTAAGTTAACATAATGTGCATTTTGTCCAGCTATGTGTTCTTAATCCACCTACAAATCGGCGGAGTAAAGGAGAACGTTAAAGTACACAAAATATATGAAAATGTAAACGAATCGGTAGCCTTGTCAGCCATCTTTTGCTAATGGAAACTCCAGTTACCTCCACCGCTTGTGGGGGAGGGGGGGGGGGGGGGTTGGGTTTGTGGTGACTGTTTCAATGATGATTGTACATACGAGACACTATGGAGATAAATGCCATTGACACATAACGATGGTGAAATTATAAATGTTTGTATTCTAAAATGACGAGTAGTAATAACGTATATGCCTAGGCCTGGGTTAATTAACACTCAAACAATTAACTTAAATTTATGTCTTATAACCTACATTCCCCATTGGGCTCGGACATAGACCCTTGACCAGTGTTGACGCAACCTTAAAAATATATTAAAAGTAGTAGATTATACTAGATTGGAATTGTGACTTTTCAAGTAACAATAATATTTGTGCTAGGTTTTATGAGTTTTTGTGGCGGCCATTTTATATTATGTTGGGTTATTTTTATTATGACAGATTGATTGGAATTTCGCATATGAGTTTTTTGGAAGCCATTCTGAACTGGAATTTTAGACTTCAGACTTCAAATTTCAGAGTCCCCACTGAGCTTTTGCACTTGTAAATAGATATATATTTGTTTGTCAAATTGAATCGCATTCAGAGTGCGCCCAGTACACACATTGACTTGTCTCTTTGTTGACTTAATGTTGTATCACTATCCCAGACGCTAGCCCAACATTAAAACAACATTGATTCAACTTTTTGTGTTTGAATAGAATTGCCACTGTTATTTTAACCTTTCAACTGTCCATACCTAATACAGAATATTGGTTAAATACTGGGCCACTGTCTGCGAGGCTGGCCCGAGATTAAAACATTGGATAAATGTATTTTTATTTTCAAATCTAGAGACTAAAGGGTGGAGCCAGTCTGGACATAGGGGCACCCTGTTCACCCTCCTGGCAATGAATGGAGAATCACCCGACGTGTACACTATTGAACCAATATTGGACCCTATTATAGGCCTACTGCCGTGCAAGCCAAAAGGCTTACTTGTGAAATGAGCAGATACTGCTTTTTAAATTTGAAGAGCAGCATAGTGCAGTATCTGCTCACTTTAAAAGTAAGCAGAAACTGCCTTTTGCCATTCAAGAGTATAGTGATCCATGAAATCGTGTATAAATCAGAAGAACATGTTGGATGACTTAGAAAAGTCATAGCACCCTCCTGACTACTTTGGGAATGTTGTGTCAAAATTTCAAGTTGATTAGATTAAAACTCAGGGAGAAATAGCGTCTTATAAAAACGTGCCAAGAATAATAAGTTTAAAGTTCCGTTGAAAACTCAATATATTTGGGAATAGCCCAAATATAAATATGATTCTGTTCTTCAATATTACGCTGGGTAGATTCAGGGCCAACGCTGGGTGGATTCAGGGCCAACGCTGAGTAGATTCAGGGCCAACGCTGGGTGAATTCAGGGCTAACGCTATGTGGATTCAGGGCCAACGCTGGGTAGATTCAGGGCCAACGCTTAGTGGATTCAGGGCTAACGCCGCAGATAAAATGCCAATAATTTGCCCAACGTCTGACATGAAGCTGTTAAGAAATTCGCTTCTGTATTAAAGAGACAACAACATACGTTACGATATTGAGGGCATCATAATATAGTAATTTTGTCGTTCATGATAAACATGTCAGAGGCGATCCCAGATTGTGGAGAAAATGTGCCATTTGGCAAAAAGGGGTCGTGAACTTTATTTTCACCGTGAAAAGTCCACCTAAATCCCCCCCCCCCCCCGCGAATCCATAGTAATCTGGATCAACCCCAAAATGTAATGGATTGTTCCTTCGCCCGAGACACACCTCCGGTAAATGTGAGTATTTTTCATTCATTCGAAGCTGTAATTGCAAATGCATGAAAAATAATATTCTTTATGAAAAATTGACATATACACGCATAATATATTATGCCTGGGAAAATGGGACCTTTTACCCCTGATTCCTTAAAATCTGTTGGTCGGATCAGCTATAAAAGATATAGCACATCTTTCTCATGGCTATCCATTATTGTGGTTAAGTTTGAAGTCTATACGTCAAATACTCTAGGAGAAATAAGTGAGAAATAAATGTATGAAAATTAAGTTACGTCCTAACTAATTATTTCGGAAAATATTGGACGTATGAGAAATCAGAGCACACTTTCCCTAGCTACTTTTTCACGAGCTTTCTAAAACTCATACTTCCATTTTGCTATCTTGAACGTACGAGATTATTACGTAATCGTCTTTTTTCTAAACTTCAAAAGGCCATAGCTCTGTTAATATCCCAGCTAGAGCTACAAAGGTTATACCTACGTGTCCAGCAGGACCCAGCGATAAATTAATTTCTATATTTTTTTTAATTATTAGGCCTACGGAATTGTCTTTCAGAAACTTAAAAAACCATAGCTCTGTCAACATTACAGCTAGAGTTACAAAAGTGGTACCTACGTGACCGGTATGACCGAGCGATCAATGTGTGCAAAACTGTGGTCTAGAGGATAGAAAGACTGTATCCTCAGATGCACAGCTTATGAGATACGACCATTTGAAGAAAAACTTATACCATCCTAAAGATGGCCCGTCGTTGTTGCGAGTAGAAGTAGAGGGCCGAAATTATGCTCCTTTTTCGTCTTGGAGATATGACAGTTTAAAGTTTTTGTAATGTATTGTCAGTGGGGTTTTTGCGACCCTTAACCCCGCCGTACAGAGACGCTATTTCAAGTCGATTACGTGAAAACTGAGTGAGAAAGAGATGCGCAAAAAACAACAGTATAATAATAATAATAATAAAAAATAAGAAAGTATCCACTTGAAAAACAAGAGTTTGGACGAGTTACGTCCAAACTAATAAAATGAGTGCATGGTAATATAAATCCATTGGTCATGGGGTTGATCAGTACCATAAAAGCGGGCAAATTTTCAGTCATATGATCATGTCAGTATGTGTATTGCGAAACATTCTTAGTGTGATGGGCATTTCAAATGAGTAATTTATCAAGATGGCGGCGAATTTTAGCTAAATTGTACAATTTGTGTTGTTTACATGCTTAAAGAGTTCCTCATACAAGTCGAATGCATATCAAATTTATCATTAATGGTTATATTAGGAGTAAAAACATTTTTTTCATTATTTCAAAACAATATGGCCGCCAATTTCGATGTGGGCACTACAATATACTGAAATGTTGAACATGATGAAGTTTGACATTGGCCAATGAAAGATAGGAGACCAAAATGTAAATACCCATTGCCCCCCAACCATCACAGCTGCCTTCAGAATTAGTAAATCTTCCTGACTCGGTGCACTTACTAGGTAAACTATCGCTCACAATATATTTGTTCATAGTTAAAGGCGTGTGGCCTACGTGACAATATTATCACGTCCCTCATGTTGTGTATTTCTGTCACATTGAGTTGTTGCAGTGCCCGATTTGCGGGCACTAATCAGGGGAAATCAATTCGGTTGATTTATATTTAAATTCTCATCGGTCATCCTTTGGGTCAAGGTTGCTGCTTGTGCAAAATATTAGGTGGATCAAGCAATGACAATTAAGTCTACACAACCATGACAAATATACACAGATAAATGTTCGTTTATTGCAATATAGTAGACAAACAGCAGTACATAAATCAAAAGTGCCCATAGAGACACATATTATGTTCGTCAGGACATGGGGGGCTTGGGCCCTGATGTACTGGTTATGCCCCTCGTGTCAGAGTTTTTGGTTCATCCCCCACTCTGGTTTCAAAGAATCAAAATAATTCATCCACGATTCGGTATTGTGGAAAGTATCCGTAACAAACAGGGCAAAATTTTCAAATCCTTTGTAGAACCGTATAATGTAACCAGACGTAAAATGTAACCGGTTACATTTTACGGCGCCATATAATGTAACCGGTTACATTTTAAGGCGACTGGTTACATTATGCGGTCACAGCATCAAAGTATAATGTAACCAGGGAAAAAAGGTACCATACGACTGTAAAATATAACCAGTGCCGTATAATGAAACCGTGATAGTTTTCCAAAATGTATATGTTTTGAGGATTATACCTCTGGAAGTTTTGTTGTATCTAGTATGCTTAAAATGTGAGTGGATATGTCTTCAAGCGGCTCCGCTCGTTCCTTTTCGCTTATACGTACTATACGTTAGTGCCTACACACGTTCGTTCATTCGCCCGTCCGTCTATTCCCTGACTCTTCAGTGTGTCCGTCCGTCGATATTAATGTGACGGACTTAGATATTTAAAATGTTAGCAATATTTCCATGATGCGTTACATGCTAAGCCAATGTCGGGTTAATGTAACGTAGCAAAAACTTTGGCTTAATGTTTCATGCTTACTGGGAGAGGCCAATAGTGGAGATTAGGTTGCCACGGATGTTCCGCGAAAATAAAAAGTCGGTCTGATTGGATGGATGGATGGATGGATGGATGGATGGATGGATGGATATGAGGATGGGTGGATGGATAGATGGATGGATGGATAAATGGATGGATGGATGGATGGATGGATGGAGGGACGGACGGACGGATGGATGGATGGATGGATGGATGGATGGTTGGATGGTTGGATGGATGGATGGATGGATGGATGGATGGATGGATGGATGGATGGATGGATGAATGGATGGATGGATGGATGGATGGATGGATGGATGGATGGATGGATGGATGGATGGATGGATGGATGGATGGATGGATGGATGGATGGATGGATGGATGGATGGATGGATGGATGGATGGATGGATTGAATGAATGAATTAATTAACGAATGAATGACCGAACGAACGATCGAACGAATGAACGAACGAACGAACGAATGAATGAACAATCTGGCCTAATAATAAGGCATGACTAATTGCGGTCCTTTTTTCAGAGGGTTTAAAAATGTCATGATACCAATCAATACATAATAATTGAAATATCATTTCAAATGTTTGAACTTTTTTTAATGAATGAATGACCTAATTAATCAGCTTTAGCGCCAGCCGTTCTGTGTCGCCATGCAAAGCAAAAATTCAGTATTATATCTGCTTACTTTACAGGTAAGTGATCACATATTGCCTTTTGAATTTGCAGATCAGTACGTTGCTCTTCTAACGAATGACAGTCGACATGTACTATACACCAATCTATGATGCCATCAAATAGTTGTTGTTTTTATCTACAATCAGTTCAAATTAAAATAAAAAATAATATTTATCTCTTTGACTGGCATCATTATTTTTTGAACAAAAATGGGTCGATATGAATATCAATCATTGTTGACATTCCACTCAAATCAGTGACCAATCAATCAATCTGCTCATGTTTCTTAATTAAATAATAGAAAAAATATGCCCT
Source organism: Flabesymbios commensalis (assembly GCA_964017125.1). NCBI lineage: Eukaryota > Metazoa > Annelida > Polychaeta > Terebellida > Flabelligeridae > Flabesymbios > Flabesymbios commensalis. Next base: position 43,722,380 of record OZ024910.1, on the reverse strand, counting down.
TTGGGCCTAAATCTTTCAATCTTGGCAAATGCTTTCAGATCCCAAATAAAGGTATTAGTGTTATTAGGCCTGACATTATTAGGGTATTTGTCATTCATCTGAATCTGAAATTTGCAACACCAATGTCAGTTTCAAATGAATGAAAAATACAACGCTTAGACAGTTAAGCAACTTTAGTTACTTAGATAGATATACCTGTATGGACTCTCTCGTCTCCATCGCTATTCATCACGACAGTAATAATACTTTTTGTTGATCTTTTTTGCGATATTCAAAATTCGAGCCTTGGTGGTCCCAGCACAAGCACGCTACCTCTCGGTCAAGGAGGCTCCCCACAATATTGAATAAAGTGAGCGAGGAATACATATCTTGTTTCTTTGAAATATGAATGTCAGAGCGAAGGACGAAACCCGCTATCTCCGACTTTCCAAGCATACTTTCCAAGTTTTATCTACAGATATGTAACTTACAAAAAATCAACCTTAGAATTTGCCCGCACAGATGGTACCGGTTGAAAAAATTTTGGTTATTGGCCCATGGACTATATCGCAATGCATAACAACTCTCAAGTCACATGTCACCTTAAACCACATAGAACAGATTTAGCCGTGGACCAGGCGACTCGCTCCGCTTACCCGATGAGCGCTAAGAACAGATTATGCTGAAGTACTTTCGTGTTCGTCCTCTGCGATGTCACTGTGGTTAAGCGGTGGAGTTACCATTAGCAAAAGATGGCTGACAAGGCAACCGATTCGCTTACATTTTCATTCATTTTGTGTACTTAAACGTTCTCCTTAGCTACGCCGATTTGTAGGTGAATTAATAATACTTAGCTGGAAAAAATGGACATTATGTTAACCTGAAATTGGCGATAATTTTCTCGTAATCGGTAAACTACATTTGTTTAATGAGAATGGTAACTGCCAAGTATGTTGCCGGTAACTGCAATACTTAATGATATCATGCTAATGGTAACTGACAAATTATGTTACTGGTAACTCATACTTAATTTATTGGAAATTTACCAATGGTGCATCATATATACTGCTTATTTTGAATTTTACAATTGCAATTCAGTTAGCATGGTTAGTATATGTCTCTCATCATCACTTCAGTCCGGAATCATTGCCCGGGAAAATCATCGCTCTTCACATTTCTGTTATTTAAGTTACATTGGTAGACTGTAGTCTTACAATACATCTTGAGACTATTATATTATGTAATGGAGTTCAATTGTACCCGGCAAACATGAAACATTGCCACCATCTACGACGCCCGTCCAACATTAAACCATCATTGTTAATATTTCTGTGTTCGCTGTGTAATTTTTTTGTCTAGCTCTGTAATATAATAACATAAAAATTGAAAATGAAAACGTAGGCCTACAGGTCTGTGATGATTCACTCCAGCAACAGTAACAAGGAACTTGTAAGTAATATATTATCGCACAAAGCCAAAAAGCAGTATCAGTTTACTTTGTAAGCAGATACTGCTTTTGGCGTTGCAGAGCGGTATATGTTTATCATTAATTAAGGGAATATCGATATAATTGAAATTATCCAGCAATACTGCTTTATTTTTTTAACAGTATTTTCACAAATCAAACACTTCATTTCAAATAAAGACGATGTTAAAATATCTTTCAAACGTTTTTCAGAAAACAGATATGTTCTAGTACAAATATCTGTTAGTACAGGTCGTGGCGACTTTAATAATTCAATAATCCTACCAATGTAGCCCATACAAAAATTCCACTGATGATGATGATATAATATTATATGCATTAATACCTGGCGTTATTCGCAAGATGAACTATATTGGGCATGTAGATGATTAAATCGGTTCTAAAAGAAAGACATAGATAAAGGCATGTTGAACTCTAGTATAGCCCTACATTTAATTCTTGATATTGGAAATGTCTATGAACAGCTGTGTTTAATATCAGGTAGGCCTACAATAAGGACACTCACTTTTCGGACAACTGTAAATAAGTTATTTCAAGGGAAGGTAATTATTTTTTGGCGCTATACATGGAAACCCTGTGATAGACAGCAAAATCATCGATTGATCCTAATTCCGGCAAAGGTTATACACATTTCTTGCAGGATCATGTTTATGTGATGGTTAACTTGCCGCCGCCATCTCGGTTTTGACTACATACACCATAGTTGTTTTAAATGATACAAACATAGTCACATGTCGAGCTACATGTCCTACTTTGATACCCCCTCCTGAATATGAATCTAGATAATGCCACCAGGTGATGTGCATAAGAAAATCCTATGGTAGACACTAAAGTCACGAATCTCCTTATATTCTGACTAAAATGATAACAAAAATGTTTGACACGAATTTTGTTTCACTTTGTCAAATGGCGGCCGTCTTGAATTTCATCCACAATTAAATGTTGAACTACCCTCTCGCCACACAACTAAATTGGGCATACCTGGAAAACCGACACCTGGCAATCACCTGGCAATCACCGAAATCGTGAAGCTCTTTCTATTTTATTGACGTTGTATCAATTTATTGTTTTGACCCTGTACAAATGGCGGCCATCTTGGATTTTACTCGGAATGCAAAAACTAAAGTACGTTCTGGCCACACCCCTATGTCAGACATGCTTTGAAACCCTATGATACACACCAGAGTTATGATTTTGCTTCTTTTTTATAAAAAAAAGTTATATCAATTTACTGTTTCACCTTGCACAAATAGCGGCCATCTTGGATTTTATTAACAATGCAATGTCCTATCTGACTACATCACTATGTCAGACATAACTAAAACCCTTATGCTACATGTCACACTAAAATAAAGAATCTGCATCTATTCTGTCAAAAATATTATCATTTTATTGTTTTATCTTGTACACATGCCGGCTATCTTGGATTTTGCTATTTTTCGGAGTCTTAAGTAGAAAATAGTTTTGGGATCCTATGCTAACTTTAATCAAAATTGGCCACTGAGCCTTAAAAAAATAGTGTTTTATCCGCCCTATAACGATGAGCCTAAAATTTGATACTTAGCTACGTACTGACTATACCTGCCTAAATAATTTATAATAAATATAGTATACTTTAAAAATCACAAGATATATCTCCGAAATGTTTTTTGACATGTATAGCGATCTAGTGTTTGAAAGAAAGCTCTATTATATTTATGTCGACCCAGTGTTGGTCCACTGCCAACGCCTATGAGTACAGGTATATATATATGCATCTAGTATCTAATATAGTAGGCCCTCGTAGTATTTTACATCACCCTTACTGTGATACTGTATATTGTAGTAATTAAAATAAAAGTCGATCAGGACGCATCGTCATCAACTTCGCGATCATGTAATCTATTACGAAAGTTGTTTTAGAATATACATTATATAATAGCATTTTCCTGCCAATTAGAAGCGACAGTTACCACCCACTGAAGTTGTAGTTACCAGACAAGTAGAATTGACGCATGACAGTTACCATTCTCATTGAACAAATTTAGTTTACCGATTACGAATAAATTATCGCCAATTTTAAGTTAACATAATGTGCATTTTGTCGAGCTAAGTGTTATTAATCCACCTACAAATCGGCGGAACAAATGAGAAAGTCAAACTACACAAAATATATGAAAATGTAAACGAATCGGTAGCCTTGTCAGCCATCTTTTGCTAATGGAAACTCCGGTTACCTCCACCGCTAAACCACTGTGGTTGTAGGATAATTTTGATTGATCATACGTGTAGTTTTAATATTTTTCAAATTTCATCTAAAGCAATATATTATAACAATATTATGTATTATAATATTCCGGGTGTGTTATCGTGGTTATTGTCCGTGTCTGTATTATCAGACCTTCATGTTTATATTTCTGATAGGATAAAAAACTGAGTATATTTTTTCTATTTGTTATAATATGTTTAATGTAATTATTATTTCCAACGTAGTATTAATATTGTTAATAACGTTAGTTATGACTGTGTCCTATCATTAATATATTGTCGTTATTGTCGGCCAGTTATCATTACTTTTTTGTCTTTTTTAGATATCGTTAAAATATCATGAATATAGGCTTATATGTTTTTTGCACTTTGCACAGATTTTTTTCCACAAAACCGGGTAATCTGGTAATGTATAATTGCTTAGTCTGTTGAGAACATACGCGACTGGGCGTCAGTTCCTTTTTGTCACTTACGCTTATGACGTTGTAGGCTTACTTGTTTTTTGTTTTGTTTTTTTCTGTGACAATAAACTATTCAATTATATTGAACTATTGAACTGGAGTTTTTGCAGTGTTATGGTTTATAAATGTTACGCTTATGACGTTGTAGCCCTACTTGTTTTGGGGGGTTTTCAGTGACAATAAACTATTGAACTGTATTGAACTATTGAACTATAGTTTTTGCAGTGTTATGGTTTATAAATGTTACGCTTATGACGTTGTAGCCCTACTTGTTTTTGGGGGGTTTTCAGTGACAATAAACTATTGAACTGTATTGAACTATTGAACTATAGTTTTTGCAGTGTTATGGTTTATAAATGTTACGCTTATGACGTTGTAGCCCTACTTGTTTTGGGGGGTTTTCAGTGACAATAAACTATTGAACTGTATTGAACTATTGAACTATAGTTTTTGCAGTGTTATGGTTTATAAATGTTACGCTTATGACGTTGTAGCCCTACTTGTTTTTGGGGGGTTTTCAGTGACAATAAACTATTGAACTGTATTGAACTATTGAACTATAGTTTTTGCAGTGTTATGGTTTTCAGACATATGTTTCTAAATTCCACATCACAATACTCGCATAAAAATCTGACATTTTTATGAGTTGAATTGGTGTGCTCCAACAGGTGATAATTGTCGTAGAAATGTTTGTCACATTTTGTGCACTCAAATCGTTTACATGTAGGCCCTATGTTTCATTAAATTCCGCTGCCAGCAAAATTTTGTTGATGTATCCGCTTTTTGATGTATCCGCTGTATGACTACTTTGAGAGCTGTTATTGTTAGAGATCAAAATGTTGTGCCACGTGTTTGGTCAGTCAGTTAATTAATTCTCTAATCAGTGGACGCATGGTGCTATACAGTGTAGTCGTGGCGTTGTTCCGTAAGTCTAGATGGTAGAACAACACTGACCGGGCAAGGGCTACACCTCAGGCAACAGCAGCATGATTGCTGTTGGCGTCCTTTTGCTTCTGAGAGTGCGTGCCTGTGACTGTGTCACGGGGGCAGTATAGCAGTTGAAGATTAGTTACTCAGTCAGTCAGTCAGTAGAGAGTAGTCTCTGTGTTTGTATTCTAGCCTGGGTAAGGTTTGTGCCTTACCCAGGGCGGACTATTTTATATTATTGGAAGATGTGTATTGAACCTGATATTCTAATGAAATTGTGCACCAATTGTGAACTGTGTGCTAATATCTGTATTCTACGTAAAGAACAATAAAGAATGGGACTGATTAAGAACCTCTCACTTGGAAAATCATTGACTAAACCTATGAAATAATATAGGTACAAAGATCCCAGATACCCAGATCCGTAAGTGCTATAACTGTCTTACATTATCTCCTAGTAGACCCACGTCAGCGCCACTAACATCTGTATGTATCTGTGGGCCTAAATCTACACTTGGTGGATGATGCTCTACCCCTACCGGTATGCCTTCATGCTGTATCTGCCTTTGCATCGAGTCAACTTCACCGACTTCGAGACTTCGGATAGTTAGCCTAGTCTACAATAAATAGTCATAGTAGTATGAGCTAGAACTATTCAAATACTAGAGGGGAGTTGTGTAGACCTACTTGTTGTATAAGGGGATGGATTTTTTTTACAACTTCTGTAAGCCATTTTTCCATTGAACTTTTCTACCTATTTCATTTAATCCCTCAATATTCAGAGGTATTCGTTTGTTACTCAACCCATGAATGCGTAGTCCGAGTCTGACGCAAGCAAATAGATCGCGCAGGCCTCCGTATAGTCTGTTTTAAAGACTACTGAATGATCGCTATTTCAACCTACTTGTGCATCCCTCTCCACGCGGCTTCAAACTGGCGGCCCCTCCTCTTAGTTTCAACCTCCACGTATAGATCGTGCATCTAATACATGTAGAATAAAAATAGCTTTTTATTGGAATGAATATGTTAGCCTAACATATCTTACCATAAAATTTAATGTAAACACAAATAACGTTTTTAATTGTTTTCTTAACTTGATAATAATTATTATGACCACATTTATTATCGAAATTATATATTTTTTTATATATATTTTCCACGCATTTTCGTTCATAAATAGATAATTAAGGGGATTATATCGATGAAAAAGGCACAAGAATGGAGTTTAGTTACTTAAACCGTTATTAATATATTACTTGATATAATCCACAGGCACCTGAAATAGATGAGTGATGAATTGCATCTCACTCTTAGAGTGAGATGCAATTCATCACTCATCCATTTCAGGTGCCTGTGATATAATTCATCCCCCGTTTAACTACTTAATGTTTAATTAGAGGTGTCAATATTTGCAAGTATATTACTGTTGTATACTCTAGTATTGTAAGATATAGGAATACATGTACAAATCCCATCGTAGATGGCAAGGAACCAGTGCTGCATCAATCATCGACATTGCCACAGCCTTTGAACCGTGCTGGGCAAGTTTCCACATCGTTTCGCAGATGCTGTCACATGGCCTGATTGTTTACCAAGACCTGGTTATTTGAAAATTGGCTGGCAACTTTGATTGTCATCACTACGAATTATTTCTGTTATGAAGTGATAATAACCAAAGACTAAATATCGATGCTAACACAGTTCAAACGTATAGAAGAAAAGTTACTATTTTAAAAAGAGTCATTTGTTGGTTGAAATATCGAATTCGTAAAAGGTGTATTACTATTTTCAAATGAGTAAAAGGTTAATTATCACTCCATAACTTCTTGTTTTTGTTATGGAATAACAGAAAATACTCTTTATGGTGAGAGACGTTTTTTTACTAAATCATGCATGCATTACGCTATATTGTGAGGTTTTTTTTTAATTAAAGGGGTAGTTCGCTTGAAGGTTATTGAGTACGGTACTTATAAGTTAAGTGGCAGTATTTATGTGGAACGATGCGCGTTACTGTGTGACGTTGAATAAATGTATTCATCCATAGACTTGCACAAACCTGACATTATTTTTAAACAAAAGCAATTTTTTTGTACTTTTTCTTTACTATTCACTCCATGGTCTCACACAACTGTTTTGCACCAGCCAAGTGATATTTTGGTAAGAATAAGTAGAGAAACGACCTGAATAGTATAAACATTACGGAGTGTCGCTGCAAGGTTGGACAGACTTAATTGACATATAAAGTAAAACTCTTACATTGTCTTAAATATAGGGTTTTATATTAACAGATAGAAGAAACAAAAATAATAACACAGGAAGTTTAGATTAAATCACATGCTTAGGTGAGATTTAGAATTGGGGACAGGGCGTTTTGGCTAAAACTGGCTCAATATGCATATTTAAAAAAACAACATTTATATTAGACAGTTTCGAGTTCTGGTATTGCTATTTTGTAAATTTAAGGTCATATATTGCATTTGGGTACAAGGTGGGGACAGTGTAGCCCCAGTGGCTGAAACAGGTTTCAGCCACAGATTGACCGCGTACAAAATCGTGGGATATTTCTTTGGACTGTCATATCGAAAAAAATCGGAGAATAATCAGGTCAAAAATATTTTTTTTTGAATCAATAACATTTCAGTTTCATGCCCGCATGCTCAGCTCAGAGGTCGCACAATCATCAAAAAGTTATGGACATTTTTCGGACCCTGGGGTCGGGATCGCTCTCAGTCACCGCCATGTTGGATTTTTCGGGTAAAGCAAATACATCAATCCACGGCTTCGGAGAGGATGACACGGCTAGGGACAGTGCTGATGCTTTAAATTTTTGAAATACATGGTCCCATCCATCCTTGAACATAGCCTTCCAAGGATGTCTCAGATGTCTCTCGGCTTGTTTTTTAAAGATACGTTGAGCCAATTCTGGTAGACGGTAGACCCCTACATGAGTTTGGTAATAATGATAAGAAGCAGAAGAATAGAAACAGAAGTACGAGAAAGAACAAGAATATCAACAACAATAATATCAACATATTTATGAAGTGATATAGCTAAAATATGTAAAACATAATCTGATACTGATATATCACATTGTGTAAAATAGTATAACAATATAAATAAATCATACAATTTATGACTAGAAAATATATGATATTGCCATCTATAGCTTAACATTCCGACAATAGTAGTACTCTATATAGATCTAGCTATTAATTTTATAAAATAGATATCCTCGTATTTTTATAAAATTTGAAATAATTTTACGTCAAATCGTGTCACATTTTTTTCTAAAATTCATCATTTCACTCATGTCGAGCCTGTGTCGAAATTATTGCGCTGGTTGAATTCAGCAGTCCGTGCTCTGCGGGCTGGTAAATTACACTGGTGTCATAACTCTCTCGGCACCTGTATCTGTCTCATGTTGTGCACAATTATTAAGACCGGCCTACGGCCGGTATCCTATTAAGTTTATTTTGCCTGAGTTTGTGTCCTATTTGTTTGCATTACATCATCATTGGGCCAATGTATCGTGGTAACTGGTGCTTCTGGCTTCTGGTTCGGAAGCGTCACCAGCATAATACAGCAGTCAGAAAACACGGAACAATAAACCAATTCCCAATGACGGGCCAGCGTCAAAGACTATGGGTCATCATTGAATTAGCATTGGGTGAATACCACGCCTTTGCGCAAAGTATACTTCAGACCAAGTGATGGATTAGTGTTGGGTCAGCGTGGTAGACGAGTGACCGGCATTGAACCAGCAATGGGCTGCGACGCTGGCCCAGTATTGAACCGGAATTTGGTGAGTAGGCGTAACATCCGCTGTACGAGGTACATCGTAGGCAAGTATTAAATGAATGTTGGTCAGCACCGGCGATGGTGGTGGAAGGAATACACGTCGAAGATATATTTGAACTTGTCTCCTTGGTTCTTTCCTTAAGTATATTCTGGACATTTAGGATTCTGGCCCATGAGGAAGACCAATACCATGTTATGTTTAGAACATTTTTATCCGATTTTTTGTCTATAGCACTCAAACAGACCAAATCCGGGCCTCGGGGTTCGGGAACGGGTTTGTAGTACAATAATGTACACTGGGTGCACTCACTTACGGAGTATTGCATTGAAACAATCCATGAATATTATAACCTGTTGACTAGATATTTCAAATAATATGATTAATTAAAAATAAATCGACTTGTCTGCGCAATTTATATTCGATGGCGTTAGAATAATTATTGCAGGTGTATTTACATTAATGATTTAATGGCCATTTCAGCGTGGCAAAATAGACGGATTAGCCACGGCGGGAAAAAAAAAGTTTATAATAAAATTGAACTGCTCAAAATTTTGAGCAAAATTTAATAAATATAGAAATGCAGGATGTCAAATAAAGCAGTAAATTTAGTTTTATGAGCCTGATAAAATGTCTAATTTTAAAATAAACGTAAATGTAGCATATTTGGCCAAGGAATGTCTTATCCCTATTAAAAAAAACAATGGAATAACGGGCCGTGACTTACAGATTCCGTCATGTTACACGTTTCTATAATAAAATACTAATAAATACTTTGGTCCGAATAATTTACATTCAAGTAAATCTGTCAATTGCGTCAGCAATGCCAGTGTCAAATGAATGGAAATGGTCAAGGGGTAATGCAGCACAAGAAGCGTTAGACTTCCATATATGTATAATTCTTTCTACATTTTCAATTTTTAAATGGACACCCACAATATTTTTCTTTTTGTGAAATGCTCAAAAAGATTGTAATGTGGCTTCAGTAAATTTACATAGGCCTACATATGTTACAAATGTAGGTAAAACAGCAGTATTTTACAGAAACATGAACACAGTAACATTTACATAATATGTATCCTAATAAAATAAACTGATGAATTTCATGAATGGAGCATGCCCGCCAGAGGTCTTCTCTTGACTCCTAAAGCTTCCCATTTAATCCAAGACAACCTGGCGGTAAGATCTGAAAACAAAACCAATAATTATCGGACAAACAACGAAAACAATTTAGCATGATAAACAATTTGAAATGCTATTTAGTGAGCGAATTCGCTGCAAATACAACAGGAGGTTTCGCTCGTAATAAATAGTTTCAGCGTGGTAAATAATACTAAAGTTTCGTTCTTAAAAATGTGATGTGTATGTGAGATAAATAATTAAATATTAACGCTTATATTTTTTTCAGAAAGAATGTCATGTTTTGGGACTGCTAGAAGTAGTCAGTAATAAATACATTTTATATGTTTTAATTTCCAATTGACATTTTTTTCATTTTAAATAGTCAAAATATAATTTACTTTTCAATAATGACTGTTTGATATTTCAGTATTTTAGGGAAATCTGTGATGATGTCTTCGTGAAAGATTATTATCATGATTATCAGACGTATTATTATATTTTCTCCACTTGTTGATGAGGCAGTTGATATACGCAAGGAGTTTATTTAATTACACATTTTCGAATATATTGGTTACAGCTGTAGTCATTGTTAATCCGTCTAAAGCTCAAATTCTGAAGGTAAAATACTTGGCTAATTTAAGACTGTACACATAATCAGTTGGGGAATGGTGTCATCTGGTGTAAGTATACTATTGGCACATACGTGTAGTGCTTTATTTTTTTTTTGTGCGAAAGTAAATCACTTTCTTAAGCTTGTAAATAAACGGAAAGTCTGCGTAAAAATAAATACAATATTAATTTATTTACCTAACCGTACGAATAAATGGGAAAGAAAAAACATACTAGATGTTAAATCACATCTTACATTACAACTTTGGAAATACAAGACCAAACCACGCCCACTTCGTCGCGGTTTTACCAAGTTTTCTTGTATTGTCAGTGGTATAAATTGATGTTGCTCAGATTTTTTTTATTCATGATATGATCCATCACCTCAAAATCAGACAAAAGTGGTCCGAACAGTTAAAAATTATGGTTAAGTATCCAAACCAAAATTAGGGAATTTTGAATAATTTAACTGATTATTGTTTAAAATAAATTATATAATCCTCAAAATGAAAAATGACAGAAAAAACACACAAAATGTAGTTTGTCTCATGAATTTCGGGATATTATTTATTTATTTATTAGATAAAATTAATTATTCTCTTGTATTTAGTAGACATTTTGTGTACCTCAGAAAAATGCGCGATGCGACCTTAGTAGTCCAGATGGGTGAAATGAATATATCGTCCCCTTGGATATGGTATAGATATTTATTGACATAAAGAAAAGTCATTACTGACTCATTTGTCATAAAAAATGATAGAATATAATGTACATGTATATACAAGATGGTTAATTTGCTAAAATCACAGACATTTTACATGGTATCACATACAGAATTAAAATCATATTAAAAGGCATTGCCATAGTAAAACAATGGATATTGCGATAAAATAACATATAATTGATTACTACTTCAACAATGCCAATATGTGAACATAGAAGGTCTATCATTTTGTTTCCCGCACCAGAACCGGAGATAAAATAGCTACTATGTATGATCCACACATCACATAGGACAAAAATACACTCTGGAAAGCGTAGAAACCTAAAGATATATACAAATGAATACGATTTATGGTAGTGGAGTATGTACAGTGATGTAGTAAAACGACGTTAGGGATTATAATAGTACTTTAAAAATCAAACATAATCTCAGGTAAAAGTGATGAATGTCGAAGTCCGCAAAACAAGTAGCTCCGAGCCATGTGGCCATGCACGCACAGTCGCTATGTGCCCGGAGATTCCTTGATATGTTGCAGACTTAGTGATGTAATGACAATAAAAATTACGGGTAATAATTATGTGTGCCATTCACACAAGACTTGGCACTCACACAATAGCATTAAAGTTTATTTAATTAAATAGTGATTTATTATCTACAATATTGGCCCTCGCACAATTACATTACAGCTTAACAATATTGTTTAGTTCATACCTTTTCAATCACGACCTAGTTAGTACCACATACTGGGAGTTACTATCGAAGGAAAACATTCCCGACCTCATAGAGAAAATCAGTTCACTTAGCAACTCTGAAATCCTTTATAAGGCCCCACCTCGTCTGATAACAAAGGCGACGGGAACGTCCCTAACCGGCCCTAAAAAGCCGAATAAAAAGATTCTAAATAATATTGACAACAATATTTTTTATTACTATTCCTTATTATTATTATTTTATAGCAAATAATTTACAATTATTCTCCGTAAAATATTTCGTGCCAACAATGACTAATAGCTTAAATGTGTCGTAAAATGTAAAAAAAATCTATGCACAATATAACAAACGTAAAATGTTTATTTTGCTTAGTACCATAAACTGTACTGCACTGTACTGTACACCGCAGTCACCTCACAACCACAATGACAAATTTCCGAGCTCATCAGGATTTGAACCTGGTGCGCCAGGTTACAAGTCAAAACCGGGCCAAATATGCCAACAGAGCTGGCCAAAATTGTGTTGCCTTCTATTTTTTTAATTTATGAGATTTTACGAAAAAGGACAGCACCAAATAAATAATAACATAATGTGATGAAATTAAATTACTTAACACTTTGATTTTATCACATCTATTATAAGGCCTAAGTGAGCTTACCACTGGTATTCCAAATGTCGGCGTTTTTAGTGGTTGGAGTGGACTTCAAGCAGTTTTCTATGTGTTCCATTGGGTCCGTGTCGCACTCCAGAAGATCTCTGAGAAGGGCTATGTAGGCTATAGCCAGTCTCAGGGTATCTATCTTAGACAGTCGCTTCTCGTAAGGAAATGTCGGCACATACAACCTGAGCTCTTCAAAGGCTGAGTTGATACTCAGCATGCGCTTACGCTCCCGGACGTTAGCCGCAAAGCGTTGAGGTCGAGGCTCCAGATCGGACCCCAGGTCAAAGGCTGATAAGTTCTTAGGGTCTTCATCCGGACGTCTTTCCAGCGACTCATCTTGTCCCTGTGTATAATCCTCGTAGACGCAGGACGGCAGATCCTGGCGGTATGTATTCTCGCCCTGGTACATATCCACGTAGTCATAGCAGCCCTGGTACTGTGGATCAGGCATCTGATTGTAAGATGTGCCGCAGGACATGTCAGAATCGGTGAAACAACCATTGTCTTCAGTCATCTTAACAATCGATATAACTTTCAGTGGGACACCTTGCTAGCTTCTCTTATGTGATCTAAGTTCAATCCCAGCCACTGGCAATCATTGGAATAAATATCAAGTGATCAAGTGTTAATATTCTAATAGAAAAATAACTTATTCGCTCTGGGAAAACCTTACTATTTGGTTGTGTTAATTGCATGAAGTGGTTCCTCCTCAGAAAAATACACGATAATGCAAAAGTTGTGATAAATTATTTTAATTCCCGATTTAATCCCCTCTACGATAAGGAATACGGTGTGATAAGTTAATTTCTATGTCACGTTTTAACTCTCTGATCCATCCACTATTATCCACGTTCCATCCCGGAAGACAACTGCTCAGAAACCCTGAGGTCTGCTTATATACCATGTGACACTCGCGTAAGAACCCCTTCCTGGCATTGTTGAAAGCCACGTGAGATCCGTCTTTCTATTCAGCCTTACACGGAACCCCCCCCCCCCCCAGAGCTGGCTCAATGCTGTCTCAGCATCGAAAATGCTGGGCCAGCATTGAGACAGCTATGGACCATCATATGCGTGCATTGATCCAGCTGTGATCCAGCGTTCCGGATTGATCGGGACCCCCTTGTTTTCACACCTACCGCTGGCTCTATTTACAGTCAAGTCCTCTCCAAAGACTAAGCTGTCATTTTCAACTGTGCCAAACAATTATCAGATCTCCACAGGATTGCACGACTGGCTGCTGAACCTGTGGACACTTGTCCCGCTGCAGACTAACAACACATTGATTTCAAAATGTAAAGAAAATGTGATCCGTAGGCATATATATGCTTATGGGAACTATTTTTAATCTATTTTATTTAACTTTATTCGTTGAAAACTTGATGATATAAAATTTAATTTAAATGATTCCGACTACTTTTCATTAATGTTCTCGTTTTTTTAAATCTCAGTGTCAAGTAAATGATTTTAATATTATGACCTTTTTTGAATACCTGGGAATAAAAAGGAGTATATAGGCCTGTACTTCAAACCAACACTTTGCTCTGTGAATTTGTCAAAATCAGTCATTATTAAACCGCTGAGAAACTAAATTTAATAATGCCTCTTCAAATTTATCAAATAGACAGAACTTCTAGCAATTAACATAGTTCTATTAAGATTGTGGATCGCGAGGCACAAACTTCAAGTAACCAAAAAACGAACGTTTACAGGGGCTACCTCGTTAATTCGAAATTGCGTTAGGATATCTGGATTATCAATTGAATTAGAAATAACACAGAACTCAAAGTGTTTTGGGATTGGCTTAAGCTCTGGTGACGTGGTCTAAGCAGTATGCTTTTACAAAGAGCAGTAACTGCTTATTTAAAAAGTGAGCAGTTACTGCTGTTTGTCATTGCGTGGCAGAGCAGCGGGACGGGGAAGGATTATTGTCAGTAACTGCTCACTTTTCAAGTGGGCAGTTACTGCCTTTTGGCTTTGCAGAGTGGATATTGCGCTGCTGGTGGATGGTTATGCTGACCTCGTTCTGAGTACTATTGTTGGTGAGTTCCCTCCCGCAGCACCCCGCTGGGGGGTTTCCCGCCGCGGGCATAAGCTTGATCCGCGGGGGTCCGTGTAGTTGACGCCAGGGATCTCTCCGTAGTGAATCCAGACACATGTCAGATGCAGGGCGCTAAGAAAACCTCCCAGTCGTTTACAGCTAATTACTTCGCAGCTTCTAATCTGTTGGAGAGTCACTTCACGCGCCGCCAGATTCCACAAGTGACCCGGCCCCATTCACCAGCGAACTGACCCCATTGTTTGACACAGAGTGGTTCCCCGCGGCTGCGCATACCATTTTGTGGTCACGTGGTGGCGATCGTTCTCGCGAAGTCGAGATTTTGCTGAGAGTGTGGATTGTGGAATGGTGTTCAGACACCCTGTCATTCTGAGGGTGTCACTGCCGAAAAAAAACACAGGATGCTGAGCCAATATTGGACCAGTATCGCAGATAATGATTATTATTTAAACAATAATAGATCAACGTCTTATGTTTGCTTGGAAGAATAACTGGTTGATCTGCTGATCAACATAAAACCTTTTATTATATTCGACTAAAACAATATGTTTTTCTTACTCTATACGGTGACATAAAAAATAACAAAGCAAGGTGTACCGTTTTAATTTACAACATTACATTTTAATATAATAATAAAATAAGATTTTAATTGCGCGACCAGTGCACATGTGCATTGGACCGGAAACAAACATGAATAGACTAGCTACAATTAATCATTTTTTATATATATAATATATATATGTATAGGCACACAAAGCGTGTTGGTCAATAACCTAGGTCACTTAACCTAGACAATATCATATAGTTGTACAATTTATTAGGATATACCTTTTCCTAATCATATTATGGTCCAAATATTTCCCCAATCAACGTGATCGCGGTGGATTGAAGAAATCATAAAAATACGGCCTTGTAATTTCGAATGATAAACTTCCCATCATGCGTTTTGAAAATGTGCGCTTATATGTGAATAAATTACACAAAAATGCATTTAAGTGTTTTCCGAGCAAACACGAGATGCTCTCCCAATTCCGGCTCAATGTTGGGCCACTGTCTACGACGCTGGTCCGATATCTATATGATATGTACGCCTAGAATCAAGCTTGCCATCTATATATTTAATCATAATAATACTATGCATTTCAGCGTTTCTCTGTTATTTAAAGACAACGATAATTTTCATTTGGAAACTCCCCCTCCCCCCCCCCCCCCTCCCTTCGCACTTATCAAACACTGACACCAAGTGTCTGCGTAACTTGACTGTGATTGGCTGTTGACCTCACGTGACACCGTCCTGCACCACTGACAACGTCTATGACGAGCTGATTGGGTGGTTTTAGCAATGCTTTTGCTTTTGTCATATCAAGAGTTTTTGCCAGGGAAAATTGTTTATATTCTGAGGTTTGGCGCAATTATAGCCTAATACTGTCTTTAATTTCAGCTTTAATTCTTATATTATACATTATATAGTGACACTATTTTGTAAGTATTTGAAAACACTCTAACGAGTGTCAGATAGGATCCTTTAGCTCCGAGGCGACGATTTATTCATCCATATTTAGATATACATAATATTTATTAAATGTCTGTGCACGCCCAGTCCGGTGTTTTGCTATAAGGCAAATAAATGGTGTTTTAAGCCACATTTGTGCACAAATAGTCTAAACTGGGCCAGGAGAACCTCCTGAGGTTGGTTAAATGAATAAAATGACACGTACTGCCCTTCAAACAGAGGATTCGAAATTCAAGTCCTGTCGGTCTGAGACCGAGCACGCTACCTCTGCAAGTTGTGCAAGGTTTCCTTTGATGTAGGAGAGTATATCTGTTGATGAAAAAATAGTAAAAAATAACAAAATTGTGAGGTCACATAACAAATGAGAGAAAATTTGAGAATTTGAGAATATTATAACCCTTATAAATCGCGAATTTTCTGGTATTAAAATTTTTTCTTTCAAGTTTTATTCATGTCATTAAACATAATTGTATAAACATTATAAATTAATATATAAACATTTAATACTAATATTTTAATTGTATTTACTATATTCAACGGCATATGTTGACATGTCAATTTTGAAAAATAAATTTATATGAAGTCATATAGCCTACTGATCTTAACTAAACATATTAAAAAATCATCAAAAAATTCAAAAGCACTACAAAAACTAAACTAGTTTTATTCCAGTCGTATACTGCATGTAAACAAAACTGTGTGCAGTAAAACACACTTTATACCATACCGAAGGTACTTCAAAAGGCACCAATGTTAATAATTGGTGTGCGAAAGTGTGGGGTTCTTCTACAGCACCGATTGTCTGCCCAACGCTGTGCCGCCGGTATAAACATGTGGCTTAATGCTGTGCTAGCATTCAATCATCCTATATAAAAGTGTATAAATAGTTCCTTTGGGTTTTGTCCGGATTCTTGGAAATATTGATATAAAAAAAATTGTCATCCAACGCAGCCACTATAGGCCTATATATTTTTACAATTTTACAAAGTGTTTCTTCATCTAGTTACTTCTAGCCATGCTGTCCTTCTGAGGAACAATAGCTGGTATAGTAGGGCGGATTATGGGTCGAACCGTGACCGGCTGGACAAAAGTATGAAATTTGGAACAGCTACTCCTGCGACATTACTGAACAATTTCAGAAGGGTAGCCCAAAAATCGGAGTAAATTTTTATTGTAAAAAAATGCATTTTACGTAACCATGGCAACACCAAAAAATTGAATCAATAATATCGTTGATTTCATGCGTGATAAATAAATAAATCATTTTAAAAACTGGCATACACGGAAAAAACATCATCGTCTTAAATTTGGCGGCAGTAAAACCTCTGTTTTGTTAGAAAGTTATGGTTACCATAGCAACCAGGTATGCATTATTACAGAAATGTAATTGTACTTGTCATTATTCTTTAAATTAACGGATTATAGCGTTACAGTGAGTTCTATTAACACTAACAGCGCTTCTGTAAAACATTGTAGACAATCTTAGATAACAGTGATAACATAAACGATTGAGGATATACAGTAATTATCATGTTGCCATGGATACCGACGAGATATCTCCTGACACATTTTTTTCGCAAAATATATACATATAGATTACATAGATGCTTTAAATGAACCACCAGTTCATTCTTTGGAAAAAACCTGAATACCCCCCCCCCCCATGTTTGCCTCAACTCGACCCCGAAAATTTATGACGTCATCATTTTATGACGTCACACCGTGCTTATTACCGCTGATTACTCAGATCGGACAAGCTTTTGACTATCACTCAATGGTTCATAATGTATTTCATTGTGAACGACTAAAATCATGCATGGTCGGTTAGATCATGGTCTTATTTGACCCATTGGTACGATGTTTTTTCTGGAAAGTAGACACGGCCGGTTGTAAAAGGTCGGCAAATGGAATCTACAAATGTTCCAGAACACAACGTTGCTGAAAATGTATAAAAAGCCAAAATTAAAAATGGCCGCCGGTTGCCAATTTTGGATCTGATTAATTTCTAACTTTTAGAATACAAATCCGATCTTATTATGCAATACCTCATTTTCTACAAAAACAATGATGACAAATTCATTAAAATGGTTATTGAAAGTCAGTTAAGCATGAAATCCAAGATGGTGGCTGTTTAGGATCTATAGTGTTCTTAACTTGAAATAAAACTTCATCTTCCATGTAACACACCTTTTCGACTAAATCAATGATGACAAACTCAATAACAATATGTTTTATGTTTCAAGATCCTCTACGGGTTATCTAATCCAAGATGGCGGCCATTTTAATCCAATTTAGTCATTACATTTCAAATACAAATTCCATTGTAAACAAGCTGTTTAATTTTTTTGAAAGCCTTGTAAAAAAAATCCTTAGTGTGACGAGAATTTTCATTTTTGCTACTTCACTCATTTTGATTTTTTGTTTCTCACACGTTTTCAGTAGCTTATTCACGCGGGTATTCCCTCTAGGTTGTGATCCTGGGCACATGTAGATATGATTTCAGAATTAAACCTTTCGCAACAGATCTTGTATGATAAACCAGCCTGCCCCCCTGAGTAAAGGGTAGCCCAACAATTCGAGTAACTGTGTTTGTTTTATTAGTGATTTCGTAACCATAGCAACAACGGTGAACAGCAAATACTTTTTATATTTATTTAAATAACATATCGGAAATATTAGATTCAGTTATTGACTATTAAAATATATTCACATCAATGGTATAAAAAGAAAAACATTTCATTTCTAATGTACATGTATTTATGTAATGCGAAGAATGGTTACTATGACAACCCATAATCAGCTATTTAAGCCTAATATGCTTTGAAGCAAACACAATTTCAAAACTAATGACTGTAATGATCTTTTCATTCGGGCTCGTGTGATATGTCCATATACCATACTAAAATGTTATTTATAGCAGGATACTGATGTTTGTAAGCAAGACAACGAAGTATTTCTGATATTCATAGTGGCCTGGGAATATTTTCGTGAGAGGAAAATGATCTATGTCTTCACCACGACATGTAAATTCGTCCAAAGAGATTGCAGTCATTTTTGGGGCCCACAATTACATTCTTCTCGTCAGATTTTGCACTGGATTAGCTTGTTTTGAACAGACAGAGACTATTTGTTTAATTAATATTTTAATATGAGACTTTTGGTCAGTGATGACATCGATCTGTCACATATTTCTGTTATTTATTACTGCCAGACTGTTGGATTGTGGGACTAGATAATGCAACCTTTTCGTACACAATTATGTGTATCCAAGTAAGCCTACAACAGCTCGGTACACTTGTCAAGTGTATTACTATAATACAGATGGTTGAGCATATGTTTAACTTCAGTTTTAGACATGTTATCTCAATTGCTGGGCCAGTAACACGATGAGCATTATCTTTTGAGTTTGAAATTTAATTGTCAAAATCAATATTCTCACTTATTCCTTCATGCCTACTAACCACCCCACGAATACAACATGCCAGTGAGGGCCACAGCGTCACAATAGTTATTTTGGTCCCGTCGCATACATTCAAATTTATTGTCGGACTAAGGCATCGCCTATACCAGCAGTGTTGGCCTATTCACTGAATTCCAGTAAGAGTGTTTTCATGTCTAATATGTATCGGAAACCATCGTGCATAGTCCACAAGGTCCAGTGCACAAAAACATAGTGATGCCATAAGTACGGAAGTGCATTGAGGACATACTTTTTTTAATCCGTTATAGCGGTCTAGTAATCCGTTATAGTGGTCTACTAATCGGTTATAACGATCTTCTAATCCTTTAAAACGGTCTACTACTCGGTCATATAACGGTCTGCTATTCCGTTATCACGGTCTACTAATCCATTATAACGGTCCCCTAATCCTTTATAACGGTCTACTATTCCGCTATAACGGTCTAGTATTCCGTTTTAACTGTCTGGTATTTCGTTATAACGATCTAGTATTTTGCTATAACGGTCTACTATTCCGCTATAAAAGTGTAGTATTTTTGTATAACGGTCTACTAATTGGTTATAACGGTCTTCCAGCAGACTAATAATCCGTTATTATGGTCTACTGATCCGTTAAAACGAAATAGTAAGCCTTTATAACAAAATAATAGACCGTTATAACGAAATACTAGACTGTTCTAGCGAAATAGTAGACCATAATAACGGATTAGCATACCGCTATAACGAAATACTAGACCGTTGTAACGGATTAGTAGACCGCTATAGCGAAATAGTAGACCGTTATAATGAAATAATAGACCGCTATAACGGAATAGTAGACCATTGTAACGGATTAGTAAACCGTTATAACGAAATATTCTACAGTTACAGCGACATATTAGACCGCGTTATAGCGGATTAGAAGACCGTTATAACGGATTAGTAGACTGTTATAACGGATTACAAAAAAACATCTTCATGTCCTATATCCACTTCCGTATGTAGGCCTACAAAAGTCATAGCGGCGGTGTGCTCAAATAAAAAAATCAGAATAATATGATCTCCCGAAATTAAGATGTCAGATTTACTTTGAGCAACACAGGGCCACTCAAGAAAATCGCCTTTTGTTTTCCAGAGATCCTTATTCAAATGAAAACCACCGAACATAACTATAATTTGTTTGTTTTTTATCGTAGATTTCTAGCCACTGGGTGGATGTAACAACGGCAAATAATGTGTGATCAACAGCAACAACAGCGAGCTAACAAAGAGACACATGAGTGAATAGGTCGTTGTTCAAATGCATGGAAGAGGCCCATATTATATAGTGTCTCCAGATTCGAGTTTATCCTTATATAGAACAGAAACGGCTTGTTTTCGCCCCACAGTTTTTTTTTCGATAGCATTTTAGAAACATTTTTTCATATTATGGTTTCTGTGCATGGTACCTGAACATAGCACTCTGGGAGACAAAGTTGGCCTATGTAGTAATACACTCACAACTTATTGGCTCGTGGAATAATACCAAACATCAAGCAACCAGCGGTGATGGAAACTGAAAAATACTGATTCCAGTGCCAAAAGGGACGTGGCACAATGGTACATTGGGTAGAACCACATAACTGGAATCAGTTCTGTGGGTGAAACGTAGCGCTTTGCATTAGCCGTTGTTTGCCGTGAGAGTTCGCCTACCCGCTTGATATAGGATTTGCAGACTCGAGAGAAATGTCATTTTTCTCTCAACGTGGGAACATCATTGTTTCAATGGTGTGCCCTTGGGCAATGTACTTCGCCCTCACGTGCTTCACTAAACTCACGTGTAAATGAGTGCATGTTCTAATTATTTAGTAGGACATAGATGGCAATGTGTACGATAAGTTCCTAGCGCCGATATGGTTGCAGTGCTGTTTGCTCCAAAGGGGAGTTGAAATGATACACGAATGAACAGGTCCAGTGACAAGGGGTAATGTCTGCGAAGCGAACAGAGCATTGTATTTGCGCTATATACATGATATAAGAACTACCATTATTATTATTTAAACATACCCCTTTCCAGAGCCATGAAACGGTCAAAGCTAATAGAAATCCCATGTTACAAGTGATTATTGTCCCACTTCTCGTAAGTGTGTGAATATTTATTTTTAAGTCGAAATGAATAGGCAATTTATAGTTTGTATGGCGTGAAATTGCGATTGCTTTATTATTGGAAATCAATAAAATAATTATGATGTGATGAACAGATTAAGACATTTAGGAAAGATTCAGACAATTTGAAGGAATGAAGACGACTAAACTCACAGTGGGCTATTCACGCTATCAAACGGTTATTGACATTCGCCTTGAAAATTCGTGTTTTATTTATCTTTTTACTAGCCCCAGCTCAAGCAGTGGACGATCGTTTATACTACGAAAAGTAGATTTAAAAGAAATCACTTTCGCTTTTAATGTTCAATATATAAACCTTTGCGCTGGTTTCTGAAGGCTGTACTATTTAATTTATACTCAGATTTGTTTCAAATCACGTCACCAGTTGCAATTCTGGGCATTAATGATGTGTCTTGGAGGTTGGTGGTCTGTGTCCTCAAATTTGAAGGTGAACAATTTATTACTATTGCGAGAATATGCGTGTGCATGGATTCTATCGTCTGCCTTGCTGTCAGCGGTGACATTTTATTAGGTGACCCCCTCCACATGTAATAGAATAATTTCAATTCATGTTGTACGGAATGCATGTACACACTGATATTCTAGGGTGGGGGTGGAGGACGGTAATATGCCTAAACATGCAGACTGATTGTTCAAACTCGTGCAAGCAGTCTATTAAACAAAAAACACGCCTTTAAACATAATATAGTTTTGACCAAAATCACACCCTTCAATATACAATTTGTGGTAAAAAGGCCCTTTTGGACAAAAGCATACTTTGGAATATACAGTTTTACCAAAACTCTTTTAATTATGTAAAAACGATGACACAGTTAAATGTTAAGGGTGTGTGTGCTCTTGCTAGATAATGAAATGAAATTAAATGAATCGGGCCTTGGGCCAATTGTGTGCACATATATGCTAAATTGGGCCAGAAGAACTGCTTGAGGATGGTGAGATGAGTGAGATGACACTGCCCTCCAGACCCAGGATTCGAAATTCAAACCCTGGAGGTCCGAGGCCGAGCACGCTACCTCTTGGTAACGGAGGCTCCCCACAATACTGAGTTTTAGGAGTGGATGGGGAATTTTTTTATTTATTTATTTATTTCGATTTGTCATGACAATGGTGTTGTGCAGCATAAATTACAGAAGATGTTTGCAAGCAAATATATATACAAAAAATGCTGAGTTTAAAAAAAAAACATGCTATGACTGGCAGACAATAACAGGTCTCTGAAGACCTCTGCTAAGATCGCCTACCACATATAATAAAAATAACAATAATAATTAGTGACATACATTAAATTATGATATTACTACTTAAGTATCTAGCCCTGAATAGTATCCCATTTCACTTAAAAAGTGTATTATACATATAAAAAGCTAGTGATGTTTACTACATCCACAAGCTGCACTCCATGAGCATTGATTATTTACATCGTATGTATGAAGTTTGTTAAAATAAAATTCATTTATCTTACGTTTAAAAATATTAATGTTGCCGGAAGCACGAATGCTGTCAGGTAAAATATTCCAAGTTTTTTCCAATCCTATTAAAATACGAATTATAAAATATAGTTGTTTTCACACGGGGTATTTTTAAAAGTATACCCTTTTGTGCAGATCGACGACCTGTACTGGTATCGACTAAATTAATAAAATTCGAAAAGTTACAATTAACTTTCCCATGAATGTAATTAAATAAAAAAACAGAGATCATGTATTTCTCTACGGAAAGAAAGGGGTAGTAGTGATAATTTTATACATCTATCTCTATATGATATATCTGGGAAATCATTAAGAATAAATTTGGTAGCACGTCGCTGCACCTTCTCCAATGATGCTATTTCTGTCACGAGCTATGGTGACCAAACTGGAGAACAATATTCTAATACAGACCGAGCATGTGACAAATAAAGCTGACGTTTAACAGAATCTGGTGAATCATATCCCACAGCCCGTTTAATCATACCAAGCACGGTGTGTGCTTTAGAAGCTGTTTTAACAACATGATCCCGAGTACTGAGTTTTGAGTCAATTATTACTCCAAGGTCTACAATTTTGTCGGTATGCTGTAAAAAATTATTATCCAAGCGATATTGAAAATTGGGGACATGTGACTTTCGACTAATAGATATAACATTACATTTCGCAGGGTTAAATTTCATTTTCCATTTATGACTCCATGCTAACAAAGAATCAAGGTCTTTTTGTAATAATATACAGTCATTTATAGATTTGATTTTTTTGACAACTTTAGCATCATCGGCGTATAAAGAGACCTTGGAGTTACATACATTAGGTAAATCATTGATGTAAAGTACAAAGAGAAGCGGGCCTAATATCGACCCTTGCGGTACACCTGAAGTTACCATACATGTCAAGGAGATTTGAGGTAGTTGACCTTTTTTGAATAAATCCATGTTGAGCATGACTAATACATGGTTCAATAACAGAGTATACATGGTTAAAAACAAGAAACATTATTGTTTCTTTCAAACCGCCGAGACCGGGAACCGAACCCCGAACTCTAGCGTGAATCTGACGTCTGCAGACGTCAGATTCTGATGTATAGGCCTATAAAGACGGTCCCCGCGCTGAAAGGTGAAGCTGGTAATAACTAGAAGGGTCCAGTTTTTTGTGAACAAAAAGCTGGAGATGTCTCCCTCCAGCAGCATAACCATAACGGTTGATAGCTAATATATGTAGTGTCAATAGCCTTTGTAATTAATATTAACAAATGGCTTCTGTCCGGCGTCCGGCGTCACGTTTTCTTGTGGGCGGAAAAACTCAAAAACTACTGGTCAAATCTTTATGAAATTTTAACATGACATTCGTGGTAACATGGGGATGTGCAAGTGATTTTTTAGAGATGCTACCGAAATTCAAAATGGCCGCAAGAGGGCAACTCTCAAATTTTTTGTGGGTGCAAAAACTCTAAAACTTAAAGTCGGAAATTATTCAAATTTTACTATCACATTCCCCATGATATGGAGATGTGCAGGTGACTTTTTCAAGGTTTTACTGAAATTCAAAATGGCCGCCACAGATCAACTTAAACGCAAAAAAATTGTTTGGTCAATTTTTTTTTAAATTTTTAACATAACATTCCTAGCAACATGGGGATGTGCAAGTGATTTTTTTAAAGATGCTACCAAATTTCAAAATGGCCGCCAGAGGTCAACTCCAAAATTTTTTGTGGGCGCAAAAACTACAAAACTTAAGGAAATAAATTATTCAAATTTTACTATCACATTTCCCACGATATGGAGATGTGCAGGTGATTTTTTTAAGGTTTTACTGAAATTCAAAATGGCCGCCATGGATAAACTTCATATTTTCTTGTGGGCGCAAAAATTGAAAAATTGAAATCAGTAATAATTCCAATGTACAATCACATTACCCATCATCTGGAAATGATTTTACTGAAATTCAAAATGGCCACCACTAACCAACTTTTTAAATATTTGTGACCGCAAAAAGTCTAACCTAGTTTATGGCGGGGGAGGATATAGGACTTCAGTCCTCTTGTTCTTCATTACTTTGGCTTTTGAAATGTACTTGACGTGTTACGATGGTAAGGACGCTTATTAATCTTTGCCACTGCATGTATTTATACTATTACTTTGAATTTATTTGAAAAAAAAACAGAATAGATAAAACAATGAATGTCACGGTGGCGGAATGATAGCTTTCTATGGTGTCACGGTTTCTAAACGATAGCTTTCTCTTGTGTCACGGTTTAGTGATGACAGTTTTTAATTGGTTTCCGGATGAAAAATGTCGTTTTTTTATTGTAGCACTCAAATGTCGTATACACGGGTATCATGATGTGTCTTGCAAACCAGAGAAGATAACTCCAGTGACAAAAGCACCAACTGTGTGTAAAGCATTTTTACGTAAAAAATAGTACTAACTGAAATTCATGACTGTGAATACACGTACCCTTTAAAGGCGATATATTACGAAATGGTACCTCGATGTTTACAAGTGTATTGCCACGGTTTATTTGTTTTTCACATAGTAATCTTTCATTCCACAAGGAATGTTTAATATACCCACATTCTGGAGCGCTACAGGCTTTTTTGCATATGGAGAAACTTGTTGTACAATTCATACTCGGTCTCCTAAATTACAGCTAAAATATTAACAAATAACCACCCACACAAAGATGTTTTGATTTTCTGGTTATAACAACATATGATATAATGTTAATAATAAACTTATTAGATAATGACATGCAGTAATTAGTCAATTTTAGCAGTTTCATTAAACATCATAAAATGTACTGAGATTGTAACAGATTAATTTGGTTGCGATTCGCCATTTATAATATGTCACGGTTTCTATCCTGCTGTGGCACGGTTTCTTCGCTTTGAACTCTGGACCTTCAGTATAGATCTGTCGTGCATACAGGGGTCATCTCTATATTTTGACGAAACTGATATCTCCATCAACATGATCAACATATCATTCCCAGCTGAAAGTCAAGTCAGCCCATTCAGACACAATGTCATTAGTACACCAGCGAGAATGCCTTCAGCAGAGGAGGGTGACTTAGTGAGTTGTGTGGCACAAGATAATAAGGTGAAGAATCAAAAAAAAACATAATTATGATTCTGGTACTAGCAGCTTGGCTACAAACACCACCAAGGAATTGATGACGAAGCAATGTCCCCAATGCTCGTATTCCTCTAAATACAATGGCAACATGCACAGTTGTATAATGCGATACCACATTCAAAAACTATGTGCATTGAAATACTATTTGAAGCGGCATGATAAGAAGATAAGAAAATACTATGTGAACAGTGCTCTTTTCAATGCGGCACTGACCAATCCCTGTGACGACACAATTATGATTTGAAAACACCAAGCCGAACCTAACTTTTTTGTCGATATTGCCAACAAACATTCATAGATAAGGCCCATTTGCATGGACACATGCAATTTCATATGGACAGTCAACCCCGCAAATGTCCTAAGTGTGCAAAAAACCTTTGGTTACAGATCTTCGTTGCTGAGACATCCTGCTGGCTCAGCTAAAAATTGTAGAAATGAATGTGAGCTCGTCGTCTTCTCTGGCAGACCATAAACAAGGCAAGCACGGCCAAACCACACTGGTATGCTAATGTGGAAAAAACTACAAATGGAGGTCAGCTCAAGACCGCCATAATTTTTTTTGTGAAAATCAGAAGTAACATTTTCGTATTATCTCACTTTGGAAGGTTACATGTATTCACAGTCATGAATTTCAGATTGGACTATTTTTTACATGTTAATAATATTTCGCACACAGTAGGTGCTTTTGTCACTGGAGTCACTGGAGTTTTTTTTTCTCGTTTGCAAGCCACATCATACCCGTGTATACGAAATATAAGTGTTTTATATCTCACACGAGGGTTCGAGCTAGATGGCCACAACAACCGAACTTCTTCAGGCCGAATTATTGCAATGGCTGTCCCTATCTTCTGGTGACAATAAAAATAGCGACCTTTTTCATCCTAAAACCAATCAAAAACTGTCATCACTAAACCGTGACACAAGATAAAGCTATCATTTAGAAACCGTGACACCAACGAAAGCTTTCATTCCGCAACCGTGACACTCATTGTTTATCTGTTCTGGGGTTTTTTTTAATTCAATGAAATATTATAAATACATGGAGTGGCAAAGATTAATAAACGATCTTACCATCGTAACATGTTCAGTACATTTCAAAAGCCAAAGTAATAAAGAAAAACGGATAAAGTGCTGACTGACCACTGATGCGTGACACGCTCGGCAAACATCGGTACACTGACAAGAGTGGTTTTATGGTATGAAACATCACATCTTCTGAAACAGAGTCCCTGTCCTAAATTCTGCTCTCACAAAGCTCACATTTACACTTTGAATATCACAATTATAACATATAATGTTAACAGGTGTGTCACGCTTCAGTGGACAGCATGACAGCTGGCCAGTGATTCAACCAGGGAGAACGAGCAAACATTCCGAGTGTAGAAGTGAAGAACTTTAGCCAGCAAACACTGCAAAAAGATTGTCTCAATGCTATTCCACCGTCCACAACCATGGCCTATTTATAAGCCACAAATTTACAGAAGAATGTTTAACATCAACATGAAATCAATAGCAGTGGAAGTGTGGTCTGGGCTAAAATAAAAGTCCAAACAATTTTTTTGACTTTCGAGACCGGCAGTTTCGACAAAACATAGGGGTCATAGGAATGTCAAATGTGAAATTAATTAAGCTTTAGTCTTGATCAACCTGTATGTGAAGTTTAATTTGTATTCCAGTTACGGGAAACAAGTTACAGTGCTAAAAGTGGCGGATAGACGGACGGAGGGCCGCGCCTGGTGACAACGATAGGCATCCTCCAAAATGTTGACCGAAGCCTAAAACGGATTTTTAAATACTCACTTTAAGTTGTGATTTTAAGCGTCAGCGAGACACAACACCCAGTGAGTAAAAATTCCAATTAAATAAGTTAGCGTCTAAAGGGCTAATAAATCGACTCGGAGAAAGAAGAGGGTTTATCAGTTAAACCGAAAAAGCGACTCATGACAGGTACATGCGAAACTTGAAAAGTTGCACAATGAACTAAAACAGATTATAACTCTTAAACAAAATAATTTGCACGAGGCAGGGTTGCTCGATGGACAGAAAAAAATCAGGTTAATTTTTTCAACTTTGATAAGGCGCAAAATCAGAATTATATTCCCAACACTTCGATAGCGCGTGAAATCATAATTCCAGACACTTTGATAGCGTGCGAAATCATAATTCGCGGCACTGATAACAAGGAAAATATTCATTCGCGACACTAATAAATCGTTTACTCGGACAAATTTTCCGATCTCTCACGTCACATAATAAATGTCCATTTATGGTCTATAATTTAGGAAATATGACTAATTTTCACCCACTTGAAGTTGTGGATCGCGGCATCGAGACACTACTTTAAGTGGATTAAAATTTTAATTAGATAACTAGTAGTAATCCAACTGGATGCAAGGGTTGACATGTATTGGGGTTGCCCTGTCTTTGTGATGTCAAGCTCATTTCAAGATAAATCAGGCGAAAGTGACCTTTCGGCAGCCTTTTTGCCGTTTCAGATGGATCCCAGTGACATAAAAGTTACAGACAGGACTAGTGACAGCTGCTTATCAACACAGGGTATATCTCCCGAGCAAATTCAGATTGAAAACAGGGTGATAAGAAGGGGTAGGGGTCAATAGGGATAATAATCTCATAGTTAACATATATTATATGTTAACTGGTTATGGCGTTGAAGCAAATGCATGCCAGATTGGGCCGCAAAACGGGTAAATTGAAGCAATTTGGTACATAGCCTTAGATTTATATTCCATTTAAACACACCACTACATTATTTGCTTTGTCCGACCACTACATTCTAAGCTAGGAATGGAGAGTTATTGTTGCTCAAGTACAGACCAATTATCATGGTAGGCCTATGGTGCTATAATCAGTCAGGTGTGACCGAACATTTGATTATGAGGGATCCTCATTATGGTCGGGTGTGTTTTATGTCTGTTAAAACCAAGTAAAAATCCCCATAGTCAGGCAGCCATCAAGCTATACCCTGCACCGGCTGTTAAAGTTTTTTTTTTCGATGGATTCCACACCCTCATGGGATCTATAACGCATATCTGCCGGATATCAAGAGGATATCCTTGAGCGATCTGAAAAAATTAAACAAATTCAAAATGGCTGCCATTTGGTGAAGGTCAAACTTTAAATTGACACCATTTTCGACAGAATAGGAGCAGCTTCTTGATTTTGGTGTCCACTATAGGGTTTTCAGGTATGCCCGATCTAGTGGTGTGGTCTGAAATAACTTTAGACCTTGATTTTTGATGTCTATTATAAGGTTTTATGGTATGTCCGACACAGTGGTGTTGTCGGAAAATATTTTAGACATTGCATTGTGGGTAAAAAATCCAAGATGGCCGCCATTTGTTCAAGGTCAAGCAATAAATTCATATCATTTTTGATATAATAGACGCAGCTTCCTGTTTTTGGTGTCTATCATGGGGTTTCAGGTATGCCGTTCAAAGTGATGTTGTCAGAAAATATTTTAGACATTGCATTGTCGGTGAAACATTCAAGATGGCCGCCATTTGTTTAAGGTCAAGCAATAAATTTATATTATTTTCGACATAATAGAGGCAGTTTCGTGTTTTTTGATGTCTATCATGGGGTTTTCGGATATGCTGTACACAATGGTGTTGTCAGAAGATATTTTAGACATTGCATTATGGGTGAAAAATCCAAGATTGCCGCCATTTGTTCAAGGTCAAGCAATAAATTATTATCATTTTTGACATAATAGAGGCAGATTGTGTGACCTCATAACTGTGATGTCATCGTGATATCCAGGTGAGGCTTCAATTTGATGTCGCAGTGACCTCACCACTGTGATGTCACAGTGACATAGCAGTATGAGGGCTGTGTGACCTCATCACTGTGATGTCATCGTGATATCCAGGTGAGGCTTCAATTTGATGTCGCAGTGACCTCACCTCTGTGACATCACCGTGAGATAAATGTGAGGTCACTGTGACATCATGGTGACCTCAAATTGTTGACTGGGGTAATCCCTATTAATTTGGTGTACGCTATTGAGATTTGATTTAGGCACATCATTTGAATGTGAAATCAGTTTTTAAAACTATGATGCAGTAGACCATTTCTCTTGAAAGTTTGTCAAAATGTGCTTATTAAA
Organism: Flabesymbios commensalis; assembly: GCA_964017125.1. NCBI lineage: Eukaryota > Metazoa > Annelida > Polychaeta > Terebellida > Flabelligeridae > Flabesymbios > Flabesymbios commensalis. Next base: position 43,691,753 of record OZ024910.1, on the reverse strand, counting down.
CCTGACTGTGGATACCAGCGTGAATTGTAATGATACTTTTATAACTTGCTGATCATTTGTAGTTGTAAGGCAAATATAACGCAGTTAAATGTCTTTCGTGGTTCAAAGTATTAACGACGTAAAACGGCTGATATAACAGTAATAAACTCGAGTTTAACATGCCCATGTGAGTGCTCAGTGTTGCGAAGTACAAGAAGAATATTGATCTAAACTTTTCCCAATATATATGATTACATTTTTTTGGTGTATATCACTCATATAAAAAGTGTTAAAGTTATCTAAAATCCTTGTTATTCATACGCCAAGCTTAGACTGTATATATATTAGTTTTTAAAACCATCAGTTTTGATAGGCTACTTGAAACATATGTGGTGATATTGCAGGATATGCAGGATAACATTTCAATGGCATTTTCTGTTGCCATATCAGTGATAAAAAATGGTTGAATTTGTTATCTTCTTATATTTCGACTAAAGGCGTCATCAGGGAGTTTACTGATACAATGTATGTCATTAATCAATATTTGATGCTAGTAAGGAGGCTGAAATCGACATTTCGAGAAAGAAGACTGCGTCTCAAAAAAAAAAAACAAGTAGACCCAACCATCTAATATTTATGAAATTTTGAATGATTATTTCTGATAGTTTATAGTATATCACTGCCAATTATGAGAGGCATATATCGGTTATCTATACATCATAGGGTGGTTTTAATAGTTACAACCTAAAAATGTTAGGCACATCATGGAAAATGATAGTGTTTTTATTTTATGCTGAAAAAAACTATACATGTATCTTCATGATTTGAAGTATAATTGGTATGGTAAGTCATATTACTGTTCGTGCTTCTGAATTAAAAGCGTAACAATTAAATTTGAGCAATTTTAAATTTTAACCCAGTATCTGAGCCCTAAGAGGCCATTTGTACATTTCCAGGTGATATGACCCATATACTCAGATATAACCATGAAACTGTCATTTCCCACGTGTCAAAGCTAGTAAAAAAATCTTCAAGATCTGTAAAAAAATCACTAAAAAATAAGTTAAAAAGCATCTTAGCAGAGCGTGGTTTCGATCCACGGACCTCTGGGTTATGGGCCCAGCACGCTTCCACTGCGCCACTCTGCTAGCTGAATAAAGTACGTCATTAACAATGGCCAGCACTGGTTAGAGGGTCCAGATCAATGTAGTGGTACAGATATGTAGGCTTGTGGCCGCTTGGTGGCTGCAGTGCGCTCAGTCATATGGTCTCACCATACAAATTCTCGCGAAGAGAGTTACAATATTAAAAAAAGGCAGATCCTGATGAGGTGATACTATACCGGTAGTATTACAGATACATACATCATTTTGATACCAATCTTTTTGATTATATGTTGTAAAGTATTACAGATATATATATATATATAGCAATTTGATACCAATATATTTAGATTTTGTAATCTTTTTGTATTCTAAAACCATCGAAATCGTAACTAAAGCTCTAAATGAAAATAAAAAAACCCTGCTGTTTAATTATCCTTTTATGTTTTTTTATTTTGTGTGTAACATGCTGGTGATCAAACAAGTACCGGGTAGGCCCTATAGGTTTATACAGGGCCCTCAGGCGCGGATCTAGAGGGGGGCTTCGGGGGCTTAGGTCCCCCCCCCCCGTAGGGAGATTTAAAAAAACGACCCTGCAGTGTCCTAAAGAAACCAAAAAAGTCAAATATTTCGGCGGAAAATTGCTCTAAAATGCAGCAATTGAAGCCTTAGATTTCAAAATTTCCCGGAAAAAGCATGCTGCAAGACCCCACTAATAGTGTGTAAGTTGAAAATTCGGAGATCCCGTCATGCAAATCCTGGATCCGCCACTGTCCTCCTTTTAGACACAACAGGATATTTATAAAAACTGATGACTAGACCATAATAACAATAAAGCCTAGGCGGTATGCTACATCCCGGTGCAGGTATAGGCCTATGTATTCTCAAACACTATTTTTTTGCGCCTATGTTGCAGAAAAAAATGTTATAAAGTTATGTAACGTTATTTAGTAACATCAGTGGCCAAAACCCCCACCCACTAATTTCTCAGCAGCAAACACGTGGGCGTTTTGAAAATGGTGGGTGTTTTAAGAACAAAAATGAAATGAATGGGCTTTTGAGCCACATTTTTGCAAATGTAGGCTAAACTGCGCCAGGAAAACGTCCTGAGGATAGTGAGATGAATGAGAAGACACTGCCCTCCGATCACACTGAATTCGAAATTCGAGCCCTGGAGGTCTGAGGCCGAGCACGCTACCTCTCGGTCACGAAGGCTCCGTACAATATTGAATCTTAGGGCCTACGAGTGAACGGGGAAGAAACATTTTGTTTATTTGAAACTTGAATACCAGAGCGGGGCTCGGACCCGCGATCTCCGGCTTTCCAGGCAGCTTTAATCACTACACCAGCTACCCCTTTAAGAACAGCATTAAACGCCTAATTTGGACCAAAAAGTGATTTCTGGTCATAGGCCTATATTTATTTACTACAGAAAAATAGTATAGGCCTACCATGTAACCATAACTGATCAAAACATAACTGGCATGTTCATTCAGCTGTTATAGTTTGTATGACATCTGACTTAACAGGCTGGCTATTAATGGTCATGCATTAAGGGTGGGGGTTTTAGGCAAGTTTCCCTAAAGCTTTGTGACACAGGGAAATTCTAAAACACTAATGTTTGTGTTCCTATTGCTGGGAGGGGGGGTATTACATATCTAGCCTTTCTGGTATCAAAACAATATTAATACTAGTCCTAGTTCCTATCTTCGGAGGCGATTGGTCTTGACTGTATATTTAAATCTATGGTGGTTTGACTTTTAGTCATCCATGAATTTATATGCATTAAATTACAATGCATGTTTTCGTAAATTGAAAATCTGGGGAATTTGTGATCACAAGCTGGGTGTGACTTTGGCCCAAAAATAATTAACTTGGGGTGACTTTGGCCTAAAATATTACACAGTGATTTTAAACAGAGATATAATGCTAAGAAAGAACTTAAAACCATCTGACGTAAAGATTTTGACATTAAAATACGTTTATCTTAGGAAATTTAAATGTTCTTTAAGCATTTCAAGCCAAAGCTATCCAAGTTTAATTTTTTTAATATTGGGTCAAAGTCACCCCAAAAATACGCCTAAACAGTTTTTTTTTTATTTTGTCTTCAGAAAATTTACTGAAATAGTTGCTGACTTGGAAAGATTGTGAGCAAGACTGCTAAGGACATGAGATTTTATAAATAGAATAGTACCGGAGCAGGTCACCACAGACAGCTGCGATATTAGCTTGCAGCGGGTCGATAAGATTCTTACTCTTGTTCCCAGAACCACACTACGCAGCGTGGCCCAGCTTCCATTCTGTGACCAGAGCAATCTCTCCCTGTCGCACGTACGAGAGGGCTCTGGGTTATCCAGTTGATCTAGGTCAACTTTTACTGGTCTCTTGACCTTAGCCGGTGAGAAATGCACCGGCCAATCAGCGGCGTTGTATTCAAATCAGGGCGCGTGTGATCAAAACAACAATGGCATGCCTGTTATTTCCCCTCTGACGCATTTCCTATGACTTGACCCAGAAAATTATTCACTGGCCTCAATAGCACAGGCATGATGGTCACGTGACTAAGAACTTTGGTCAATACCCGGCCATAAATGAAATCGGCCCCGCTCGCCAGGCAATATCAGGTCATGTAAAAGTGCATTCTGTGACCAGAGCCATCTCTCCCTGTCGCACGAGAAGGCTCTGGGTTATCCAGTTGATCTAGGTCAACTTTTACTGATCTCTTGACCTTAGCCCGAGAGAAATGCACCGGCCAATCAGCGGCGTTGTATTTAAATCAGGGCGCATGTGATCAAAACAACAATGGCATGCTGGTTTAGATTGGATTTTCGCAAATCAAGGATGTTTTTGGCATAGATTCGCTTCATCTCAATCAAAAACTCTGGGGTGTATCGTGGGATGGAATCATGTGTTTTTGTCAACCAAGACCAGCAGTGGCAAGAGCATATGCTACCAATCTGGGCCGTTTTAAAAATGATGCAGTCCAGAGATGACAGGCAGACAGTCAATCAGTGACTCACAGACACACGTGGTTGTCACACTCACAGTCACACGTCACAGTGTGAGGTAGGTGTCAGGCAGCACAACCAGTGACACTGACAGTCAGCCAGGTCTCCTGGTGGGGCTAATCTGGTAAAATGCCTAAATATTAATGTCAAATGATGGAAATTAGAATTTAGAGCTCGACAGGTGAAGCAATCGGAAGCATGGTCAGAGTGACAGGTCACAGAGGGCTGCACCATCTTGCTTTTGGTTAGAACTACTCTGATTGGCTTGTCAATCGCCGCCAAGACACAAGGCCGAAATCCTCAACCAACAGTTTTGCTCAGTATTCACTGATGAGGACACCACTAATATGCCTAAATTGGACGGACCACCAACAACTGACATGGATAAAATTGAAATTACTGAATCTGGCATTACTAAATTATTGAGTGAATTGAACGCCGATAAAGCACCAGGACCTGATGAGCTTCCAAATTTAGGCCTACTCCTCAAAAATGCTGCCAAGGAGATATCTCCTTTTTTGAAAGATATTTTTGGGCACTCTATTCAGACCGGGAAATTGTCCGATGAATGGGTCGAGGCTAATGTAGCCCCTGTTTTCAAAAAAGGAGATCGGCATACTGCTTCTAACTACAGGCCGATCTCCCTGACATGTGTTTGTGCCAAATTGCTCGAACACATCATTTGCAAGAGTATAATGAGCCACTTTACAAAAAACTAAATTTTAACACCTGTGCAACACGGTTTCCGTGCAGAGCATTCATGCGAAAGTCAATTAGTATTGACCATCGAAGACCTGGTTCAAAATTATGAGGATAAAATACAGACAGATTTAATTGTATTAGACTAAGGCTTTCGATGTAGCTCCCCACCAACGTTTACTCCACAAACTTGATCACTACGGAATTAGGGGATCCACATTACTTTGGATTCAAAATTTTCTCGCCACTCAAACGCAAAAAGTAGTAGTAGATGGTAGCTTTTTGGACATTGCTCATGTAGGATCTGGTGTGCCACAGGGTACAGTACTTGGTCCGATCTTATTTCTATGCTACATTAATGACCTCCCATCCTCGGCCTCATCTGATGTTCGACTCTTTGCTGACGACTGCCTCCTTTACCGGCCCATTAGAACTAAGGCTGATCAAAAAAAACTGCAGGAGGACCTAACTAAGTTGGAGTACTGGGCAGACACTTGGGGGATGAAATTCAACCCATCCAAGTGTTCTGTCCTCCAAGTGAAAAGCCCCCGGGCTAAAGAGATAGCTTCAGACTATCAGCTCAAGGGGGTCACACTCGAGAAAGTATCAAGTACACCTTACTAGGAGTCAGCATCAGTGAGAACCTGGAATGGGGGGATCACATATCCAAAATGGCGAGTAAGGCGAATTCCACACTGGGTTTTTTGAGGAGAAATTTAAAGGGATGTCCCTCAAAATTGAAAGAGATTGCATACTTTTCAATGGTTCGGTCACTTTTGAAATACTCTTGTCCTGTATGGGATCCATACAGGCAAGGTGATGTCGATAAATTAAACAAAATTCAAAGAGCTGCTGCACGTTTCGTAACAAACAACTACCAGCGTAAATCAAGTGTGATAGCTCTTATCCAAGATCTAGGCTGGACTGACTTACAAACTAGAAGAAAGAACTTCAGGCTGACAAGCCTGTACAAAATTTTGAATGGATTAATCGCTGTACCTGTCAGTGACCTCTTAACCCCAGCAGACGAAAGAACTCGTGGTGGACATAAAAAATCATTTAAACACATTAGAGCCAACACCACGCTGGGACAAAATTCCTTTTTGTACAAAATTATACCTGATTGAAATCACCTTCCACCAGCTGCTATTGAATCCAGATCAATAGCAGCTTTCAAGATCCAACTGAGCGATTAGTCTGGTCGGCTGCTCAGCACCATCCCCTTCGCCTGATACTCAATTGAGGAGGACTGCGAAGTCAATATTGAAAGTCAAAGTCCCACCTCTTGTAAATATGTGAAAGTCTCACAAAATTAGCCTGAAGCAAGACGAACAATGAATGAATGAATTATATTCTATGCTAACGTTAGTGTCAGTCTAGAAACAACACTGGGGGAGTAAAGTAGATATAATAATTAGAAGGTGGGAGGGGGTACGGGAGAGGGGAAATAGGTGGTTGCTCGCTTCTCCAGGCCCATGGAGGCTTGGAGTCGCTGTAGCCCTGCGGAGCAGGTCACTACAGACAGCTAAACAGCGGAGCGCATTTTGTGCAGCCCGCAGTTTACATCGCTGAATGATGGCCTCAGGCCACCATGCCACACAAACCTCTTTACTCATATTTTGTTTGAATGTATACATCCGCGAAGCGAATTTTTTAAAGTACATGTTAAAAATAATTATTTCACTAGTCTGTAGACCCTATAGCCTACTATTTTTATACATAAAACAAGTAACGTACCTATCTAAGAATAAATGCACAAACTTTGTAGCCTGAGCATAGAGTCTATCACATTTACCTAGTACGTAAAGGCTGTAACTATAGTCTATTACATAGGCCAACTACTATGAGCTTACCCTCCATTGACCTGATATTGGTTTAATGTTGGCCTACTGCTCTCTTTGTCGGCCCAATTTCATTCTGAAAAAAATGCGATGGTGGTTCAACGTTATTCACATTATCATCGGGTGAATAGCTAGGCTGCACATAAGTAGCTACTTAAGTGAATGCCTCAGACCACCATTCTTCATCATATTGTGTAGGCGAAATGTGGGGCCTCAGGCCATCATTCTCTATCATTGTGTAAGTGTGGGGCCTCAGGCCACCATCTTCTTTAATTATGTATGAGTGGGGCATCAGGCCACCATCTTCCATCATTATGTATGAGTGGGGCCTCAAGCCACCAAGCACCTTCTATCAGTATGTATGGGTGGGGCCTCAGGCCACCATCTTCTATCATTGTGTAAGTGTGGGGCCTCAGGCCACCATCCTCTGTCATTATGTATGAGTGGGGCCTCAGGCCACCATCTTCTATTATCGTGTAAGTGTGGGGCCTCAGGCCACCATGCTCTATCATTATGTATGAGTGGGGCCTCAGGCCACCATCTTCTATCATTATCTATGAGTGGTGCCTCAGGCAACCATATCTATCATTATGTATGAGTGGGGCCTCAGGCCACCATAATATATCATTGTGTAAGTGTGGGGCCTCAGGCCACCATCTTCTTTCATTATGTATGAGTGGGGCCTCAGGCCACCATCTTTTATCATTATGTATGAGTGGGGCCTCTTGCCGGCCCCGATGGCTCATTCGTATCGACTGGGGCTTGTAACCTGGGGGTACCAGGTTCGAATCCCGGTCGGGACGGATATTTGTCATCGTGGTTGTGCATATACAGTGCTCCAAACTGTTCAAAGGCATGGAGTGTACAGTGCTGCCTATGGTACTGTGCACTATAAAGAACCCTTGAAGTCATTCGAAATAAGAATAGGGCATAGTCCCGGCTTCGGGCTTCCTTCTGTCGCGATATTGCCATGATTGTGCAGAAAGCGACGTAAAGCAATATTCATTTTTTATGAGTGGGGCCTCAGGCCACCATCTTCTATTATTGTGTAAGTGTGGGGACTCAGGCCACCATCTTCTTTAAATATGTATGAGTGGGGCCTCAGGCCACCATGCATGCACATTCTATCAGTATGTATGAGTGGGGCCTCAGGCCACCATCTTCTATCATTGTGTAAGTGTGGGGCCTCAGGCCACCATCTTCTTTAATTATGTATGAGTGGGGCCTCAGGCCACCATCTTCCATCATTATGTATGAGTGGGGCCTCAGGCCACCATGCACCTTTTATCAGTATGTATGAGTGGGGCCTCAGGCCACCATCTTCTATCATTGTGTAAGTGTTGGGCCTCAGGCCACCATCTCTATCATTATGTATGCGTGGGGCCTCAGGCCACCATGCTCTATCATTATGTATGAGTGGGGCCTCAGGCCACTATCTTTTATCATTATGTATGAGTAGGGCCTCAAGCCACCATTCTCTATCATTATGTATGAGTGGGGCCTCAGGCCATCATCTTCTATCATTGTGTAAGTGTGGGGCCTCAGGCCACCATCTCTATCATTATGTATGAGTGTAGGCCTCAGGCCACCATATTCTATCATTATATATGAGTGGGGCCTCAGGCCACCATCCTCTATCATTATGTATGAGGCCTCAGGCCACCATCTTCTATCATTGTGTAAGTGTGGGGCCTCAGGCCACTATCTTTTATCATTATGTATGAGTAGGGCCTCAAGCCACCATTGTCTATCATTATGTATGAGTGGGGCCTCAGGCCATCATCTTTTTTATTATGTACGAGTGGGGCCTCAGGCCACCATCTTCTATCATTGTGTAAGTGTTGTGCCTCAGGCCACCATCTTCTATCATTATGTATGAGTGGGGCCTCAGGCCACCATCCTCTATCATTATGTATGAGGCCTCAGGCCACCACCTACTATCATTGTGTAAGTGTGGGGCCTCAGGCCACCATCTTCTATCATTATGTATGAGTGGGGCCTCAGGTCACCATCTTCTATCATTATGTACGAGTGGGGCCTCAGGCCACCATCCTCTATCATTTTGTATGAGGCCTCAGGCCACCATCTTCTATCATTATGTATGAGTGGGGCCTCAGGTCACTATCTTTTATCATTATGTATAAGTAGGGCCTCAAGCCACCATTCTCTATCATTATGTATGAGTGGGGCCTCAGGCCACCATGCTCTCTCATTATGTATGAGTGGGGCCTCAGGCCACCATGCTCTATCATTTTGTATGAGTGGGGCCTCAGGCCACTATCTTTTATCATTATGTATGAGAAGGGCCTCAAGCCACCATTCTCTATTATTATGTATGAGTGGGGCCTCAGGCCACCATCTTCTATCATTGTGTAAGTGTGGGGCCTCAGGCCACCATCTTCTATCATTATGTATGAGTGGGGCCTCAGGCCATTATCTTTTATCATTATGTATGAGTAGGGCCTCAAGCCACCATTGTCTATCATTATGTATGAGTGGGGCCTCAGGCCATCATCTTTTTTAATTATGTACGAGTGGGGCCTCAGGCCACCATCTTCTATCATTGTGTAAGTGTTGTGCCTCAGGCCACCATCTTCTATCATTATGTATGAGTGGGGCCTCAGGCCACCATCTTCTATCATTATGTACGAGTGGGGCCTCAGGCCACCATCTTCTATCATTGTGTAAGTGTGGGGCCTCAGGCCACCATCTTCTATCATTATGTATGAGTGGGGCCTCAGGCCACCATCTTCTATCATTATGTACGAGTGGGGCCTCAGGCCACCATCCTCTATCATTATGTATGAGGCCTCAGGCCACCATCTTCTATCATTGTGTAAGTGTGGGGCCTCAGGCCACCATCTTCTATCATTATGTATGAGTGGGGCCTCAGGCCACTATCTTTTATCATTATGTATGAGTAGGGCCTCAAGCCACCATTCTCTATCATTATGTATGAGTGGGGCCTCAGGCCATCATCTTCTATCATTGTGTAAGTGTGGGGCCTCAGGCCACCATCTCTATCATTATGTATGAGTGTAGGCCTCAGGCCACCATATTCTATCATTATATCTGAGTGGGGCCTCAGGCCACCATCCTCTATCATTATGTATGAGGCCTCAGGCCACCATCTTCTATCATTGTGTAAGTGTGGGGCCTCAGGCCACTATCTTTTATCATTATGTATGAGTAGGGCCTCAAGCCACCATTGTCTATCATTATGTATGAGTGGGGCCTCAGGCCATCATCTTTTTTATTATGTACGAGTGGGGCCTCAGGCCACCATCTTCTATCATTGTGTAAGTGTTGTGCCTCAGGCCACCATCTTCTATCATTATGTATGAGTGGGGCCTCAGGCCACCATCCTCTATCATTATGTATGAGGCCTCAGGCCACCACCTACTATCATTGTGTAAGTGTGGGGCCTCAGGCCACCATCTTCTATCATTATGTATGAGTGGGGCCTCAGGTCACCATCTTCTATCATTATGTACGAGTGGGGCCTCAGGCCACCATCCTCTATCATTATGTATGAGGCCTCAGGCCACCATCTTCTATCATTATGTATGAGTGGGGCCTCAGGTCACTATCTTTTATCATTATGTATAAGTAGGGCCTCAAGCCACCATTCTCTATCATTATGTATGAGTGGGGCCTCAGGCCACCATGCTCTCTCATTATGTATGAGTGGGGCCTCAGGCCACCATGCTCTATCATTTTGTATGAGTGGGGCCTCAGGCCACTATCTTTTATCATTATGTATGAGAAGGGCCTCAAGCCACCATTCTCTATTATTATGTATGAGTGGGGCCTCAGGCCACCATCTTCTATCATTGCGTAAGTGTGGGGCCTCAGGCCACCATCTTCTATCATTATGTATGAGTGGGGCCTCAGGCCACTATCTTTTATCATTATGTATGAGTAGGGCCTCAAGCCACCATTGTCTATCATTATGTATGAGTGGGGCCTCAGGCCATCATCTTTTTTAATTATGTACGAGTGGGGCCTCAGGCCACCATCTTCTATCATTGTGTAAGTGTTGTGCCTCAGGCCACCATCTTCTATCATTATGTATGAGTGGGGCCTCAGGCCACCATCTTCTATCATTATGTACGAGTGGGGCCTCAGGCCACCATCTTCTATCATTGTGTAAGTGTAGGGCCTCAGGCCACCATCTTCTATCATTATGTACGAGTGGGGCCTCAGGCCACCATCTTCTATCATTGTGTAAGTGTGGGGCCTCAGGCCACCATCTTCTATCATTATGTATGAGTGGGGACTCAGGCCACCATCTTCTTTAATTATGTATGAGTGGGGCCTCAGGCCACCATGCATGCACATTCTATCAGTATGTATGAGTGGGGCCTCAGGCCACCATCTTCTATCATTGTGTAAGTGTGGGGCCTCAGGCCACCATCTTCTTTAATTATGTATGAGTGGGGCCTCAGGCCACCATCTTCCATCATTATGTATAAGTGGGGCCTCAGGCCACCATGCACCTTTTATCAGTATGTATGAGTGGGGCCTCAGGCCACCATCTTCTATCATTGTGTAAGTGTTGGGCCTCAGGCCACCATCTCTATCATTATGTATGCGTGGGGCCTCAGGCCACCATGCTCTATCATTATGTATGAGTGGGGCCTCAGGCCACTATCTTTTATCATTATGTATGAGTAGGGCCTCAAGCCACCATTCTCTATCATTATGTATGAGTGGGGCCTCAGGCCATCATCTTCTATCATTGTGTAAGTGTGGGGCCTCAAATGTTGTTAATGTAAACGTGGTTGTAACAGAGTGAAGCCCTAAGACCAAAATAGGTATAAATTTACTTGACAGTCAGTTAACAGGATTAACCAGTGAATATTTCTACATGTCTCTAATTGATCTAATCTACTATGAATATTTATACATGTCTCAAATTGATCAAATCTACTAGGACTATTTATACATGTCTCTGATTGATCTAATCTACTATGAATATTTATACATGTCTCTGATTGATCTAATCTACTATTTAAATGTGAACTTTGACTCTTGTATCATTACAAACAAATTAGATAATATCAACCAAACTATCAATAACAATCTAGTAATTGTTCACACAAAACCAAACCTATCAATAACAATCTACTAATTGTTCACATTAATATATTAATGAACATTGACTCTTGTATCATTACATACAAATTACATAATATTGACAAAATCTATCAATAACATTATTAAACAAGATTATCTGTTGTTGAGGAGGGTATGAAAACGGCACACAGACACAAAGTGTCTGACCCCCACAACACAAACTTACGAATGCATCGTAAGAGCACATATGAATTCCAACCTCTCATCTGTCTAATCCACCATTACTTGCGGCATCAGAAACAACACTAATTCTAAATAGTGAAGTGCTATATAGTCTGAAATTTAGTTTTTAAATTGAAATTAGGATGTCTACAGAAGTGAAACTTGAAATTTACATGTAATGAATAGATAACCGAATAATTAAAATTTCCAAATGTAGATAATAAGGGACACATTATCATAACATCTATTGTATTTATAATTCCTGAAGCAAGTCTGAGTAGTGTTTTGACTGGCTGGATTTATATGTCAGTGGAATTTTATTTTCTGTAAGTGTAAAATCTGACAACAGAAGTATACAGACCTCATTTTGAGCTGACCTAGGTATTGCAGACACACTTTGAAAACATAAGAAGACCACAAAACATAGATTTAGAAGGATTTGAAGCAAATTAGGAACATGAGGAAATGGTCCACATCTTGAGTATTGCTGTATTCACTAAAAATGGTGTTTACATATACATTCAAAAGCAAGATCTAAAGAATTCTAAAAAAAAAAAATAATAATAATAATTATAATTTCTTACTCACGCAGTTATTGACGAAAAAGTAAAATTTTAGCTTTTTCTTCTCTTCTACGGGAGAAGAAAAAGGACATAAATCATTCACATTTAAAGTAATTCCACCTGTAAGAATGAGCTTGTGGATATTGTATCAAAAACCGACTGGCCGAAATCGGGTTGGCAAATCACTCCCCATCATGTTTTCCATTGTTAGAACAGCTGGCGCAAGTCCTGCCGAACTAACAAATGGAAAATCATATGTTTGGTTCTTCACAAAGTTTATTGCATCTGGCGCAAGTCCGGATGCATCCTGCCCATACTTGCTAGCACTGATTTCAGCAGCTGGTGCAAATCCTGATGCTAGAATAAACTAATTCCACCTGTAAGAATGAGCTTGTGGATATTGTATCAAAAAACCGGCTGGCCGAAATCGGGTTGGCAAATCACTCCCCATCCTGTTTTCCATTGTTAGAACAGCTGGCGCAAGTCCTGCCGAACTAACAAATGAAAAATCATATGTTTGGTTCTTCACAAAGTTTATTGCATCCTGCCCATCCTTGCTAGCACTGATTTCAGCAGCTGGCGCAAATCCAGTTGGCAAATCACTCCCCATCATGTTTGCTATAGTTAGAACAGCTGGCGCAAGTCCTGCCGAACTAACAAATGAATAATCATATGTTTGGTTCTTCATGAAGTTCATTGCATCTGGCGCAAGTCCGGATGCATCCTGTCTATCATTACTAGCACTGATTTCAGCAGCTGGCGCAAGTCCTGTTGCTAGATTAATCAAGCTAGACAGAGAGCATCATGTAGTTGGCGTATAAGGCATGCAATAATTACTGCGGCCTGTAACAACTGGCCAAGTCTTGTTGTAACTGACCTTGTATTTATTGACTAATAATATGTTCTTGCAGTAGTTTAATTGAATAATTATATTGCTTTTACCTTACACTCCTACACTTGGGTACTCTTCCGAATTATTTTAATTTACAAATTATTTATTATATATATATATATCTAAGTAAGAATGATGAAAGATTTAATTCTTGTGGCCATTTTTTTTTTTTTTTTTTTTTTTTTGTTATTATTATTTAATTTCAAAGCAGCTGGATCACTAAGCTTTACAAAACAAACAACAAAGAAGAAAAGGTGACCCAAAACATAATTTCGTAGGATCCACTTGAAACCTAAGGTCACTTTGGCAAAGCCAGAGAATGGCCTACAGGAAAACCAGCCCCTGGGATTATTCCAGAGTCATCACAAATTGGCATAATTGCATTAATTATATAAAATGAAATCAAGAAATTATCAACTATATCTCTTATCATTAATTTAAATTATTACTAATGAGAACGTTAAATCTTAACTTCCTAACATGAATTATTTTCAAATATCCTTATGAGCACTAATATTGTATATTTTAATTTGAGATTAAGAGTGGCTGGTATGTATGCTTCATTGACCAAAAGTAACAAAAAAAAGAAAACTCCAATCAAAGAGGAATCAGTGGGTCCACCACAAATTGGCATCAGCCAATGTGATTATCGCCTCCAGAGTTTATCAATTCTTGCTAAATCAAATCCTAGAAACAACAATTGCTCCTCTTATTTATTTATATTATTTGGAAATTTTTGCCCTACAAATCACACGATAAAATGTACCCAAAAAATTTAAATAACAAAGATGAAACTCCAAAAAATGAGGAAAAAGGCCAAAAACATATGTTCCTGACAACAAGACCTATCTGAAACCCCATAAGGCCGCAGTGGCAATGCCAAAGAATGGCCCACAGGAAAAACAGTTCCTGAAAGGAATCAGTGAGTCAACCACAAATTGGCATAAATGCATAAAAGCAGCCAAAGTGGTTATCGCCTCCAGAGTTAATCAATCTTTGTTAAACAAATTCTCTGAGACAATTATCATTGATTTATAAAATTAATATTGTCTATTGCATTAAAGTGAGCACCATCTCAAATGTTTACTCAGCGAATCACAACAAGAATCAATCTTCTTATCAAGATAATTTATAAAGTTGACCCTGCAAATCACACAATAAAATGTACCCAAAAAATTTAAGTAACAAAGATGAAACTCCCAACGAGGAAAAAGGCCAAAAACATATGTTCCTGACAACAAGACCTATCTGAAACCCCATAAGGCCGCAGTGGCAATGCCAAAGAATGGCCCACAGGAAAAACAGTTCCTGAAAGGAATCAGTGAGTCAATCACAAACTAGCATAAAAGCAGCTCAAGTGGTTATCGCCTCAAGAGTTAATCAATCCTTGTTAAACAAATTCTCTGACACAATTATCGTCGATTTATAAAATTAATATTGTCTAAAGTGAACGCCATCTCAAATTTTTACTCAGCGAATCACAACAAGTTAACATAGTACTTTTTCACCTGAATGAAACCAAAATTTTTATATAACAAAGATGAAACTATTTTCCATCCCCCTTGACATATTAAAAGTTATGGAAGCATCATCCAAACCCAAATTTGGATGCAAAAATGCAAATGATTTTTTCATTATGTTATTCCGCAAATGTTTAATAAATGAGAAACCGATCAGTGTTACTCTGCATTATGAGAATTCTTTTTTTATGCTCAATTTGTTAAATTTGATAATTTAATAACAACGGAAATTCACGATTGAAACAAAGAATGAGTGAACAATAATGTAAGGTTTAGAGACTGACTAGACCACATGGAAAGCCAACAATGTCAATGAGACAAAGATAAGGGTCATAATCCAAATAATTGGTCAGACAGATTCAATAACAACCCATTCTGACCTCAGAGACTATATCTCTGATACCACACGCTCATTCCGCCGTATGCACGCATGGCGATTGAACAGATTTATCAGCCGTTAGTGAGCGTTACCACGTGATTTTATAACCATTCCTATAACCACGGAACTATTTTGGTACTCACTTCGACTCATTACTTATCCTTTTTTCAATATTTAATTTGATCTTAGAGTTTGCTACAGGTAAGGGCTATTTATTCTGTTTAGTAGTGGATAAATTGAAACAGCACAATTCGCATGTCATTCAGTAATTTATATTTGCCAGTGTTTTGAAGCCGATTGTAAATTCTGTCAGAAAAACGTAAACATGGACCTTCTCACAGCAGCGCGTAGGCAGAAAAAGTAATCCATTGAATATTTTCTATTTCTATGTGAATAGAAAATCATATGTGGCGGAGTAGTGGTGTTTTATATTTGCCATATATATTCAGGACACTTAAGCGTGTTTATAAGCCTACAGTTGTTATATCAACAAAACTGCTCAAAATGAGCAGTTTTTGTCCAAACATGGCGTGTGGTTACAGAGAGAGAGCGGGGTTGACCTGAGCGACATCTATGTGTGGAGAATGATAACAACCACGCAAAGCTGTTATCAAATATATACACAAACTATTAAAAATATTTGTAACATAAATTTTATTTTTAGATGTTTATAGTCATATAAAAATAAAGTATAGACAGCTACAAATTTTTTATGTGCAATTGGTTATCTCCTCAAAAAGTTCATCAAATCTTGCTATTTTAAATCAAATTTAAAACTGGTGAACTATCACCACTCTCATTGATTTAAATTAAATCTAAATTATATGGTCATTGTGCTTTTAACTTAATTTAAAGTTAACACTAGCGCTTAAATTGCTAAGATTGTATATTTTTTAGACTACATTTTATTAAAATCATGAAAGAACAGTCCAAACCAAATTTAATCCAGATGAATTTTGTATTATGAATTTGTCACTCCAAAAATATGTCACTAGTGACTGGAAGTGCTGCCGACTATTACACTAATAATGACGATTCAACCAGTCTTATGGTAGACTAGTCTACATCATATATTTTAATTTTAATTCCATGAAAATGAGGTTAAGCAGCGCAAATTTTTTGATTTCATGAAATGAAACGAAAAGCGATTAGACTAGGCCTATATACGTTTTTGTAGACAGCCACAATTTTGTAATGTGCAATGTCTAGAATTAGACTATTAGATTTAAAATGAATTAGACCAAAGTCTAGTCCTAGCCCTGGCCTAGGGCGGCTAGGCCAGGAGCCTAGGGTAGGCTATGGCCATAGTCTATACTAGTCTATAGTATAGTCTGAGTCTACTAACAGTTAGAGTAACAATTAGAGCCGAGTCTAGACACAATCTAGACTCAAGTAACTTTGACATTTGATTAACAGCGCGTACGGATAATACTATTAATAATAGTTAATAAAAACACGAATTCAGCGTGAGCGATAATATAAGAATTTGAAGTGGACTTAGCCACGTGACTGCGACCGGATCGATGTCGGCGATGTCAATCGAAGTCATAATCTAAAAAAACACTGACACATGGTTGAATATATTCAAAAACAATGCAAAACTATATCTATCATATAAAAGAACTATTGAAACGTATTTAAAATACAAGATTTTCTTGATAGACATAGAATCTGCTATATAAATTTATATTTCTTTCGGATTAATTTTTGGTTTGAACTACCCTCAAGATTTCATTGCTAAAAGAGACTGTTACAAACAAATCGAGATCCGAACAAACCACGAATTACATAGCTTAGGATTCGCCTAAGATTAATAATCTATTTTGTGTCCGATAAAAAGAGCTTTCATTTTACGAAAACTCTGTATTTATTTGGTACTTTACCATCGACATATTGTTTACGTAATTTGTTGGAATAAACGGGTGTTGTTTCAATTCACTGCCAGTGACACGTTTCTCTACAATATAATAGAAATGGTTGTTAAAATGTTCTGCAACTTATCTGAAGTCAGTTACTTCTTTGTTGTCAGGAACAATCTTATTAATTGATTTATCTGATATTTGTTTAATTCCATAATTATTTAAACGAAGAAACAAGTTTACGTGGATCATCTATGCACGGTTACACACGTTTCTCGTGATATTTTGATTTATTTTCCCTCAGCATAGTACGGTTTCTAAAATGTTTGTAATATATATGTTGTCCTTTGCGCTTTGCCAATTAAATCTCTCATGTAAATTAAATCATGAATTATCCAACCAGGCTGTTTTCCTTTGACGTTTCCTGTTTTCAAGTATTTCGTTATTAGTTTTGTTTTTATGATTATTGTCAGTTTCTATGGGGGAATATACAGGAAAGTGATCACCAATTGACCATTGAATGGCATCTGAATGTTTGATATTTACATTTGAATTGACATGTATATGATAAAGCAAGGTGCTTGTTGATACAACATCTGACAGACTGTCCATGATTTTACATGCGGGTGATTACTGTCAGGAAGTAAATCTTTGTTGAAGTCACCTAATAATATTATGCCCTTATTTTCAGAGCAGGCAGTGTCTAGGGCATCTTCCATAATAGTTAAGCCAAACATTAAATGGAACAGTGAGCTCATTTGAAGGTCTATATGTGAAAGAAACTAGTATTTTCCTACTTATAAAAGCTCTAACCAAATTACTTCAATGTCATTTCGTTCGAATTCACGCCGTCTGGTGTAATCAATATTATTTATTATGCATACCAATAGACCGACCCTCTTTCCCACACCGAGTTCTATCTTTCCTTCCAACATCATGGCCCTCAATTAATATATCCTGAACAGAAATTGTATTGTTTAGGAATGTTTCACAGCAGCAATAAACATTGAAAGGGTAAAATGAATGAATATATGTTCGGATTTCATATAATTTGTGATAAATCCTTTTTACATTGTGATGCGCAAAAAGATAAATATTTTACTTTGAAATATACTTACAGTCACTACTTGATCTTATAGATGAGTTATGTACACTACACATTGATTTACCAATACAGTGGTGGTGATCAGTAAATTGCCTATTTATAAATGACGTGAGTTCATGACAAGAAGATTGATCAACAGTGTGCGACTTAGTGACTCTTCATGATGAGGTGATTGATTTTCACAAGGTGAATGTTCAAGCCATTGAGTGGAAGATTGTTCATGCACAAAAATGTCGTGGGTCGCAATTAGCGGAACAACATGGACCATCATTTGTAAATGACTTTTAACTAAAACTTTTCAAATGTTGACTACACTATATCTTATGACAAATATTTCACATTAGTCATGTTAGAAGATATTGCCAGATATTACGCATATTAACCCATTGAGGACCAGATTAAATTGCTGCAGTAATTTTGCTGAGACATGATTAATTTATGACGTCATAGTATTATAGTTGTTTTTAGTTCCGAACATATCAATATCCGCGACTGGTCCTGGGGGAACAATCAGGAGTCCCGTAGGCTACATATCCGGAACTGGTCATCAACGGATTAAGAATTAATAATGGCTGCATGTTGGCCATTTTTAATTTGGTCAAGTTGAAATTTGTCAGGGCATATCACCCCCTGAAACCGCACATTTTTTATGGCAATGGTCTAGCTATCTGGCAAAAAAATAAATGCAGATTATTAGTGAAATTGATATATGGTATAACTTTTGGACCGATATATATAGGAAATTGTTAGTGAAATGCGAATATTCGGTTTTAGCAGCACAAGGGTTAAAATACGTCAGTTTAACGACTTATATCTTGTTAAAACAACTTAATATAACGCGGTACAAGGTTTTGTCATTAAATGGACTTATTATAAGTCGATATAACGAATTACACGTTGTTAAACCGAATTATATAAGTCGATATAACGATTTATAAAATCGTTAAAAAAACAGGTACAAATTACATATTCTCCTCCCACTCCTCCACCACTTTTTACTCAGCCACCACCTTTCTTCTTCCTTCTCCTCTACCTCTTCCTCCCCTCTTCCTTCTCCTCTTCCTCCTCCTCTTTCTCCTCCACCTCCTCCTACATAATGATAGAGGATACATGGTTGCCTGAGTCCCCATATTTACACAGTGATAGGGAATGATGGCCTGAGGCCCCACTCATATATAATGATATAGGATGGTTTTCCTGAGGCCCCACTCGTTCGTGATGATAAAGGATGGTGGCCTGAGGCCCCGCATTTATATAATGATAGAGGATGGTTGCCTGAGGCCCCACTCATACATAATGATAGAAGATGGTGGCCTGAGGCCCCACTCATACATAATGATAGAAGATGGTGGCCTGAGGCCCCAATAATACATAATAATAGAGCATGGTGGCCTGAGGCCCCACACTTACACAATGATAGAAGATGGTGGCCTGAGGCTCCACACTTACACAATGATAGAAGATGGTGGCCTGAGGCCCTACTCATACATAATGATAGAGCATGGTGGCCTGAGGCCCCACTAATACATGATGATAGAAGATGGTGTCCTGAGGCCCCACACTTACACAATGATAGAAGATGGTGGCCTGAGGCCCCATTCATACATAATGATAGAAGATGGTGTCCTGAGGCCCCACACTTACACAATGATAGAAGATGGTGGCCTGAGGCCCCACTCATACATAATGATATAGCATGGTGGCCGGAGGCCCCACACTTGCACAATGATAGAAGATGGTGGCCTGAGGCTCCACACTTACACAATGATAGAAGATGGTGGCCTGAGGCCCTACTCATACATAATGATAGAATATGGTGTCCTGAGGCCCCACACTTACACAATGATAGAAAATGGTGGCCTGAGGCCCCACTCACACATAGTGATATAGCATGGTGGCCTGAGGCCCTACACTTACACAATGATAGAAGATGGTTGCCTGAGGCTCCACACTTACACAATGATAGAAGATGGTGGCCTGAGGCCCTACTCATACATAATGATAGAGCATGGTGGCATGAGGCCCCACTCATACATAATGATAGAAGATGGTGGCCTGAGGCCCCACACTTACACAATGGTAGAAGATGGTGGCCTGAGGCCCCACACTTACACAATGATAGAAGATGGTGGCCTGAGGCCCCACTCATACATAATGATAGAAGATGGTGTCCTGAGGCCCCACACTTACACAATGATATAGCATGGTGGCCTGAGGCCCCACACTTTCAAAATGATAGAAGATGGTGGCCTTAGGCCTCACACTTACATAATGATAGAAGATGGTGGCCTGAGGCCTACACTTACACAATGATAGAAGATGGTTGCCTGAGGCTCCACACTTACACAATGATAGAAGATGGTGGCCTGAGGCCCTACTCATACATAATGATAGAGCATGGTGGCATGAGGCCCCACTCATACATAATGATAGAAGATGGTGGCCTGAGGCCCCACACTTACACAATGGTAGAAGATGGTTGCCTGAGGCCCCCCTCATACATAGTGATAGAGCATGGTGGCCTGAGGCCCCACTCATACATAATGATAGAGCATATGGTGGCCTGAGGCCCCACTCATACATAATACTAGACATGATGGCCTGAGGCCCCACTCATACATAATGATAGAGCATGGTGGCCTGAGGCCCCACTCATACATAATGCTAGACATGGTAGCCTGAGGCCCCATCTGATACATAATGATAGGGCATGGTGGCCTGAGGCCCCACTCATACATAATGATAGAGCATGGTCGCCTGAGGCCCCATCTGATACATAATGATAGGGCATGGTGGCCTGAGGCCCCACTCATACATAATGATAGAGCATGGTCGCCTGAGGCCCCACTTATACATAATGATAGAAGATGGTGGCCTGAGGCCCCACTCATACATAGTGATATAGCATGGTGGCCTGAGGCCCTACACTTACACAATGATAGAAGATGGTTGCCTGAGGCTCCACACTTACACAATGATAGAAGATGGTGGCCTGAGGCCCTACTCATACATAATGATAGAGCATGGTGGCATGAGGCCCCACTCATACATAATGATAGAAGATGGTGGCCTAAGGCCCCACACTTACACAATGGCAGAAGATAGTGACCTGAGGCCCCACACTTACACAATGATAGAAGATGGTGGCCTGAGGCCCCACTCATACATAATGATAGAAGATGGTGTCCTGAGGCCCCACACTTACACAATGATATAGCATGGTGGCCTGAGGCCCCACACTTTCAAAATGATAGAAGATGGTGGCCTTAGGCCTCACACTTACATAATGATAGAAGATGGTGGCCTGAGGCCTACACTTACACAATGATAGAAGATGGTTGCCTGAGGCTCCACACTTACACAATGATAGAAGATGGTGGCCTGAGGCCCTACTCATACATAATGATAGAGCATGGTGGCATGAGGCCCCACTCATACATAATGATAGAAGATGGTGGCCTGAGGCCCCACACTTACACAATGGTAGAAGATGGTGGCCTGAGGCCCCACACTTACACAATGATAGAAGATGGTGGCCTGAGGCCCAACTCATACATAATGATAGAAGATGGTGTCCTGAGGCCCCACACTTACACAATTATACAGCATGGTGGCCTGAGGCCCCACACTTTCAAAATGATAGAAGATGGTGGCCTTAGGCCTCACACTTACATAATGATAGAAGATGGTGGCCTGAGGCCTACACTTACACAATGATAGAAGATGGTGGCCTGAGGCCCCGCACTTACACAATGATATAGCATGGTGGCCTGAGGCCCCACACTTACACAATGATAGAAGATGGTGGCCTGAGGCCCCACACTTACACAATGATAAAAGATGGTGGCCTGAGGCCCCACTCATACATAATGATAGAAGATGGTGTCCTGAGGCCCCACACTTACACAATGATATAGCATGGTGGCCTGAGGCCCCACACTTACACAATGATAGAAGATGGTGGCCTGAGGCCCCACTCATACATAATGATAGAGCATGGTGGCCTGAGGCCCCACTCATACATAATGATAGAGCACGGTGGCCTGAGGCCCCACTCATACATAATGATAGAAGATGGTGTCCTGAGGCCCTACACTTACACAATGATAGAAGATGGTGGCCTGAGGCCCCATTCATACATAATGATAGAAGATGGTGTCCTGAGGCCCCACACTCACACAATGATAGAAGATGGTGGCCTGAGGCCCCACTCATACATAATGATATAGCATGGTGGCCTGAGGCCCCACACTTACACAATGATAGAAGATGGTGGCCTGAGGCCCCACACTTACACAATGATAGAAGATGGTGGCCTGAGGCCCCACTCATACATAATGATAAAAGATGGTGTCCTGAGGCCCCACACTTACACAATGATATAGCATGGTGGCCTGAGGCCCCACACTTACACAATGATAGAAGATGGTGGCCTGAGGCCCACACTTACACAATGATAGAAGATGGTGGCCTGAGACCTCAGACTTACACAATGATAGAAGATGGTTGCCTGAGGCCCTACTCATACATAGTGATAGAGCATGGTGGCCTGAGGCCCCACTCATACATAATGATAGAGCATGGTGGCCTGAGGCCCCACTCATACATAATGCTAGACATGGTGGCCTGAGGCCCCACTCATACATAATGATAGAACATGGTGGCCTGAGGCCCCACTCATACATAATGATAGAAGATGGTGTCCTGAGGCCCCACACTTACACAATGATAGAAGATGGTGGCCTGAGGCCCCGCACTTACACAATGATAGAAGATGGTTGCCTGAGGCCCCACTCATACATAGTGATAGAGCATGGTGGCCTGAGGCCCCACTTATACATAATGATAGAGCATATGGTGGCCTGAGGCCCCACTCATACATAATACTAGACATGATGGCCTGAGGCCCCACTCATACATAATGATAGAGCATGGTGGCCTGAGGCCCCACTCATACATAATGCTAGACATGGTAGCCTGAGGCCCCATCTGATACATAATGATAGGGCATGGTGGCCTGAGGCCCCACTCATACATAATGATAGAGCATGGTCGCCTGAGGCCCCACTCATACATAATGATAGAAGATGGTGTCCTGAGGCCCTACACTTACACAATGATAGAAGATGGTGGCCTGAGACCTCAGACTTACACAATGATAGAAGATGGTTGCCTGAGGCCCCACTCATACATAATGATATAGCATGGTGGCCTGAGGCCCCACACTTACACAATGATAGAAGATGGTGGCCTGAGGCCCCACACTTACACAATGATAGAAGATGGTGGCCTGAGGCCCCACACTTACACAATGATAGAAGATGGTGGCCTGAGGCCCCACTCATACATAATGATAGAAGATGGTGTCCTGAGGCCCCACACTTACACAATGATATAGCATGGTGGCCTGAGGCCCCACACTTACACAATGATAGAAGATGGTGGCCTGAGGCCCACACTTACACAATGATAGAAGATGGTGGCCTGAGACCTCAGACTTACACAATGATAGAAGATGGTTGCCTGAGGCCCTACTCATACATAGTGATAGAGCATGGTGGCCTGAGGCCCCACTCATACATAATGATAGAGCATGGTGGCCTGAGGCCCCACTCATACATAATGCTAGACATGGTGGCCTGAGGCCCCACTCATACATAATGATAGAACATGGTGGCCTGAGGCCCCACTCATACATAATGATAGAAGATGGTGTCCTGAGGCCCCACACTTACACAATGATAGAAGATGGTGGCCTGAGGCCCCGCACTTACACAATGATAGAAGATGGTTGCCTGAGGCCCCACTCATACATAGTGATAAAGCATGGTGGCCTGAGGCCCCACTCATACATAATGATAGAGCATATGGTGGCCTGAGGCCCCACTCATACATAATACTAGACATGATGGCCTGAGGCCCCACTCATACATAATGATAGAGCATGGTGGCCTGAGGCCCCACTCATACATAATGCTAGACATGGTAGCCTGAGGCCCCATCTGATACATAATGATAGGGCATGGTGGCCTGAGGCCCCACTCATACATAATGATAGAGCATGGTCGCCTGAGGCCCCACTTATACATAATGATAGAAGATGGTGGCCTGAGGCCCCACTCATACATAATGATAGAGCATGGTGGCCTGAGGCCCCACACTTACACAATGATAGAAGATGGTGGCCTGAAGCCCCACACTTACACAATGATAGAAGATAGTGGCCTGAGGCCCCACTCATACATAGTGATAGAGAATGGTGGCTTGAGGCCCCACTGATACATAATGATAGAAGATGGTGGCCTGAGGCCCCACACTTACACAATGATAGAATATGGTGGCCTGAGGCCCCACTCATACATACTGATAAAAGGTGCATGCATGGTGGCCTGAGGCCCCACTCACACATAATGATAGAAGATGGTGTCCTGAGGCCCCACACTTACACAATGATAGAAGATAGTGGCCTGAGGCCCCACTCATACATAATGATAGAAGATGGTGTCCTGAGGCCCCACTCATACATAATGATAGATGATGTTGGCCTGAGGAAGAACAATGGTAGACATTTATATTTTCTTATAGCTGTTAGAAATGGACTACAATATTTCATAGAAATCGTTTGAGAATTGACCGAGATTCATGCGAAAATCATGAAATATGCCTAGGCCGACAGGTTAAGCTGGCGTGTAGTACTAGCTAGCCTATTCACGCAATGATGGAGTAGTGATGGGCCCCCGTCACACAGAAAACGATTGGTCCAACATCGAATAAAGTACTAGGCAATTATTAAGATGATATCTTATCAATACATTCAACTTTTTGAAAGGATGCTAGAGTAATCGACACAGCTGGAAGGCCCTAACAGCCTGGTTTCAAGGCTAGCTATCACAAGCAATCAAACAAACAAATCACATTCTTGTATTCTTGCGCGAATTAGTTTTGGTGGCCTCAGGCCCCATTTCAGCGATGTAAACTGCGGGCTGCGCATTTTGTCGCAGCGGGTCGACATTGTCGATAAGATTCTTATTCTATTCTACACAACAACAACAGTGAAACACAAAAAAATGTAGAAAAGTAAATCTGAAGTCTTTTTACAATATTTTTTTTTTGAGTTAAGCTTATGTCATGACATTAACGTTAGCGATAACGACCGGAGTTCTATTTTAATACGTTAATCCCGTTATATCGCCCACACGGTATCACATCAGGTCGTTCCGGCCTCTTACACAGTCTTACGTAGGCACTTGACAATAAAATATAATTTAACTTTTTCATCAACTCTGCTTGATTAATTTTATTCTACAGGGTCGCACGATTTTAAAAAGGCCTCATTTTTCAAAATCGGATAAGGAATAAAAAAGTTACGGCAAATTTTTTACTGTTTTTTTATGGTCAGCACTGTACAGTACTGAAATGCTGTAGCTGTTCAAAAAATGTTAAAATTTGGCACAGTGATAGCTATAAAAAACAGGAACATTATGCTGTTTAATTTTTTTAAATATCTCAAATAGTTTTTAAGCTATTGTCATTTTTGTCTATGCAAATTTGCCTTTTCTCCGGTATTGTTAAGAACCGCATATTTTTTGCAGGAAAAAGCCGCTTTTTTTAATAAAAATGAAAAAAACATCACAACTTTTCTTAAAATTAACAATACTTTTTCAAATTTAAATATATAATAACCTGACATTTTTAGGTTCGGTAAATATTATGGAATGTGATTGCACATTTAATTATTTTTTTCGGTGACCTTGACCTTCAAAAATGTCAGTGAAAGGTCAAGGTCAAATGCAAAAAAAATGCTAAATTTCACTTTACGCCAACTTTTTGTGGCCTGGAAAAAAGTATCTGCTACCCTGTTGATTCTCATAAAATTTTAGAGACATGTTCGAAAATATATACTTTAACTGTACCAATAGGTTTAACCAGGGGTCTGGCCGGACGAATGGTTGCCAACTGGTGGCTTCGTCACTGCCAGCATGTATTCGTACGGAAGCTCATTAGAGTAACCAATAGGTTATTTTATTGTACTAGGTCCCAGAACAAAATATTTAGTTATAGAAGTACTTGTAAGCTAATTTTCAGAGATCTGTACATTGGGCTGTAATACAGGTTTCGCCGTAATTTTTCTTCCAGACCCTAGTTGGCCTGTGGCAGGAAAAGTGGTCAAATTCTATTAAATTGTGTTACGGATGCAATTATTGTAAATTTCTATATACATCAAATACAGACTTAAACTGATTGAAAATGAACTTGGGCATACATTCGAGCTAAATGTCACTTTTTAGCGAGTTTAAATCAGCGAAAAAAAGTGAAAATAACATATACCGTATTATCCCTAATAAACGCGCCGGGCGCGGAGACGAAGTTGGGGGCGCGTTTATTATGTGCACAAAAATGTTAATCTGTATTTCACGGACGCACTCGGCCGGCCGCGGCGCCATCATAAGCCACGCCACAGTGGTGAGAGCTCACCAGCTCACTGCACGTGCAAGCCCCCATCCACTCTAACGCCGCCACTCGTGAGCGCTGGCAGCAGGTGTAACTAGTGTGTTAATATAGGCAGACACCTTATGCAGCCACGGCCCGCTATATAGGCCCAGACGACACGGTTACCATTACATTTCATCTTGGAATGTTCTTATTTGGCCACGATGATATCTAAATATGGTATTTGTTTTTTGATACATTAGAATAATAGAAATGCGTCTGTGACATACTGTATGAATGCTTTAAAAAGACGTAGGCCTAACTGATTAAATTTACGTTTAATTTCACACAGTGTGTAGGCCTCAGAATGTCTGCCTATAGATGCAGACCGTCCCGATGACGTCATCTACTCTTGCCGAACTTAGCCCGCCATTGATCAAATGGCGGTATAGCATCTCTGCTGGGACATCGTGTATACAGTCATGTGCGCTATTAAACATTGGTTCAATGCTGCAACAGATCGTCTGGGGTTAAGCACGTGTCAAGCCCTGTGTCTCTGCGCTACTATAGTAGAACACGATCCACACCTCACATATTTGGATGGTCAGGGGACGCCAACTGCTAACGGCCAAAACATGAGCTAGCACGATAAACAGAGGCTTCAAATCTATACATCGCATTATACGCCAGGAATTTTAACAGGGCGCTTGTAATGTAAATCTGTAAATCAATGATCACTGAGCTTGTGCAATGAACAGTCCTTACTTTTGTTGTAAGCTGTTGTCATTCTGACACAACTTAACGATTAATTACACAACACACACAGGTGTTAATCAATGCTGGTCCGTCAACCTATACGACGTTGGCCCAGTGTTAAAACAACATGTACAACAACTAGGCTACATGTAACAGTAGCATACCGCGCTTACACCCACGCTCACAATGCACGCTGACCTTGGCTCAACCATGTTGACACCGCTACACGCAGCAGGCTGGTGTCTGGTAGATTTTTTCAGGCCAGCTGACTTTCTTGTAATACAGGGCACAAGAAAAAAGAGGGGGGCGCGCTTATTAGGGGGGGTGTGTTTATTAGGGATAATACGGTAAGTCACCAAAAATGGTCAAAAATGCACTGTTGCGAGTTAGCATCAATTTAAAAAAAATTGTTTATATCATTGCCATATAAAAATTGTGCATTATTACATTAGACAGCAAATCCTATATAACACTACATAAAAATACCTTCAATTTAAGGTATACCATGTGCATCTATCTCAATTATTTAGGTCAGTTTCATTTGAAATGTAAAACGATATCCTTGTAACGTTTTTTCAGGCATTTTGACTTATTTATTTATTTAATCACCTAAAATCATTAATTATCACATAATAGTTTATATTTTGTTTTTATTATATGGCATAATATGTATATATGACCAGCAGATATAAAAATATATGTATACACATAAAGTTTTAGCTAGATATAGGGGTGTCTAGACGGCAAAATTCACAAAAAAAATCTGTCACGTCCGTCCCCCCCAGTGAAAATCAAGGAAGCAGAAATATTTGTCATCGACGATTTTGTGCTTATGTAGTCTTCAGGTGATATGTTAATTATAGCCTCTTTTAATGGATAAATGTTAAGAAGATTTCTGGCAGATAGCACAAATATGGCTGTCACGTCCGTCCCCACCCTGTCACGTCCGTCCCCCATAATATGTATTTACACGTTAAATCTTGAATAAACTATTAGGATCATAGTGGAATAAAGCTGCAATGTAATAATTTATATTAAATACATATTTCAAAATAGTTCATAATATATTTAGAACTGTTTTCTACTCGGCATAAACAAAGTTAGTTTCCAGGGGGACGGACGTGACACGATTTTATAAAATCTAATCTACGCTCTTTATCAAGCACTGGTATTTGACAGATAATGTTTTTACCATCAACAAAGTATCCAAGCACCATGTGAAGCAAATTAGATTATTAAAATAGCAATATATCACAATTTTAGATTTTAAGATATATTTGTGTTTTTCAAAACCTACATTTATATTAGATATCATAACGTGAATTTACAGTGTAAAAGGGTGATAAAAGACCATTTACTCAGGTTCAGATGACTTAGATGTTATATAGATATTCCTACCAAACTATGTAGCTGATCTTTAATGGCTGGGTAAGGAATACATATGTATTTATTCAAATACCTTCACATAGAGTTGTGTACAGAATATGCTTTATCTTATCTATCGAATAATATTTGGAGCTAGTTGACATTCATTTAATCAGACTGATAATTCCCTGTATCCGGCTGACTTTGTAAGATTATGTAACAAATGTGCGAACAAAGTTACAATTTAGTATTAAATTTAATGGAACATCATTAAATAGACCATTTAAAAGCAGGGGTTTTTTTTCAGTAATAACATTTTTTCTATGTAAATTTCATATTGCTTTCAGGGAGATATCTTAATATGTGTCAGGTCCGTCCGCTAACTGACCATGTTTACTGATTACAATGAGTTTGTATAAACACTGTAAGATCATACATTTTAAGAATACAGTCTATAACTGTATCAGTTGACATATGTGGCTTTATTTATGTAGATTTTGGGCCAAATCACGGATATAATTTTTTTTTTTATACAGATGCTTACCAATTTAACCACTTTTCGTGCACCAGGCCAGTTCTAAGTTTAAGCCATCATAAAAGTTATTTTTTCAAATAAATAGAACATATTTTTATGCCTTCAGAGACTATAACATTTATACCCTTTTTCTACATGTACAAAAAACGACCAAAAAAACGACGTCACAAATTTCCTTTTTTTAGCCCCTAGTTTTATGTTTACACAAGTGCCTATCTTACGCCGTTACGGTTACCTGTTCAGCCCCCTCCCGCTCGGCCCCTTACCCGTTCGGCCCCTTACCCGTTTGGCCCCCTATTATACAATGCTGGCCTGTCAGTCACTGAGTCAGCGTCGTCAGAGCGTTACCTGTTCGCCCCCCTACCGTGGTACATACAGCTATACCTGCCGTCAGATTAACTTGTATCGCATGTTTTTCGCCGATTTCCCAGTCAATTCTCAACCGATTTTGATGAAATTTTGCAAGGACTATTTTCGAGTCACGCGACGACTACCGTGAAATTTTCATAAATTTTTTTATGTAGTTCAAAAGTTAGACCATTTGACATGTAGAAAATTTGAAATTACGACGTCCCTCTATAAACCCATTAAACTGGTAAAATTAAAGACTCTGAATTGTCAATAGCTAGCTTTATACAACATGATTAGTTGTCAGTAAATTAGACCTACCTTGCATTACGCCAGACTCTCAGTTGCCAGTTGCGATTTTCGCCATCTATACACAGCGTTCAAAATAAGGTTTAAAAATGAGGTTGTCCATCAGACAATCAGGTCATATTTTCAAGTTGTCTGCTGAAATTTCAGATTGTCCGCAAGTAATATATAGCTACGACCCAGCCTGTTGCCACAACTTTCTGAAAACATCAGTTACCCAGCAAATGGAAGCTCACCACTGTAATCAAAATTTTCAACCCCGACAGTCATTTGACTTATAAATGCCTTTAAATAATAATGTAATGTAAAAATATCCTTCACAAAAGTTGGTTGTCCGAGCGGACAACCTCATGGTAACTATTGATCGTCTTTATTTCGAATGCTGATACACATAGGCCTAAGTGCCATGACACTTTGTCTGCTGATTTACATATAAAGCCTATTGTATTTAAATATTTCACATATTGATCATCACTATGAATAGTTGTGCTACTTATAATTGACAACACTAGATCTCTACGACAATGTTTTATAAATTTTAATATCTTAATTAGGGGGCCGAACAGGTTAACAAGAGTGTGCCAGACAGCTTAGCGCACTAACACACAGGGCTGGACTGAGGGGCGAACACCAGGCTATCGCTGATGGGGGCCGAACAGGTCATCTCACTTACAAAGAGGCTAGAGCGTGCTGGACAGCTTGTGTATTAAGCCTACTATTAGCGCACTTGTGAACTCACACTCACAGGCTTGTACAGGGCTGGGCAGGTGATCGTTGGTGGGGGCCGAACAGGTCAACATGCCATGTCACCCACGACACCTCTGACCTGATGACATATGTATACTAGGGGGCCGAACGGGTAAGAGGACGAACGAGAAAGGTGCCGAACAGGAAAGGGGCAGAAACGACTGGCATTCGCCCACACAGATCCTATGTCACAGAACTTCCACATCAATGCATCATGACTCATGTGGAAGTTCTGTGGCAGAATTTTATTGGCTTGGTTTAACTGGGGGTAACAAGCACTCGCCAGGCCGCGGGAGTCCTGTACCCAGATTTATCCGATGCTCCAATATCTGAACTTACTTAAGAAATAATGCAGAACTATGAACATAATGCCCAAGAAACATGGAAAACAAATTATAGTATGCCAAAGAAAGTAAACAGAAGAAGCTGACAAAATTAATTAGATTCTTTTTAATTACAATAATTTACATAATTATTAAAGGAAGCTGAAGCGACATGAACTAAGTAATGCAGAGCTATGAAAATAATGCCCAAGAAACATGGTAATGGAAAACAAATTCTAAGTAGTTTTGCCTAAGTAAACAGAATAATTTTACAAAATATCTGAAGAAATGCTACTGTAGTTGAACAGCACTCACCAGGCCGTGGGAGCCCTGTACCCAGATTTATCTGGTGTTATACGAGCTTTCAGGTTAACTGGGGATAACAAACACTGATAGACGCACTGAACACCAAGAGAAGAGCTCCAATATCTGAAGAAATGCTACTGTTTTTTAATATGGACTCGCCAGACCGTGAGAGTCCTGTACCCAGATTTATCTGGTGCTATGCGGACTCTCGGGTTAACTGGGGGTAGCAAACTCTGATAGATGTGCTGAACACCAGAAGAAGGGCTCCAATATCTGAAGAAATGCTACTGTAGTTAAACAAGTGCTCACCAGGCCGTGGGAGTCCTGTACCCAGATTTATCTGGTGCTATGCGGACTCACAGGTTAACTGGGGGTAGCAAACACTGATAGACGCGCTGAACACCAGAAGAAGGGCTCCAATATCTGAAGAAATGCTACTGTAGTTAAACAAGTACTCACCAGGCCGTGGAAGTCCTGTACCCAGATTTATCTGGTGCTATGCGGACTCTCAGGGTAACTGGGGGTAGCAAACACTGATAGACGCGCTGAACACCAGAAGAAGGGCTCCAATATCTGAAGAAATGCTACTGTAGTTAAACAGTAGATTTATCTGATGCTATGCGGACTTTCAGGTTAATTGGGGGTAGAAAACACTGAAAGACTCGCTGAACACCAGAAGAAGAGCTCCAATAGCTGATGTTTTGTTTGCCTGTCCTGCACTTCCTCATGGGGTGCACGGAGGGTAAAAATGGAAGTTTCATAGCTATAAGGATGAGAATCCATTAAAATTTTTATTCTTCCATGACCTCCGTCAGAGGCTATGTCCAAATTTCTGATTGTTATTTGCATATGTGGTATATTTGCTAAGTTACTGTTAAGTTGTAGGACACTCGTTGGGTGCCCTGGTGTATCTAAAAACTTAAACTCTCAACAGCGGCATCATCCCAGTAGTTTTCTTCAGCTGCTTCAAAAAGTTCAAGTGTCGGGGTGATGTTTTGGATTCTGTTACCCCCATAACAATTGGCAACATTAAGGTGCTATCTTTTGGACATTTTTATAATTTAGCTCAGATTTTGATCTAGCACAGCATTTTTCTTGCTCAGTGAAAACTGGAATGTGGTAAAATATTTATTTTAGCATGTCGGCAGTTATGAGAAAAAGGCTCAGCATAATTTCATTGGACAATTTGAAAATTTATTGAATCTACCTATCAATAAAAACTCGGTGAAAACAAAGTTATATAAGACCCCCTCCCCTCTCATGGCTCTAACACTAATCCACGCTAGAGACGGAATTTCTGTCTAGGCCTACCCTGGTACATCAGAAAAAAGTTATTTTTGTGTTTTCTCGTGTTCTTTCAGGATTTAAATAGATGTGAATTTGTGAGACACTGTGATAAAATGCATATTTTTCTCTGTTTGTTCTTTTTGCTCACTATTAATTTGCTGGTAGAAATGAAGACAACAAAAAAGCATCATTGACATGATTGTTATGATTGTAGAGGTTAGGGTAAAGAGTTTTTTCTTTAATCATTAAACATTAACTTCGCAGTCCTCCTCAGTGGAGTATGAGGCGAAGGAAGGTACAGTTTCTTAGCCATAAGGATGTAAATTCATTGAAATTTTCGTTCTTCTAATTCTGCCCATGTGCTAATCAAATTTGTAAGTGATTAGCAAAATTTGTATACATCAATGATGAGGATGTCTAGCAAGTTACAACTTTGACTTTGTAGAGAAATTTGCTAATCAATAACTTTCAAACATTTTTTTTCCTGCGGTATGATTGCTACTGTTACTGTATTGCGGGGCCCTTGTTCAGTACATCCCCTGATGTATCTAGAAACTTAAAACTCTCAACAACGTTCATCTCAGTAGTTTTCTTCAGCTGCTTCAAAAAGTTCAACTGTTCGTGTGATGTTTTGGATTCTGTATCCCTATCTCAATTTGCAATATTGAGGTGACATCTTTTTGGACGTTTTTATTATTCAGCTCGGATTTTGATCTAGCACAGCATTTTTACCCTCGCCTCTCTCGGTGAAAAAAGTGGAATGTCGTCAAATATTTTTTTCAGGATGTAGACAGTTACAAAAAAGGGTCAGCATAATTTCATAGAACATTTTAAATTATATACCTA
Organism: Flabesymbios commensalis; assembly: GCA_964017125.1. Classification (NCBI taxonomy): domain Eukaryota; kingdom Metazoa; phylum Annelida; class Polychaeta; order Terebellida; family Flabelligeridae; genus Flabesymbios; species Flabesymbios commensalis. The sequence goes on along the minus strand of OZ024910.1, from coordinate 43,658,255 downwards.
CTTCTGTCTTGACACTGTCGCCGTCGGTGCAGTGTGCCAGTGCTTTCCCTGGCCATTTGTTCACCCTCACGGCCTCGGCGTGTTGTTTGTGTTATGGCGAGGTAATCTCTTTCGTCTGGTTTTTCTTCTAAGACCTTTGTTTGGTTTTGTTTTCAAATAATAACAGTTACACTATATAGTCTACTCTGGGCCACAACTAGTTTATTTGGTAAATTTGTAGTGCATGTTTTTCGTTGATTTCGTCAATTGTGAACAGATTGAAATTTAGCACATGAAATGAAATTTAACACATGTATGCTATCTTAAAGTCAAATCCTAACATACATAAAAAATTTGAAAAATAGTATTGAATATTTAAATAGTTAGACCATTTGACATTTATAACAAAATTCCATAATTAGTTTAATGGTTTTATAGTGACGTCCTAATTTTAATTTACTGCATTACTCTTTCGTCTGGTTTTTCTTCTAAGACCTTTGTTTGGTTTTGTTTTCAAATAATAACAGTTACACTATATAGTCTACTCTGGGCCACAACTAGTTTATTTGGTAAATTTGTAGTGCATGTTTTTCGTTGATTTCGTCAATTGTGAACAGATTGAAATTTAGCACATGAAATGAAATTTAACACATGTATGCTATCTTAAAGTCAAATCCTAACATACATAAAAAATTTGAAAAATAGTATTGAATATTTCAATAGTTAGACCATTTGACATTTATAACAAAATTCCATAATTAGTTTAATGGTTTTATAGTGACGTCCTAATTTTAATTTACTGCATGTCAAATGGTCTAGCTTTTTAAATACTGCAAATAATTTTACGAAATTTTCAGGGATATTGGGAATCTGTTGAAATATGATTTCATAAAAATCGATTGATAATTGACGCGGAAATTGACGAAAAACATGCACTATTGGTTAGTTGTGGCCTAAGGTATAGTCCACAATACAGAAGAATACTAGGCAATACATTAATCATTATTATTCAAGTGGATAAAAAAACGCATAGTGTAAACTAGGGTCTACGCCACGGGTAGGGTGGCCAATAGTCTTAGGTCAGCATCACTGACTTGATAAGGCACTTATATGTACATATTGTTGGCTGTTTTGTGTAGACTCGCCTGCATTCCACATCTTGTCATAATACTACCATATATCCCACGTATAGTGCGACGCAATGTATAATTCGAGTTAAGATTTGAGGCCTCAGATGACCTGGAAAACGCCTGCCCCTCTGTATAATACAAAATCGACAAAAAACATGCACTATTGGTTACCCCCATGTAAATGTGGGGTCAGATAATATCTTGTTCGACTAATTTGCTAATAACACTGATACACAGGAGAGACACCTGCATACACGATGCTCCATGATGGGAACAGCGGCAACATTACAGCTCTGCAAAACCAAAGGGCAGTATCTGCTTACTTGTAAAGTACCGTATTTTTTGGTGTATAACCCGCTACTTTTTACTCCTTGGAAGGCCTGGTGCTGGCTATATAATGAATGCAGGCTATAAAGTCTGAGATTGCAAGAGGATATTTTTTTTTATAATCATGGTTAAATTTCTTCTGCTGTATATCAGGTATATCCGCGTTGTTTTTTCTGTACTTCACGGACAGGAGCCGTCACTCGGCCACGTGGAAATAGCAGCTACTGGCGGTGCATGACAATCACACACAACTCACCCCACTCTCAGTTAGCCGCCACTCGGTAATCAGAGCATTGCATTAATGAGGGTGTGACATTTTACTCCCACGGGCCGCAGTTAACAGGCCACTACACAGTCATACCCCTGCACTCTCACAGTTATAGCCGTCACTTGGTAGTCAGAGCATTGCAATGATGAAGGTCTGACGTTTTACTCCCACTGGCCGTGGTTAACAGGCCACTACACACAGGCCACTCCACTCTCAAAGTTAGCCGCCACTCGGTAATCAGAGCATTGCATCAATGAAGGTGTGACATTTTACTGCCAACAGCCGCAGTTGACCTGCAGATAATTTACCCTCATCTTGAACGGTTCTTATGTCAGCACAAGAATATATAAAATTATCTTTGTAGTTATAGAAACATTGGAAGCCCTGCATTGGAATGATAGAAACGCGTCGAATTATGAATATACCCATAGTAAAAATATCAAACAATTACATTTCCCATGATAGACTGAATTTCAAACGTTCAGGTCCCAGAATCTCTTCAGACAGATGAGACGAGACAGGTCTGACGTCACCATGCCGCATTGCGGCCGGTGTCTACGCACCATTTAGCGATGGTGTTATAAAGTCTAGTGTGGTTGTGTAGATGCGACACAGCAAACACGGGATGTTGATGTAATGTTGTGTTGATGCTGGGCTAACGTCGAAGACGGTGGGGGTTCAACGTCTGGTGTTTACCGGGGATGGCATTGTATACAACGGAGGGAGGACTCCTACAATGCACACTCACAGTGGACACAGGGAGGCACGCGTACATGCTGAGCACTGTAATATAATCTAACACGTAGATCTTTATCTCACCAGCTACAATCGGCCGTTAATAGATCTCAACTTTTTAATAATGTATAATATACAATGTCGACATAAGTACTACGTATTTAAAACATATCAGATTTTGCATTGCTATATGCCTAGCCCTAGGACACAAAATATTCGTCACAGCTGTAGTGTTGTGAGTGGATCACAGATCGGAGGCATGAAACACGCGGGGTATACACAGGTGCGGGTTATCTATTGTCTAAGCAGCAATTGTTGGTTAATTTAACCCTCTGCAGGCTATACACCGGAGCGGGCAATACACCAGAAGATACGGTAAGCAGATACGGTAATGTATTTCCTTTTTCCACGGCTGAGTGGATGTCATCCGGACTCTCTTGTCTTGGACATTCTAAGGCCTACATAGGCTACATATACAATGTACCAGTATGAAATTGCCACTGGGAATAAAATCAGTCAGATTTTTAAATATTTACATTTCGCCGACATATTTATATTACATGTATTGTAATTTATCTATTACAAAGACCATATTTTAACAGGTTCGGGTCCAGTCGTTTTTAAATGGCCGCCCATTTAAAAACCACCGTGCTTTCATAAGCACTCACAACGCACTTTCGGCGAGTGTTTATAAACACCCGGGGATTTAAAAACGGTCAGCCAATATGACTGGTTAACTGTACATTTTTTTCCATAAAAACAGCTATTTTCTCTTACCGGTAATTATACCAGATTTGGTATAATGTGTAAATCATGTAAATTGACACGTCACATCACTACTTAGTAATGAACTTGAGAAGAAGAATCTGTGAAATAAGATGCTTTAATTGGTAAAAATCGTGAAAAATAGATTTCTGACCACTGACCCCTACCTCCTTGAAGTGTCATTGCTAAAAATGTATACGTTGGGGGTACACTCTGCTAATACCATGAGGTGGTGGATATAGTGTTGGTCAAATTGTATGTGGTATTTGTAGGCCCCTATATTCTATGTGGCATCTTTTTTGTACACACGATTTAGTGCACAAAACCTATATAAAATCCAAGAGCGCTGTCATTTATCCCACTTCCTAGGTAAGTTCTGCGGAAATTTACCTTACAAAAAAAACGTAGATTATTATATACTTAATTAAGCTGCGTCTTCATATTGCCAATTCATATGAAGTTATGCTCTGTAACTCACAGTTTTATGGGGCTGGTCCCTTTGCTATTTTGCCGTGAAAAGCCAAAAGGCAGTATCTGCTTACTTAACAAGTAAGCTGATTCTGCCTGTCGGCTTTGCACGGCAGTATACAAGTGAACGAGGCCGACCGCTTATAAACACACAGGTGTTTATAAACACAACACTCGCGGGAAGTGCGTTGCGAGTGCTTATAAACGCACGTTGGTATTTAAATGGGCAGCCATTTAAAAACAGCTGGACCTGTGTGTAAATACATAATATAGTGCAATATATACAATATGTTCTGTGTCTGCATGAGGAGACAGGATGATATTTCCATTTTAATACTAAGAATGTGTAACATCTACAGATATAGGGGCGTAACGATACAGTTTCATTGCGATGCAATATGTATCAAGATACATGACAACGATGTGATTTGTATTGCGATACGCATGAAATTGTTTCTCAAGCAAATCTCATATCGTAATATATTCTTCTATTCTCGTAAATTTATATATATCCAATTAGTAGATCAAATAGCTGAAGGTTCCCAGAATTAAAAAAAAAAAATTATAAGAAAATTATATCTACATTCAATGAATTTTACTAATAGATAGAACACCATGAAAATTGCTGGTGTCAGGAAGGGACTCAAATAGAGTCTATCAAATTATAATGTTTTATTAGTAGTCTTCTAGCATATTTTTGGTATATTTATTTTGGAAATAGAATTGTGTCTGACAAAAAAATATACTAGCGAAACAATTTTTTAATTCCTAGGGGAAGAACGGCTGTTATAGTCTGGAGTTAGCAAGGCATAATTTGATACGGAACATATAGTGAACAGCTGTTGACAGTCAGACAGTGGAAATCATCAATCATTATTATGTAGATATGCAACACATGCCTTGATTGGTTTGTGGGGAAACCTCTAACCAATCATCGTTACCGTGAGATATCAGACATTTTAAGTCACTGTCAGGCGTCATCCTAGCAAACAGAACATTCAATTTTAAACTGATGGTAAACTAATATGTTGGGTCAGTATCGTTGACAGTGTTGATAGCAGATAATAATTTTCTTTTTCAAAAATTTGCATGGTAAATGCTACATGGTATGAAAATGTGATAATTGCACTTGAAACTTACTTGTAAGTTACAAGTTAACCTTTTGTTGCCATGTAAGATATTTGTCTCTTTCCAGGTACGTTGACAGTGATATCATCATGTTATCAGAGCTGGAATAAGTTCCAATAGTTTTGACACCTTCTAAAGATAACTGTAAAATGCTGCGTGTACATGTAGAACAAAATATGCTTTCCACTGAACAAAAGAGAAAAATAGAAGAAAATCGGGCTAGAGCATTGGCTCGCAGAAATGCAAACGTTTCATTTGACAAACCAACAAAACTAATTGGTAACACAAGTGGCCATGGTTCATCCTCACATTACAATCTCCATTCTGCAAATTCAGCAGTTAGTGACAAATATAATAGTATCCAATCAAAACACTTAGATTTGAAAAAAAAAATAGAAGAAAATCGGGCACAGGCATTAGCTCGAAAAAGAAAAAATGTTACAGTTGACTGTCCAACAACTCCAAGTAGCGAGTCAATTATTCCTTCCACAAGCTATCCTCATCAACCTCACATGTCATCAGATTTAACAGTGAGTAGAGGTGGTAATATTATTCCACCAAAGTCATGTGGTTCTTTTTTTACCAATAGAAATAATACTTTAAAAAAAGCGGAAGCAACTGTTAGTAGAGGAAGCAACAGTACCACTCCAATGTCTTGTGAATCTTTTCCAGCCATGAGAGCTGGTAGTTTTAAAGAAGATGACGCGAAGCGACGAGCTGAAGAAAATCGCCAGAAAGCTTTGCAGCTTCGAGCTTCAAAAGGGGCAACTATCTCGCTGACGACATCGAGCACACCCACAAAACATAGTTCTTCAATGCAGTGTATGCCCATAAATAAAGCTAATGACAACTTCTTACAATCAACTAGTCAATGTCCAGATTATATTAAAAGGCGAGCAGATGAGAACAGACTGAAAGCTTTGGCCCTGAGGGCAGCAAAAGAAAAAAGTGACAGAATTCTAGAGCCAGAGCACACTAGTAGCAAACCAGACAAATCCACATTGTTGCCACTGGGACCAAACAACGTGATTCCAGGGAAGACTTCACCTCGTACTCCTCCATATGCCACCCAGGCTAGAGACTATATGTGTGAGAAGCAAATCAAACTGCCTGTTTACTCTTACCCATCTCCAGGGAGCAGTTGTAGTCCCTCGAGTCATTCAGCTCAATCCAAACCAGCTCCTATATTCCACAATCAGTTATCAAAGCCTAAGTCAGTCAGTTTACCACAGACAAACCAGACTCTGCCTCCTGCGAGGCAGACTATTGCTCAAGTGGCTGATTCTGTAACTTTGCCACCAAATACTAGAAGGAAGCCAGAGGTCGAGGGGAAGTGCATTCTATTAAGCAAACACAGATTTTCAATTGACATTGGATACAGTGCTCCACTCATTCAGCTCTTCAAGAATACATCTTCCAAGCAATATGGCGAGTGCTCATTGTTTTTATGTCACTTCACTTTTCAACTTTGTAGGCTAAGCATCGAACTAAGCATCAGGTTGCTTGTTTTTTTTTCCTCTGTCTCCACTGTCGAATGATTTAGCTTATGGGTAGAATCCCTTGAAAAGTAGCCATTTTGCAAAAAAATGACCAAATGATTTATTGATTTGTAATAGCGTCTATAAAAGGTTTTAAAAGTGTTTTTTGGGAATCATTTTTAGTAGAGCGTTTGCTCTACTTTTTCAATGATGTCGGGTCTGAGTGTTTTTTTATATGATTAATTTCACGGCAATAACATTAAATTTGTAAAATTGGGAACATATCCAACTCCATGTGTGTGTTAAGAATAACTTTTTTCGTTGCACCATGAATCCAGATTTTGTGATTTTGGCTCAGCTGATCAGATGAACACTGATATAAATAACCCATCAATTCCTATCTCCAATACAAAGTCAGCCATGTATACAGTGCATGAGCTCTGTTAGGTGACGACCTTAGCAATACACTTTGACCCTCAATGCTTTAACCTGCCTCGCTAGCACAGCAATACCAACCTGCCAGTACTGTATACGACATGTGACTTACTATGATCCAATGTTGTTTGATTGTTGGCCCGCCGTTGGCCCGGCATTAAAACAACATTGGGTCAACGTCTTGTGTTTGCTGGGTAGTGCACCTGTCATTAATAGTAGGCCTTATACGGCAATGCTGACCAAATGTTGGGCCAGCATCGTAGACGGTGTGCCAGCATTGAAACAACGTTGTCTGCATGTGATTGTCCAGCGGTATGCGTGTTGGCCTGTATGGTCAGTCTGTCCCAGAGGCATACACAACAACACTCAGCTGACACAACATGCATAAGGAGACGTTGAATCAATGCTGGTTCAATGTTTGTCCAGCATCTACCACGTTGGACCAACGTCAAGCCAACTTTGATTCAACGTCTTGTCTCTGCTGGCCTGCCAATACACATGTATCACTGTGTATAGGGCCTATGTAATATGCCTATCGGCCACTCACTGCCCAACAAAACAAACATTCACCCGATGTGGCATTAATGTTGGACGAGCTTCATAGACGATGCTCTAACATTAAACCAGCAAAAAAAACAATTCTTTTGTAGTAAAAATTTAGGCCTAGGGCCTACTGGTGCCTACAGTCTGAATACGTTCTGAAAACTTTAAAAACACCCCTCAGGCAATGCATAGCCCAATCCTGCTATGCTTAATGAATCTCATAGCCATATGCGAAGCCCTAGAAGTGACATTTAAATTAGGCTATTATTGTTTTCAAATCAATATCAAGTTAATAACTCACTAATTATATCGATAACTTTGCAATCTCAATATATCTAGGCTTATCGAGTTGTGAGTTCTATTATAGTGAGTCAGTATTATAGTGAGTCTATTTAATGTTGTCCTGCAGTCTCACACTGTTTTTACGCTGGTCTATCAATAAATCAACATTTGCTCAACGACTGTGGCAGTGGGAGTAGTTAATCTGTCTCCTGACTCAGTTAGGCCTATTTCAATTCTGAACACTACACACTGCCATCACATCTGAGCAAATAGCAGTAGGCCTACTAGCATGCAATGTGCCTAGGCTACTAAATTATTTACTAGACACGTTTTTTTCTACCTACCTGTCATTGACTGGGGTATGCCCAGTAACATATATGCCTATACCACCCAAACTGGCAGGTTAATATAAACAGTTTCTGTTTAATAGATTGGCTTTGAATAATGAACTGCACCACAGTCCCAGACCCTGGTCCCAGCCCAGGGTCACACAGGGAGTAGCCTGAGCCTATAGGCCTATTTCCATTAGGGTAGGCCTACCCGATTATCCCTATAGGCCTACTAATAAACACAGAGATGCAGTTGGGGGGGGCGTATTTATCAGGAGTTTATTATGTGCACTGAAATCAGTGTGCAGTCAGAGTATCAATACAGGTGTCGACTTGAGGTTTAAAAAATAGATGCGACAGATCAAGGCTGACCCTGTGCACTCTATGGCTTGTTTCGCCAGGAATTAACAACATTACACATGCAACGCATGACCAACACCCACCCAACCCCCCTCCCCGACTAAACATTGAAAACAACATTGAGCTGACTACAGTCAGATACGAGATACAGGATAGTAACTGTCGGATTCAACACCTCATTTAGACCAATATATTTGTTGCTTAATTGTGAAACAGCTGCATCTTAGCTTTCCTTAAAACAATGACCCTGAAGCTCGGCACAAGCTCTACTCCAGTGCCGTCAGGCTCTAGTTTGTGAAAGGGAGCCTGGGACTATTTTCAAGAATGAAAACAAATTATAACTGACAATGTCAGTATCCTGTAGGACTACAGCTTTAACATATATTTTTGTGGGTACCCAGGAGTGCTGTGAACAGTCACATCTAGTTACATTTTTGTAAATTATTAAGTTGTGATGGTCATTTAGAATTTTAATTTGATATTAGATCCCACATCTATAATAATTTGGACATATTGCATCAACTTTTGCATGATAATTCTAATCTTTATTATCGAGCACAAATGATGGCCATCTTATTTCCAATGACTCACTGTCATCTCTGATTTCAGCAGATAGAATATTGATTTTAATAATCCCCCCAGGTTCTACTTCTTTTTCCAGATTCTGCAACAAAGAGATGGTCATTTGATTTGCTGGACTACAATTCTCTCAGTAAGTGAAGAACATTATATTTTCTATGTATATATTATATGCATAGAAAATATATACTATATAAACATATATTTTGTATTTTACAAGCAAACACTGGCCTGTTCAGCACAGCTGCTCTACTGTCTTAGAGGTTGGCCACTAAACCAACACTAAACCAATGGTATAGTTCCTATTGTAGGCCCTACGTGTTATCCATATATCTCTGTGGTGTTAGGCTGTTAGCTGTGTAAGCCTAGTTCTATGGGCATAATCCTAGCAAACCCTGGAAGTAGGCCCATACCGCATGTATGCCTGCTCAGTACTGGCCATCGTTTGTGACGTCAGTACAGCATTGAACCAACCACTAGTCAACATGCATGCATGTAAATAGCGGCGATGATTGGACCTAACGTTAGTGGCAGTAAAAATCAGTGAGAGTGGCAATGGATATATTATAAAAACAATTTATATATTTTTCAGCAAATTAAATAGGTAAAATATATTCTAGATATCCCCAGAAAGCACCAAAGACACTTTATATTAAAAAAAAATATTGGGGCCCTAAACCCCCCTACTTTGTGTTCGCCCATATACATGATATAGCGGTGTGTAATTTGCGCTCTAAAATTTTCATATTATTCTCAAAAGCCACCACGCTTACATTTATTTCTGGGGGAAACCCTGATATATATTTATCACCTATAAGGGATAGCAATGACATGACCAATATTTTATACACATTTAATATGTTGTGTGGGATACAATATGAAAATGTTAGGTCAGAGCCTCAGACGATAAACGAGTTCCCATTAAATCAACATTGGTTCAGTGTCTCGTGAACTTTTGTTATGAAATTCTTAGCAGTACTATGTACTATTTTAGCCATATGTTTCGCTTGAATAAAAAACTGGGACATTCCTTTGGACAGTCATATATGTAGGCCTTGGTCTCGATTTATCAGGTGGAGAATAGGTTTATTAGAATCAGTAACATTTCAGATACTGCTACGCATGCTCAGCTTATTTTCCGCAGTCATTAAAAAGTAATGAGTATCTGCATTTTTCGGATCATGTGGTCAAAATCAGTCACCGTTATGTTGAAAACATACAGCAATCCATGGCCCACACATTAGTGGTGTGGGCTCGTCTATGGCTATAATAATCCTAACTATCATGTGGAAAATAACTACATAAGTGAGTTTAAAAGACACATATGAAAACTAAAAAAATAAAAATATATTTAAACCAAAATAGTACATTATCAATGTCATAAAAATTAATTAATTGGAACTGTTTAGCTAATCAGCTTATAGATACCAGCGAGAATAGGCCCACATAGCACATCATCTTGATATAGTAATCAGGTAATGTGTTTATATACAGTAGAATCCCATTATAACGAGTAGTTGAGGTCCAAAAAACAGGACCGCGTTATAAGTGGATCGCTCTATAGCGGGACGAGCGTTATACTTCTGATGGTGGTCGATACATTGGGTCTATATGGACACGCTATACGCGGCAGTGGTAGATGCTATGGGCTAGATATAAAACTGTATTTATTACAAATGATCGGAATAAATAATGAATTGGAAATATACAATACAAGTTATTTAGTCTCATGTATATGTAGTTGAACGCAATTAGAACCTTTTGGCTACTTGCGAGATATGATGAAATCTCTCCATGGATGTGTAGTTAACAAATTGAAGTGCAGCTTTAGGCCTGAATGAAAGGTGTAAGGGATCTACACCGACCCTGTGAATGCTATGGGATCACACAAGGCGTGATTAGGCTAGACGTTTTTCTAACAAATACACTCTTCTGTTTCATGCAAAAAATGAGGTGTATATAATTATTTAAACTAAGCCAGCACTGGCTCACAGTAAAAATGTTATGCCAGCGTTGACGCAACAATGAGAGAACTGTTTATCATGTATGAATGTGGACTATATCACTAGTTATCCCCTGTGCATGGACGAAACCTGCAATATCTCACCGGCATCACAGTGTTATGCGAGATAGGGACGGGCTGAGCTCTCCTCCTACCAATCAACGCTTTTGAACAGTTTGCTCGAGGTATTATGAAAGGGTGGGGTTATATCGTATATTCACGAGGCCTTGAGATTCAGCAAGATTTGCTAGAATTATATTGTTTCCCATATATCATGTATATTGTACATGATTCTTGAGGTCACAATAGATGTATAGTATCCCAGCAAACACAAAACATTTTTATAACTTTCGTACAATGTTGGACCAACGTCGAAGAGGTTGGGCCGACGTTGTTCAAATGTTATACAAATGTTTTGTGTTTGCTGGGATAGCGTTCTCGCGTGACTATAACACAAGTTGTTTTATTGCTGGATCAACATCGTGATTGTCCATTGCAAACCACTGCTCTAGTGCTAAATTGTATACCCTATCGGAGTAGGCCTAAAGTTTATTTTATTGTATTTGAGACGTTGGCCCGGCATTGTGCCGTATTCACCTGCCTTGTGTATATAGAGTAAAGAATGGGCTGTAGATGTTGCATAACATGCCGTCACAATAGGAGACCTGTTGAGCTCCAGTACTGTTAATGTGGTCAGACAGTTAATGTGCCAGTGGTGATTAATGAGAGAAAGGTGTACTTATTAACTGTGTTACATACACTCAACAAAATATCCTCCTTGCTGTGATCAAAAGATCTACGTGTCATTCCTGAATTAGGCCATTGGCGCCAAATAGTCCCCTTTGTTTAAATGAGCATATACCAGACGATCATTACTATTTCACGATGGTCCATGTACACCAACAGTATCATCAGAACTCAGAATCATTTATTCGCCTCTTTTGTACCTCGGTAACTGGATTACCATATACCACAGTATAGGCCTAACAGTATCCTCAAAACTCTGAATTGTTTATTCACCTCTTTAATATCGCGGTAACTGGATCACCATTTTCCGCCGTATAACATATATAACGCGGTTACAGAATTGTCACTTACTATTTCATTTTGAACAGTAGCAGTCAGAAGGTTAATCCGACGGGTTGTCCGTGGTCGCACCTGCCAACAGTGTGGCCGCGACGGGTGGGAAGGGGTGCAATGATTGCTGCATGCATATGTGCGTGGTCAGCACACCGTCACGTGAACGTAAATGGGCGCTGTTTTAACCAGACTGGCAGGATCAAGAATAAAAAATACGCACTATTAGTTAGGAGTCGAATTTTACCCTAAAAAAAACAGGGTTGAGGCGCATACCGTGTTATAGCCGATATTGCGGTGTAACAATTCGCGCTATAACGGGATTCCACTGTATGTAACAACAATTCTGTGAAACTCCATGACCTCGATCTCCTTTGTTTTCACCGAGCTGGTTAATACAATGAAGTATAGGGGAGGGTTTTTATATAACCTTGTTTTTACGGAGTGACGTCACTGCTTTTCACAGAATGAAGTATGGGGGAGGGGGTGTTATAACCTTGTTTTCACTGCGTTTCACAGAATACCTAAAGGGCTCGTCTCCTGCTCTGGAATTCAAGTTTTAAAGAACAAAAGGTTTCCTCGTAAAGATTGAATATCGTGGGCAGCCTCTGTGACCGAGAATTAACGTGCTTGGCCGCAGACCGACAGGTCTCGATTTCGAATCCTGTGTCTGCAGGGCAGTGTCACCTCGTTCATATAACAATCCTCAGGAGGTTCTCCTGGCCCAGTTTAGCCTATATGTGCACAAATGTGACGTAAAACCCCATTCATTTAATTTCATTACATTTGATACAGCCAACTAACACCTGACTCGACGTTGGCCTGATAACATTATAGTAACATTTCAGCAAAGACCGTGGAGAAAGCCTTCATGGGTCTTTATCTTTGGGTTGATCTACTGTGTGTATTTTGATTCCCTAATTTGCATTACATAAGAGGGTGTAGTAAAAGTGCATTACGTCTACATGTACACGTGATAATAATGGATTAGGGCTGAGCTGTAGATTTCACGGCTGAGTAAGAAACATTAAAAGTTGATATTTTACAACTCTGTGACGATTGTGTTTGGCCTATAAAGGCAGAAGAATTAAAATTGAAAAATAAAGACTTTTGTAGTATTAACATTGTAGTTCTGTGAAAATGATTTTTTGTCAAGCATTTTTTATTATGTGCAGTAGGCCTACTTCAGAATGTTTGTAAAATCAGTAAAATGTATGATGGGAATCGAGATAATATAAATTCCAATGATTGATAAGATATAAATATATACTACCGGCCTATACATATTTCATTTTAATGATATTGCATTTTAGAGCATAGATATACATTCTCTGACACATCTGTAGCTGATATTTTGCAATGATGTTGACAAACGTCAAGGCCCCTGGGCCTCTTGTTTATTTCCATATTATGACGATGTCAATTTATATGTGACAGTGCAAAACATCGGCAAGCTAGATGGGGCAGTGAAACTGGAGCCACTTTCGCGTCCCGTTTTGAATGTGTTTGGGAATCGAATCAAAGGCCAACGTGGATCAAAGTTAGAACCTGAACCTGATTGGTCACTAATTGACGATGAGCTCCAAGATGCTTTGTTTCCATTCCAGAAAGAAGGAATAAAGTAAGAGTCAAACCTCAAGTGCTGATTGCTATTTATCTTTCGATTATCTAGATTTTTTATTAATCTTATTAGATTGACCTTTCAATGAAATGCCTTGAAACCCACCCTGTAGTCTGTATCTAGGTTTTTTGAGGTCTGTATTGTCAAAATCTGTTTTCATGTGCTGTGATCTTAAATTTATTGATTTCATTAATTAATCAAACTTATGTTCAGTTAAATGCCTTTGAACTGTAAATTTATTTGAGGTCTTTGAGTCTATTGTCGTTGTCTATTTGTATGTGCCCCTGAAACTGAGGCTGTTCTGGTGATTTTGAATAACTGCATCAACGATGGGGTGTTTGTGTGCTTGAAAAGTATTTGTCTTAAAACTGAAAAAAAAACTGAAAACATATTTTACCCGGTACTGACCCTCATGCACAACAGAACCAGTCTTGCTGCATCAACTTGTCAGAACAGTTGGAAAGTAAAGTAGAACCTGCTATGAGTAGCCACTCTTGTGACACAAGAAAAGTGGCCCTTCAAAACAGGTGGCTGCTCATAGGAGGTTCAATTGTATACAAAATGTCATTTTGGGGATCACCAATTGACCTCCCATAGGAGGTTGGCTGATCATAAGAGTGGCTGCTCATAGCAGGTTGTAATGTATGTGGATGATGTAAAAATGTAGGGTGGTGGGAACTGGGAAGGCCGCAAAAAATCTTCCAATCTTCTAATGGTCAATTTATATGCTGAGTTGGGATGTTTCAGTTTCTGTGGTCTTGTTTAGTTTTGCACTAACTTCTAGTCCTTGGGCCAGAGACCGAATTTTTACGATTTAGTACCAATCGGGGTGACTAAACTTTGTTGTGATTTTCAGTTAGATACATATATGAGGGGTCTAAAAAAGTATGATGGCCCTTTCAGAACGGTAGCTTAAGGGCAGTATTCTCAGTTTTAAAGAGAGGGGGGTCTCTGAACCAAAAAGTAAATATTAACTATATCTTTTCATCTATGTGTCCTACAAAAATCCATAATATATCGTTTCTGGCATAATTTGGGTCAAGGAATCCGTTTTTGATGTTTTGAAAATGATGTAACCAATATTTTGCCGACAAATCCAAAATGGCCGCCAATTTTAAGCTGTATTTCTTCGCTCTATGATATAACAAGTTTATTTACGTCTATGATGTTCGAATTTTTTTAAGCAAAGATTCTAGTTATGGGCAATTAACCTAGCATTAAATTAAACTATTTTTTTTGTATATCTTGCAAATTTATATAAATTCAGTTCAGTTATCCAACAGACGTGTACTTTATAACACTTAATGATGTGAGGACCGAAAACGTATCTCTATGAAATGTGTAACAATAAGGCATACATGTCCAATGTTGGTCTTTATTATCTATTCTTTTCTTGGTGGAATAAAATAATACATATCTCTATTTTTCCACAAATTAAAAAGAAACACTAATTATAAATAAATTATTGATAACAGGTTTCATTACTTTAGACGTTTCAGACTAAATATGTTGTAATCATGGTAATAGTGGTATGTCATATGATTGGGCCAAAATTTAATACCTTCCGGGGTAACTAGAAAAAAACTACTCTAGATAGCTTGGTATGCCTTAGACATGAACAAAAATGTATGATGACCTTTCTCAGAACGGTAGCTAAACCCTGAAAGCGCTGAAATATTATTGCATAAGCTATTGAAACTAAAGTGATTTTTCAATTTGAAATCATCATAAATGTCTTAGTTAGCTCTTTCCGATCCATTTGAATATACCTATGCTGTGGGTCTACGGCCATTATAAAACAAAGTATTTCGTTCAGTGCGGGGACCGTTTCTATACGTCAGAATCTGTAGACGTCAGATTTTGAGGTACAAAAACGATCCCCGTGCTGAAAGGGTTAAGGAAGTTATGAGATATTTTTTATGTCAGAGAAGAAATAACATACATATATGTACATTCGAAATCTCGATATTTTTGCCGCGCGTTCAAAAAGTAACATCCAAATGTAACATTCAACGAAACTATCACATATAAATGGCTTTAGCTTTACTAGGGGTATATAGTGTAGATTAATAAAGGCTTTAAGTTAAAATGGCAGCACATATTTGGCCATTTTGTCTATTTAGACCGCATTACGTCAGTCAAAACATCACTTTCTTAGGTCACTATCAACATTTCTTATGTAGGGTGTGGCCCCTGGTTTATAGTTGGTAAAACTGTTTGATGCAGGTTCTTCACCCACTCTGACATCCATGTTTTGAAGAAAAAAATGTTTCTTCCCCACTCGCTTGTAAGCAATCAGTATTGTGAGGATACTCCATCAAGGGACTTCATGAAAACACCATGAAAGAATGAGTAGAATTCTACATAATCTTTCATGTAGACTAAATATATGATGGTATACAATTCTCAAATGATAAGACTTTCGGAGGAACACCCGAAAATTTACAAATATTTTACAGGTGGAGGCTTCAGCGTTCAAATTAGCAAAGAACCCCTCTTGGTCGAATACCTGTTGACGAAGCTATTGAAGAAACCACAAACAAGGATAGCCCAAACTGCAGGTGGTACCAAAGGTTTCAGCACAAAACCATCTGCAGTGAGTAAATACTACCTCAATGCCGAATATAGAAGTACAGCCATAAAGCAGCTGTGTTATTGAAATCGACTCTCCACATAATATTCATTTAGATCTCCAGCCATCACGTGTTAAAAAAGAAGAAACTGACATCCAGTCCGTTGTAGAGCTACTGCAAACCAGTTGGACAAATCCTTTTAAAAAAATCCGATATAATTTATCTTCAAGCTGGTACAACTGAAGAAGTAGATACGCGTGTGCTGCTTCATGCAAAACATGCCGCTGAATATTAGACCTACAATGATGTTGTTCTTGTGGCAGATGCCACTGATATCTTCATTATTAGCCTTGCATTTAGCACTAACATATAGTGTCATTTATATATGCAAAGTGGTACTAAAGTTCGACAGAGATTGATAGATATTACCTTATAGGACTACATTTATAGTCTTACATTTATAGGGCTACATTGTTACACAGGATGCGACACCATAAGTTCCTTTTCGGGTCAAGGTATTAGGCTTGGTGCATGAACAGTAGTTATAAACAATCACAAATTTAGAGATGCATTGGCAAATCTTGGTTGAAACTGGGCACTGTCATCAGATCTCTATCACGCACTCCAAGAGTTCACATGCCGCTTATATTGTCCAAAATCATTAACGTGTGATATAAAAATTTCCAGGGATAAGAAGGGCATCATGCAGAGATAGCCATGAACCAGCATGCCAAATATCAAGCAAGCATATGTCACAGGAGTTTGGTTCTCTGTCCTGATATCCCTCATCACGATGATGATCGCGGCTGGATTTTCGATGCTTAAGATAAAACTAGTTCTTCTGCTCCAGATGCTGTGCTAAATTTCCTCTCGTGTAGGCCTATTTTAAGCGTATTTGTAAACTGCCAGTGTCATATTACTTGTGTGATAGATTGAAAAGTTCGTTCATCGACGTGTTCACGCTTTAAACAAAGATCAATACAACATATCCACCATTGCATTTACATATTGTGTGTAAATATATATAGTGTATCACATGATCGGATCACATAGCTAAGTAGTAGGCCTACATGTCGATATTTACATGTACTGTATACCATAATACTGTAGTTTTTTTTACAGAGCTGAATGGTGGTAATGATTTGGGTAGCATGTTTATTTCATTTATTTTATCGACATCTTAATTTGATTTTAGCTTAGTTCTGATTTAACACTGAAAAGAACAGTTGGTTTCTGTTCTGTTTTAAATCGTAAACAATGATCAAGCTGAAAAAGAACATTGTTTATCATCATCATTACTGCTGAATTCACATTTATACATGTGAAACGGATTTAATACATTACGCTGAAATCGAAGAACTATACCTTCTTATCCTATTCAAACTACTATATCGAGCTACCATGGCTACTCAGGTATATACTATGTTGATAATTAATAAAGTTGATAAACAACCACCATGCTACAGATTCAAGATAACAACCGAAGAAATATATACTAGTATTACCATGATACAGTGTATCTAATCTAAAACGTCTACCGAAATGAACTCTGCTATCATTAATTTATTCATAATTACATTTTCTTTTTAATTCGTGGAAAAATATGAATATTTATTATTTGATTCCACCAAGAAAAGAATGGATAATATCAACAAACGTTGAACATAAAATAAAAGGCCGTATCGTTACCATGGTTACCGTTCTGAAAAGGCCATCATACAGGCATACAAAACCATTTAGAGTAGTTTTTTTCTAGTCACCCCGAATGGTACTAAATATTGGTCTGGCTTAATCACATAATCATGATAACAACCACAAAATAGCATACCACTATTAATATGATTACAGTGTATCTAAATCAAAAACGTCTAAAGAAATGAACCATACATGCTATCATTAATTTGTTTATAATTAGTGTTTCTTTTTAATGTTGTTGGGAAAATATAAATATTTATTATTTGATTCCACCAAGAACAAAATAGATAATATAGACAAATATTAGACATGTATGCCTTATTGTGACACATTCCATACAGAGATACGCTTTCGGTTCGCACAACAAGTGCTATGAAGCACGCGTCTGCTGGATAACTAAACTGCTTTTATATATTACAAGATATACACAAAAATAGTTTTATTTAATGCTAGTTTGATTGTCTGACCAGAATATTTACTTACAAATTTTCGAACATTACATAGACATAAATAAACCAGTTATGCCATAGAGTTAAGAAATACAGCTGGAAATTGGTGGCCATCTTGGATTTGTTGGCGAAATATTGGTTAAATCATTTCCAAAACATCAAAAACGTATTCCTTGGCCCGAATTATGTCAGAAACGATGTATTATGGATTTTTGTAGGACTAATAGATAGAAAGATATAATTAATAATTACTTTTTGATTCCGAGACCCCCCCCTCTTTAAAACAGAAATTACTGCCCTTAAGCTACCGTTCTGAAAGGCCATCATACATAGTTTAATTTAATGCTAGTTTGGTTGTCTATCTAGAATATTTACTTACAAATTTTCTAACATTATATAGACATAAATAAACCAGTTATGCCATAGAGTTGAGAAATACAGCTTGAAATTGGCGGCCATCTTGGATTTGTCGTCGAAATATTGGTTAAATCATTTCCAAAACATCAAAAACGTATTCCTTGGGCCGAATTATGTCAGAAACGATGTGTTATGGATTTTTGTAGGACTAATAGATGAAAAGATATAATTAATAATTACTTTTTGATTTCGAGACCCCCCCCCCCGTCTTTAAAACAGAAATTACTGCCCTTAAGCTCCCGTTCTGAAAAGGCCATCATACATTTTTAGACCCCTCATATATTTATCTAATTGAAAATCACAATAAAGTTTAGTCACCCCAATTGGTACTAAATTTTCGTCTGGCCCAAGGACTATTCTCCGACAATTATTTTTATGGTTATTTTTGCTTCTGAATTGTGTCAATCATTTTATTTTTGTTATTTATTTATTAAAATGACAATTTTCGACATCTATGGCTACCGAAGATGTTATGAATGTTTTATCTTTGAAATTTCTAACTTCTCACGCCTGCTTATGGTACTGTGCACTATAAAGACCAATTGAAGTCATTCGAAATAAGAGTAGGGCATAGTCCCGGCTTTAGGCTTTCTTCTGTTGCGATATTGCCATGATTGTGCAGAAAGCGACGTAAAGCAATAATCATATAACTTCTCACGCTCTGTTTTTAATACGCATGGGCCAACAATGCAAACAAATTTGGGCTAAAATTGACAGTCTGATAGATATTCGTTTTTCCCGATGGCAGATACAAAATTTTTTGATTTAAGGGCACATTTAAAATTGTTGCTCTTAAATTGTTTTGATCATTGTCTTTTTTGCAAAAGTAATTGATGTTAAGTTGTGCAAAGAAATACATGACAGTTTAAAAGTTTAGACATAATTGTGGCTGTTATTTACATTTTAGGTCTCAATTAGCCACGTTGGCCAAGACAAAATTAGTTAGATAGTCAAAATATTGTCCATCTTCGGTTTGATTATAATTTAATTAAACCTCTTTGATCATGAATAATAATAAGACAATAAATATTTCAAATGTATATCATGTGAACATTTTCTTAACTGGATTAAAATAATGTATTGAAAATTATTGTTTTTCACCTCCAAAAACATTTACTTATGGTATTTATTTTCAAACATAATGTGTTTCAGATTTGCTGTAGAACAGAAAGGCAGACTATTAATTGCGGATGACATGGGACTGGGAAAGACGTTACAAGCACTGAGTATCCTAGCCATTTATCGTCATGACTGGCCTGTACTAATTGTCACACCATCAAGTGTCAGGTTCACATGGAGGGAGGTAAAAATAAACACACTCTATATATGTACCATGACACCCCAAAATCAGGCGGAATTAAGACATGTTTTCAGCTTTTCCAGAAAAAGGCAAACATTTTGGTCTAAATTTTATGAACATCCACAAATGAAAAAAGTGAAACAGATATTTTTGGAAAAATTGTCTTTTTCAAATTTATTTATAAATATACACAAATCTGATATAATATACCTTAACTAAATCGATTTTTAGGGTGGATACAGATATGTTTATCACATTTCTTATTGATTTTCTCCAGATAAAACTATCTTCATATCAAAATCGGATGAACAAATAAAAATAAAACAAACTTTTTTTAAATTCGATTGATAAAAAAAAATTCTCAATTGCTGACTTTTGTCCGATTTCGGGATGTTAAAGATGGATCTTTTTCATGCATGACTATGTTGGTTTCCTCACATATTCAATCTAATAAAAACTGTATCTAAATTAACAAAGATACTTGTGATTGTTGTTACAGCAAATCCTCAGATGGTTGCCAAGTGTTGATCCACAAATGATCAACGTAACCTTGACTGGCAAGGACTCGTGTACCAGTGGCACTATCAATCTCATTAGCTATGATATGATGGTGAAAAGGCAGCAGGAACTTGTCAAGAAAAACTTCAGAATCGTGGTCATGGTGAGTGGATTGTGGTATTCTTTCTGTTTCGCAATACTGCAGATTTAGTTTATTCTAACCCTTGTCTTAACCTCTTTTCACAGCTGTTAGATCCGGCTTTTTTCTTAATATAGGTGGGCTTTTGCAATTGAAGTACAGCATTGTCTGCATTGCCATCTCCTTGTAGACAAGATAACTTGCCAAGTTTTTCATGTATCCTACTCAATTTTTTCTCGGACAATATCAATAATGTCTTATAAAAAATCTAAATGGCAGATTTACTGCACGAAATGGCAGATTTATCGTGATTTATCACATTTTACATCGTTCAGTAATGACGGTTGGTTATTGTTGAATATGGTTTTGTTTAATTTCTTTCAATCTTTACTTTCAGATTTTATGTTTCTCTTCAATGAGGTTTAGTTTTTAAAAAAATCAATATCGTCTGCATAATGATGAAACCTCCTATGTCCATTTTCAACTTTGAAAAAAAACTCATGACATATATGATATTTCCATGGTGAAATGATATTTTACTTCAGGATAGGCCATAGAATTAGTTCTGTATCGCATATGTTTTTGGCATATTTCAAGAAAGATGAAATGGACATAAAAGAGGTTTCATCATGAGACCGTTGATATATGCCATGTTATGAAGTAATTAACAAAAAGAGGGGGGGGGGGGTTATTCCCATTTAACCTCAGAGGTGGAGACAGATTTTACTTCAGGATATTTTAAACATTTCTATATATTTCTTAAGGATGAATCTCACAATTTGAAAAATGTGAAAACTGCAAGGACACAAGCAGGAGTACAGATTTTAAAGGTATGGCTAAATTCAATTAGGTTTGCAAAGTTTGTCCACTATTGAAAGCACGCTAAAGAAATGACTGACTTGATCATTATGCAGATTATTATCATGATGCTTATAGTGTTTAGCTGCCTCAGTGGGCACAACCGCAATTGAGCTCTTTCTCAAAATTCAACTGACATGTTTTGTTTATTTTCACATATATGACCTATATGCCTGGGAAATTGTTCTCATATATTTTGCATGTGAGATAATACCACAATTTAGCGAAAGTTTTTATTTTTGTCAACCCACTTGAAATTCAAATATTGTTTTATGCAGAAAGCGAGAAGAGTGATCTTGCTGTCAGGAACCCCAGCCTTGTCCAGACCCAGTGAGCTCTACACTCAGATATCAGCTGTTGACCCAAAAGCTTTCCCATCCTTCCGGGAATTTGGTCTACGCTACTGTGAAGGAAGAGAGGTAACTTATCTTATAACAATATGTCATTTTGTTTTTGTGATTAATTTTTCCTGTATATCGCATTAGGAATCCCAATAAACGGCTTCATGTGGAAACATAAAGAGTGTCAGTTTATTATATTTACTGAGGGCATTGATTTATTTTCTAGTAAATGTTTGGTCACTGAGGTAGCATGCATGTGTATTATCTCAAAAATAGAACAGTCGGTTGGAGGAGACCTGTGTCTATTATTCTTGTTGTCTCGGGCATGGAATATAAAATATTTCTAATCAGGATCTGGGGCCTAATACTTCTTGGGTATCGTCCTGTGGTCCTCCCTATCTGCCCATCACGCACAGGACGCTGACCCTATAACAGCAGCCTGTTCTGGTTCAATGCTTGCCAAATGCAGTACCGGGCAATATTATAAGCAATGCACTTTATTATTGAACAGACATCATTGTTGCATAATTTGTATCACTAATAGATATTGATACTATGTGGTAAATAAATTGTTTTATGTGTTACATTTTTTATCAGTAGTAATCAGATATGTTTTTGGTTAAAGATGCCATGGGGTTGGGATTTCACTGGCTCATCAAATCTCACAGAGTTGCAAATCTTGCTTGAAGAACACATCATGATTAGGTTTGTTATTTTACACTACTCATCGATATATATAAAAAAATGATCATCCACTGAAGTGTGATAGGATGTTTTGATATGATTCAGGTTCTTATAAACAATTTTTAAGTTTTGTTGAAATTACGAAAAAAAAATGAGATTAGTATTTATATATTAGCTTCATTTGATTCTGTTCAACTTCTAACAGACATTCTATTTTTTCAATACTTAGTTGATTGTTTTCTTTATTTGTTATTATTCTATATATGATTTGGTATGTTTTTGTCGAACTTCATATTGACTTTTTTCTTGAAAGACGTTTGAAAAGTCATGTGCTCAGCCAACTACCAAGCAAAAGCAGGGAAGCTATTGTTCTTGATCCTAATTCTGTGAAAGTCAACAAAGTGATGAAAGCGTCACATCAGCTTGTTGATAAAATGAAGGTCAGTGAATATATTACTAAAGCTATCATGACTACTGTCAGTTTAACCCTTTAGCCACCAAGTTATCCTTTTTAAATTTTTACGCTTCGTCTCAATCATATTTGTTTATTTGAGACCAAACATTTACAAATGTTGATGTTTAAAAGCCTTTCAAGCCTAATTTACCATAGTCATCTTCATCCACTACAAGCCTTGAATTGCTGTCTCAATTCTCGACTGCAATTCTCGACTTGAAGTGGATGAAGATGACTTGAAGTGGGTGGCAAATTAAAGAAAATTACCTTGTGCTGGTAAGACAGTTTTATGGCAATTTTCCTTCAAAAACCCTGGTAGGATTTTTTCTTGATGTTGATTAAAGCTGTATTTTTTGTGTTTTTAAAAATCATCAAGAAAACTTTTATTTTGTTTATTGTGTTTGTTTTCTGTAGGGTAGTGACAGAAGAAGTGCTCTTTTAGAATATTTTCATGAGACTGGTGCTGCCAAGATACCAGCTGTCAGGTATGATTCCAAAGATAAATTGTATAAACACGCCAAATGGCTGCCCACATTTGTTGTCATAATGCGGAGCTGGAATGTACAATAAACTTTGCATCCAGGTTGATCATGCCTAATCCTTACTTATATTTTATCTCTGTAACCTTGATCTTTTTTTTTAAATTTGCTACTTGACATCTGTCCATAATTTGGCTATAATAATTTATAATTGATGGGATGAGAAAAATAATTATTTGATATTTTATCTTTTCATGGAGTCTTTGATATTAAATTAATTTTCTTGGGACAAAGCTACTGAGCCATTTGTGAAACTCATTATTATTTTTCGTTGGACCCAAATTGACCCTGAATTAATATCTAGGTCACGGAATACAGCTATTAAAATTTGTTTGATATGCAATATCTTTGAAACCATTAGAGCTAGAGTCCTCATAGATGTGTGCAGATGTTTGAAGATAAATGAACTTGACTTTCTTTTGAGGCGTATTTATTATTTGTGACTTATTATGTTAAATTTAGAGAATATTTGCTGGAACTTCTTGACTCTGGTCGAAAATTACTGGTCTTTGCTCATCATCGGGAAATGCTGGACGCCATAGAAGAAGCTGTTTCAAAAAAGGTGAATAATTAAATGTTTGTCATGAATATCCAATCAAAAATTCCTGTTAATAAGGTAAAAATTTACCTTTTTCTCATTCATATAAAAGTTGTAGCTGCTGGATATTGAGAGTTGGTCGTGCTGGGAAATCAGTGTACTGGTTATACATCCCCAGTAAACAAAAACATTTGTATAACATTTATACAATGCTGGCCCAAGGTCTTTGACATTGGTACAATTTTGTTCTGGTTACTGCGTTGTGTATGTGATTCATTCACTTGTATTCCTCAGCCTGGCCTTCTCAATGGTCATCTACATTGTACCTTCATTGACGCGATGGCTTTGCTCCTGATGTACATTTAATGGTCTTCTCAATTCACAGTATACTGGTGTAGATCTGACCTTGGTTTCAATAGTTGCAGTTGGGTCAGCATCAGACCTTATCTTTATAATAAGAAGAGGTCAGGAAGCAGGAAACAACTTATTACCATCTTATTGCCATGCTCACACTGCCTCCTAGATAAAGGATCTTAAACTGTACAATTTCCAATGATGTTGCTGACCTCACATGCTTTTCATGGCAATTTTTTCCCGATACAAATATCAGTCCATCAGCTAGTAAGAAGCTAAGATGATAATTAGCCTACTACATGTACATTAAAACCCTTGTGTTGCTGAATTGTTTGTTTCTATTTTTCATTCATTGAAGCTGCAATTGCTAACGCAATTTGCAGCTTCAAATGATGAAAAATATGTTTAATAAAATAAACATATCGTAAATTGTGTTATTTGATGAACTGAGGAGGATCTATCACAAACAAATTTATTTATTTTAGTGACATTTCATTTTGCTTCCAACATCGTATACTCATATGCTCAGAAACGTACATCTATACATTATTCTGCTATGCTGAGGCAAAAGGCAGTATCTGCTTACTTGTAAAGTAAGCAGATAATGCCTTTGCACAGCAGAATACATGCCTAGCAGGTGAGCAGTTAACCCTTTAACCGCCAAATTATTCAATCTGAATTTTCACCCACTTGAAGTTGTGTCTCGCTGACGCGATCCACACCTTCAAGTGAGTGAAAATTATTCAGATTTGACAAACTGGAGGTCAACTGTTTCCAAATTCCTGATTGATGTCACATTTTATATTTGACATAATTAAAAGGTGGTACTTGATGTGCTAATAAAAAATGAAAACCCGAATATATGCGGCACCGGAGGTTAGAGGGTTAATGAAGCATACTTACTGTACATATTTTTCTTGCAGAAGCACCAGTTTATCAGGATTGATGGGAGGACTGGACCTGAACTGAGAAGCTACATGGTGAACCGGTTCCAGGATGATGAAGAAGTCAAGCTAGCCCTTCTGTCTATCACTGCTGCTAATGCCGGAATCAATCTCACAGCAGCATCATTGGTTGTGTTTGCAGAACTATTCTGGAATCCAGGGGTTTGTGAATTTCATGTTGTAAAATCTTGTATAATTGCATCCTTTGGAATTGAAATTATTCAAATTTTACAATCACATTTCCCACGATATGGAGATGTGCATGTGATTAGCTCCCGCCGTCACCGTAGGTGAGCGAAGGGAGCTATGGATTCTACCTCCGTTTTTTTTTGGCCTCTTCTTTTGCCTATAACTTTGTGAGAAAATAAGCTAGGATAACAATTTTTGGTATGTGGGTTACTTCCAGGTGGCTAATGGACGGGTTAAAATATTTTAAATCTGAATTCAATACGCAAGGTTGCAGAGGAGAAAATGATGATGTGACGGCGTTGGGCCGTTGGGCCGTCCGTAAACAATTCGTTTCCGGAGCATATCTCTGAAAGTACTTGTCCGATTGTCTTCAAATTTTACACACAACACCCCTAGGGGGTCTAGTTGTGCCTTTTGGGGTATTTGAACTTTGACCTACTTCTGGTTCAGAACTATGACCTATTTAGACGTTTTGACGCGCACTTCGTTTCCGGAGCAGATCTCGAAAAGTACTGGGCCGATGACAGTCATATTGCACATACATGTTCTCTAAGGTCCCTAGTTGTGCCTTTTCAGGTTTTTGGACCTTGACCTTAAAGTTGACCCAGCACTTTGACCTAATTTATAACATCGGTAAATCCGACTGAAAGATTTTGCGGAATATCATGAAAACCGCTCAAGATAGCTACACCATTACTATAAAACAAATTGTGAGGTTTCAGGAGAGGATGCATCTTGAAAAATTTCAAGTCGATAAAATTAAAAATGGCCGCCTATCGGCCATTATTCACCTCGACAGGCCTGATATTGCGGAATATTATGAAAACCGCTCAAGATAGCTACACCATTAATATCAAATAAATTGTAAGGTTTCAGGAGAGGATGCATCCTGAAAAATTTGAAGTTGATAAAATTCAAAATGGCCGCCTATCAGCCATTATTCACCTCGACAGGCCTGATATTGTGGAATATCATGAAAACCGCTCAAGATATCTACACCATTACTATAAAACAAATTGTAAGGCTTCAGGAGAGGATGTATTTTGAAAAAAATCATTTTGTCAAAGTTCAAAATGGCCGCCAATCAGCCATTATTCACTTTCACATGGCCGTTATTTGATAAACCGTGCTAGATGGCTACACCATTACTATAAAACAAAATGTGTGATTTCAGGAGAGGATGCATCTTGAAAAAATTTGACTCGATAAAATTCAAAATGGCCGCTTATCGGCCATTATTCACTTTCACATGGCCGTTATTTGGTCAACCGTGCTAGATGGCTAGACCATTACTGTAAAACGAAATGTGAGATTTCAGATGAGGATGCATCTTGAAAAAAATTGACTTGATCAAATTTAAAATGGCCGCCTTTTCGGCCATTATTCATTTTCACATGGCTGATATTTGGTAAACCGTGCTAGATGGCTAGACCATTACCTGATTACTATAAAACAAAGTGTGAGTTTTAGGGGGAGGATGCACCCTGAAAATTTTCAACTTCTGAATTCAAAATGGCCGACAATCAGCATTATTTACCTCGATAGGTCTGATATCAAGTAAGCCGTGCTAGATAGCTAGACCATTACTATAAAACAAAATGTGACGTTTCGAGAGAGGATGCCTTTTATAAACTTTCGACTCAATCGAATTCAAAATGGCCGCCTATCGTCCACTATTTACTTTCACATTGCTGATATTTGGTAAACCGTGTTAGATAGCTGGACCATTACTATAATACAAAATGTGAGATTATAAGAAAGGATGCATCTTGAAAAAAATTGACTCGATCAAATTCAAAATGGCCGCCTATCGGCCATTATTCACTTTCACATAGCCGGTTTTTAGTAACTGTACTAGATGGCTAGACCATTACTATAAAACAAAATGTGGGATTTCAGGAGAGGATGCATCTTTAAAAATTTTGACTTGATCAAATTCAAAATGGCCTCCTATCGGCCATTATTCACTTTCACATGGGCGATATTTGGTAAACCGTGCTAGATGGCTAGACCATTACTATAGAATGAAATGTGAGATTTCAGCTGAGGATGCATCTTGGAAAATTTTGACTTGATCAAATTCAAAATGGCCGCCTTTAGGCCATTATTCACTTTCACATGGCCGATATTTGGTAAACCATGCTAGATAGCTAGACGATTACTATAGAATGACATGTGAGATTTCAGCTGAGGATGCATCTTGAAAAATTCTGACTCGATCAAATTCAAAATGGCCCCCTATCGGCCTTTATTTACTTTCACATGCCCAATATTTTGCAAACTGTGTTAGATGTTAGTCCATTACTATAAAACAAATTTGAGGTTTCGGGGGAGGATGCACCCTAAGTTTTTAACTAATTTATATCGAATTCAAAATGACCGTAAATCAGCTATTAGTTAACTCGATTGGCCTGATATCGGGTAAACCATGCCAGATAGGTAGACCATTACTGGGATACTGATTAGGATCATTAATTTCAATGGAGGTTTGCAATCTCTGACAGACTGTCTAGTTCTTATCTTACTCTTAGACTGGGCTTCTTAGACCTAGTTGTCTTGCGTCTTGATTTTTGACTAGGACTACATTAATAACCCTATACAAAATTGCTTAAATCAAATTCTAATTCGTCGCGGGAGCTCCTGGACTTATGTAGTCTTGTTTTTTAAGGTTTTATGGAAATTCAAAATGGCCGCCATGCATGAATTTCATAATTTTTTGTGGGCGCAAAAACTCAAAAATTGAAATAATGTGCAGGTGATCTTACTGAAATTTAAAATGGCCACCACAAATCGACTTTTTAAATATTTGTGATCACAAAAGACTCTAACCTAATTTATGGCGGGGGATGATATGGGACTTCAGTCCTCTTGTTTTTTGTAAGCATGCAATAGTCATTGTGAGATTTCTATTACTTTCTCAACATATTGAATTTGAAAATTACCGAAATTGGTTCTAACATGCAACTACTGGTACAAATAATAAGGAAATTGTCATTCACTTATAATTGTGTATTTATGTATAGACACAAATCAGGTCATTCAGAATAAATTATTTAACACTTCAATGATAAATCAGTCTTATATTCAAGTACCATAGTGCTAGCCATTTGATAAGGTATAAACAGAAAACTGTTAGTGATGTAATGTCTACCGGGTAATTACAATTAGGGAAAAATTGTATGTGAGAATTATAATAAAATAAACTGATCAAAATAGAATTTTAGCAGGGCTAGAAATAAGAGCGTTCTGTTTGTGCAGGACAACTAAATCACAAGACGGACAACCCATATTGCTCTGATGGTTGTCCGTCCGGTCAACCACAGATTTTCATCCAACAGTGACAGGAACAGTCACTGACTGTGAGCCATAACTACTACTAGTCTAGCTTATGGCTATGCCCAACCAAATTTTGACCATCATTTTTTGGCTGTCATTTTTTGGCTAAACATTAATAAATTGTTGTCATGATCGAAATTAAAGTTTAACTTCTGTTCTCATTTTTGGACAGACAACTTAAAATTGTGGCGGACAACCAAAATATTCAGCGGACAACCAACATTTTGAACCTTATTTCCAGCCCTGTTTAGTAACATTAAACTTCCATGGTGGATAGGATTGCTACTTGGGATAGATAGATTAATGGAAGGAAATTGACAAGGAATATTTATAGTCTTCCAATTTTGCTCATTTTTCATCAGAGTAAACAAATAAATATTGTTGATCTGGCTCTTTCATTCGTTTTATCACTCATTTAATAGACATAATCTGACAAGACCTCTCTTATAGTGGTTAGTGTAGAAATGTACTCTCACCATCTTCACTATCATGTTGGCTCAGTAACCAAGAAAGATCAGTACAAAGTAAATTTGTTGGATACTTGTGATATTTCCCTATCTCTGAGCTGACAGTAATATTTTGTGTTTCAGATATTGGTTCAAGCAGAAGATCGAGTACATCGGATTGGTCAGCAAGACTGTGTGAATGTCCAGTACTTACTAGCCACTGGCACTGCCGATGATTATGTCTGGTAAAGTTTATCATTTGTTTAACCCTTTCAGGCCTGAATTTACCATTGTCATCTTCATCCACTACAAGCCGCGAATTGCTGTCGCAATTCTCGACTTGTAGTGGATGAAGATGACTTGATGTGGTTTAAAAATTAAAGAAAATTACCACGTAGTGTTAAACAAGTTTCATGGAAATTTTCAGTCTAAAACCTTCAGTTTTAGGAAAATTAAGTATGTTTTCAGGGATGTAAAATGATGCTTTAATGCATCGTGAGGGCTTAAAGGGTTAACCTGCGTGCTGCTGGGACTGTATAGATTCGTTTCCAAGCCTAAAACACCACTGAAAAAAAAATGTTACAGCACAGGGATCGACTTTAGACGTCAGAATCTAACGTCTGTCTAATGTCTGTCCCCACACTGTAATAATTTATATATTTGTACTGCCATAGGTATTGAAATGAAGCTAAAAGTGCTAACTAAGACATTTATGATTATTTCAAATTGAAAAAAAATTCTTTGGTCCCCATGGTTTATACAAAAATAATTCAGCGCTTTTGGGTTAATAAACTAGTTTGTGGAAGATGCTCAATTAAGCATATAATTCAATTCAGGCAATGTACAGTTAAAAAAGTTGTATCTTCGTCATTTGAAGTTGCAAATTGCGTGAGCGATTCCAGCTTTAACCCTTGTCCTTCTTCTCCTGTATACATACAGTTTCAAGCATGGTGTTTGTGGTAGATGCTCAGTTAATCCAATAAGTCAACATTGGAGATGTCTATTTTTCCTTTATATAAATATTTTTTCGTCATTTGAAGATGGAAATTGCGTTAGCAATTTCAGCTTCAAATGAATGAAAAATAGCAGTACAAGGGTTAATGTGATGCTTTATTTCTGATTTATTCTTTTGCATTTTTGTCCAGATGAAATTGGGATTGATAATTAAATGTTATTCTTGAGCTTAAGTAAAGGAGAAATATTTCAGTTTTACAATTAAAATCTTAGAAATAATATTGCTTTTGATGGTCTCCCTGGTATAATACATTAGACACCATGGGACCATGAGCAACCTTACAAAAAGAAAATGGAGAAAAAGGAAGAAAAGTGGGAAAATATTTTATTCCAAAGAAAAAAATTATTTTCATCTCAAAATATTTTCTCAGGAAAAAAAAAAAAAATTTCTTTGAAAGAAAGTATTTTTCCTCTTCAGGCCACTTTTCTTCCTTTTTCTCCATTTTCTTTTTGCAAGGTAGCACATGACGCCTACTGTATATAATGATTAATCGATCATTTGTGTGGACCACTGTATAGTAATATTTAATTACTAGTAATATGTTTGAAATGTATATGTAATCAAATTATTACTCCAAAGGTTAGGTAATTTCAGTGTCTATTATTTTAGTTAATTACACTAAGTTATATTTCAAGACATTAAAAGCATTGAACCAAATATATTGTTGAGACATATAACTGTTTCCTACATCATATTGTATTCTACATCAACTTGCTTTCCAGGCCCCTGGTGCAAAAAAAGCTAGATGTACTTGGAAAAGCTGGCTTGGGAAACAAAGATGATTTTGCTAAAACTGATATATCATTCAGAAAAGTAAGTCATATGAAATAATTTGAAAACAAATCTGGTTTTAAGCATCATGTTTTTTCAGTTTTTTTCAATGATGATATTAGGTTTGTAAAGTTTGTGTATTGTATGTTGTGGAAAAGGCTGTTGGTGTGGCAATCCTGTATCTCCATATTTTTTCACCATCTTAGGTTTACATAATCTGTCACTTAAAATGTTTGTTTTTTTAAGTTTCAAGATCCAAAGCAGAAAGACCTTTATGCCTATTTTGAAGACTCTTTTATCGAGGATGATACAAGTATACCTATGGAAGAGCTCATGGCACCAGGGAATGAAATTGAAATCCCACCTACTCTCCCTTCCACTAGTGTGACATCAGGTAGTAAACTTATTTTCAAATTACTGTATACCCCAGTTTATTCGTGTTCCATTTAGTTTGGCAACTTTGGGGATCGGGCATTTTATTATGGTCACTAATTATTCACAGGTGTTTAACACTAGTGTCAAACTCAATAAATTTTATGGACGCTAAAATTGCCTTGAACTGATTTTGTGAAATATTATGAACACTAAGTTAATGGGGTAAACAGTATCAAGCTCAAAGAACCTAATTGCAGAAATACTGTTGTCAGCTAGACTGAAATATACCAAATAAGAAGATTGTATTATAAGCATTATAAGTATGAGCTTGGCAATCAAACCTAAACTGTATTACCGGGTATAAGCATTATAAGTGTGAGCTTGGCAATCAAACGTAAACTTTAGCTTCTGTTTGAACCAGGTAGCATCTTAACCCTGGTCCTACTGGATTGTTTCAAACTGATTTTTTCGTCATTAGCAATTTCCAGCTTTAAATGACGAAAAATATTTATATTTTCGGTATCTTCTAAATTGAGTTACTTGACTGACTGAGCATCTATCACAAACTATATTATCCATTTCAGTGATATATTATTTGGCTTAATATCTGCTTGAAACTGTATATATACGGGTCTAGCGGGGAAAGGGTTAATAAGTAAAATGATGTATTCTTAGTATCAAGGCAATACTCTGATTTTCAACACTCTTATTGTTTCAAAGTACAGTGTAAATATGCTCGCAATGAAGAATGGTTGGCAAAGACATTACAAATCGAGCTTGATTATAAAACAAAATATCCGGGCTCACGCAAGGATAAACAAACAATGAGAAATTTTGCTGCAATAAAATACAAAATGGCCGACTGGCAACCATTTTATTTATTATTTCTCATTATCTCTGAAACTGTGTATGATAGCCATACTAGTAGCAATAATATAAAATATGCTATCAAGTGTTTGACAAGCATAACCCGTGACACAGTTTGCAAATAATACATCTCAAATGGCCAACTGGGGCCCATTACTTTTTAATTTTGAAAGATGAGCTAATGTGATTGAAGTTCAGCATCGTCAGCGTCTGAGATTGTGTCAGTATCCCCGCCAGCATTAACATTTCCTTGTGGGTGCGATAACTTTAAAAAATTGTCATGTATCCTGCTAATAACAAGTTCTCAGACAAGTTCAATAATGGCGGCGGGCAATTGTCGAGTGTGCTCTTTTGCTTATTTGATTTTTCTCAGAAACCTAGCATAATTTGGGTATTGATTCATTATTACTACAAAAGAAATTGTCCTGTGCTACACAGGGATAGACTATAGATATTTTGCAGATATATAGTCTAAAAGGACAACTGACTGGCGCTAAGAGAGGATTGAGTGTATTTCTGTGCTCATTCTCAACAACTTTTTTTTAGGTTGTTTTTATGTTGCTGATATCAAAATAACTACTTCCGGCAAACATGGTACATTCAACCAATGCTGTATCAATGTTGGGCAACCATCTGCGATGCTGTCCCAACATTAACCCAGCATTGTTTGAATGTACCATGTTTCCGGAGTTATTGTATCCATGTCAATTGGTATTCGTTGGATTTGAAATTTCTACTGAAAATCAAAGTTAGTGTTGTGTGATGTCATTATTTTCATGAATGGTAACCCTGTTTATTGTATATTATATGTGTGATGTCCTTATTTCATGAAGGTTAACCCTTTGCCTGCTGACCAAGACTATAGTCATGTTTTATCTGTTTTATCAGTGATTAAATCACAGTTATTGAGAATGAAATCAGTATTTAGATTTGCAATTGTTTCGTGTCAATTGAATATCTGTAATTTTCAGCCACTTGAAATTATGGGTCGCGGTAGCGAGACACAATTTTAAGTGGCTGAAAATTATAATTCTTTAATTTAGCAGGCTGAGGGTTAACCCTGTTTATTGTATATTTCACAGGTCAGCGAGGTCAGAGCAGCATGTTTCAGTATTTGAAGCCATGTATCCCAGAGCCCGAGGTATCACATAACCCAGTAGAAGAAGCTGGGGATTCTGATTGGCTGGGGGATATTATTGAGCCATGGGACGATGAACAAGACCCCAGTGCACCTTGGCCGAAAAAACAACGAAAATTCTAACCATATTTATCATCAAACAAACAGTAATGAATCTGTGCCTTAAAAAACTACAAAGTCATGACTACAAAATATTTTGTCACCTTGATATTAAAAGTATCATAACGATACAGCCTTCGAATGTTTTTAATATTGTATTATTTTATTAAAACCTATACAGATCTCTTCTTAAAAGTCACCATGTTCCCAAAAACAAACACTGTTCATATTGATAGCTGCTTGTTGTCCCTTTTCTATTGGAGGTTTACCGGGTTTTTTTTCAAGTACACTTTTTTTAGTGATGGTGCTGTCTCATGGTGAGTGCTCAATCTACTGATAAAGCTAACTATCAAATTCGTGGAAGTATATTAAACATTTTATTTATTTTGTGTTCATTTACCATGTTCATGCCATAGTATTGCTGGGGGGAGGGGTACTATGTAGGTGGTGAAATCAAATAAGAAAAGTGTTTATATTGCGGGCATTGGACACTTTTCGAAGATCCCTTAGTCACTCAATGGTTCTTTGGTATTTATCTCAAGATTCTCCAATTTTTACTTGGTACTTTTATAATATGACAAATTGTATTTTCCCATTAGATGCCAAACTCATCTTTAGTATTTTACTTGCTGTGCCGAATTGTTCTGCATTAGAAGACAAATTGTTGTTCTGTATTGTATGAAGATGCAATTTTTTACTGAAAATGCTATTTTTCTTGGTTTTTCGTTTTAATTGAGAAATAAGAGGTTGTTCTTTTTATTATTCATGAAGAGAATGTGAATTGCACTCGGATCTGATACAATACCTAAGTTAAAGAAACCTGTGTGGACATCATGCAGATATTGCCCCCTTGGAGTTAGAAGGTGCTTGATTGCCACTTTACTAAGTGACAGTTTAGCACCTTCTAACTCCAAGGGGACGAGATATACACTTTAGTGTAAAAGATCGTTTATATATATGTAATGTACTCATTTGAGTTGTGGGTTTGTTTTCTGTTCAACTCATTTTATTCGCTATCATGCAGAGTTCTGTACATATTCTGTTCATTCTAATATATTTCATTACACACTATCAAGTGCTAAATAATTAATGCTTAATGTAGTTTTGCCTCCCTATCTATGTAACTTCAAACTTTCTTGTATTGGTATTATGTGAATATCTGTATTGCCATTATGGAATTTTCAGCTTTTAATGAATTAAATATACTAGACTTCATTTACTATCTACATCAGCACATTGTTCTAGAGCAGCAGTTTGATGTGCTTAGAGCGGTAACCCTTTGAGCCACAAACTAGACGACAATAATGTTTTAAACATTCTATTAGCACCTAAATTATAATTAAATAGCATAGCGTTTAAAAGGTTTTGATGTGATATAAAAATCTTATTTAGCACTTGAAAGGTTAGCGCCTTACATCGTTCTTTGTATATTTTGTTAAGATACATATCTAAAACTGTAGATACGTTTTCTGTTATTTGTTTTGTTTTTAGATCTATCACCATATCTTTTTCAATAGAGATTTGAAAATGTGTTCAGTATACTTCATTATTATATTACTTGTTCAACAATTATGCAAATTGTTATGATATGCTCAAACAATAAACACTTAAAAAGTGAATGTGCTTTGGGCTTGTTCTTCTTACAAAATAAAAACTCCCAGATGGAATAAAATGTGTTGCTAAATTCCTTCTCCCACTTGAACAGATGTGTAATTTTAATATTAGCAATTCCCGCACATGCTTTTGTTAGTGTGTAGGCTACAGGACATATACATGTAACTGGGGGAAAGGCATCCTGAGCCATCAAGTTACGTGGGGTTTGCTTTACGATGATGCAGACGGGTCTGGACAAGATGGGGGGGGGGGGAGGGAAAGGCGTTAAATAAAAATCTGTTTAATTTAGGCCTCCAGATTTTACTACTTTAAAATCATATTTTCGCTCTGCAAAATGGCAAACAGTCGTATAATTATCATCTCATAAACCTGATTAACCTTTTCAAAAGCAATGCCAATATGATCATTTCTGTGCTACGGTGGTCCTAAATTCAAAACTGAGCATATGTGTCGTCCAGTATTCCACGTAATTGTACATGTTTATGATAGGCCTACAATACTGATAGTGGATACTGCATCATCATCATGTAGAAATTGCAGGCTTGCAGCCTGTAAGTCCGTCTTCACTCGTTTGATTTATTACTCACTTTGTTAAATACTAACTTTTTAGCAGTTTTACACTTGTTTTTGTTGTATGTGAGACCCCATGTGTTTTTATTAGCATTTTCTGCTGATCTATTAAAAATCAGATTCACAGTTGCATTGGCTGCATCTATATCTGCATCTATATCTGTACACTCGACAATAGCCTGCCGCCATTATTAATATTTAAAGTTATTGCGCCCACAAGGTCAAATTATTGACGTAAAATGCGAAAAGTCACAATAGATCGGCCATTTTGAATTTTTTTCAGCTATTATTGAACTTGTCCGAGAACTGGTTAGTTGTATCATAGATAACAAATTTGGAAAGGAAAAATGAACAACTTTTCCAAGTTTTCGCGCCCACAAGTAAATGTTAACGCCGACGCCGAACTTCTAATTACAATAGCCCACCTTTTTCAATTAAAATTTAAAAAGGCGGGCTAAGAATGAAAATTCGCGAATTCTAAACTTGGTGAAAAATTCCAAAATTAGAAATTCGCCAAGATTTAAACACTCGAAAATTACCAGAATTACAGTACAATTATTTCTCCCCATGAAGGATATGAATTTCAGGGTGTTTGGCGGAGGTCATCACCACGCCACAAAATATTCCTTTTCAGATTACTTCCAAACTATTTCTAGTGTGTACGAAATACAATAAGCCTTGTAGTGACAGCGAATTTTCACGTGGTTACTGCATGCACTTACGCACAGAGTGGAATTAGTATAAAATACTGATGAAAATACTTGTTCGACAATATAAAGTAGACCTAATATGGACACATTACAACAGTGACGAGATAATACCATTTATTTATCAGTAATTCTATCGAAAAAATAACAACATGATCTCTTGCTAGAAAATACAAAACGGTGTTTCTACAATTCACAATAAGTCAGGACCTAGTTTTAAACACGACTAATGTAGCAGCGATTCTAATAATCTAACTACATAAAACGTGTGATTATTATCAATTATAATATTAACATTATATCAAAGATTACCAGAATGATTTGATCACGATTATTTCAGACTGATGGCAATAGTTCTCCGGGTATTTCTCATCTAACGATAAAAAAGTGGTATATTAACCTTTTTACCGCCGGTGCAGCATATATTCAGATTTTCAACTTGGAGACAGAGTCTCCAAGTTTTTAGTTTGACTTTAAAGAGATAGTTGTGTTGGCATATTTTTATTTGTTTAGATAGCTGGTTTTGATTGTTCGATGGCGTCGTTTTTGAAATAACCTAATATATGACGAAAAGTAAGTGATTCACAATAACCAATTATGGTTGTGTTATTCTAAAATCAGTTATTAAAGTCTGTTTCACCAGATCCTGGGAGTAGCCTTTCAATTTGCTCGGTCGTTGTTTTAAATTTTTTGAACAATTTTTTTCTTGGATCATTTTTTCATCTTCCCCTAACATCCCTGAAAATTTGGTGCTATTTTGTTGTGTATTTTGGAAGTTAAACCATTTGGCATGTAATAGAATTCTTGTTCCACGGTAATGGTGCTGAAGAGAGCTGTAATTGTGAAAATGTATTACCTGCAAAATGGTCTAACTTCGCTAATACAGAGTAAAAAATCCACGAAATTTTCAGGGATGTTGGGGGAAGATGAAAAAAAGATCAGAGGAAAATTTTGTTAAAAAATTTTAAAAAGCGACTGAGCAAATTGGAAAAAGGCTACTCCCAGGATCTGGTGAAACAGACTATAGTTTTAGTTTTATATGATCAAATGAAATCACTTCGACCTAAGTGAAGTAGCATACATGATAAACCAAGTGATCCAGTCTGTTATAAATGAATTTATTATGATGATTTCAAATTAACCAACACACTCTGAATTGGCATATTAAAATGTGTTTTAAGCTACGGCACGAAGCCGGAGTAACCCGATATTAACGAACTGAAAAGATGATAACAATTGTGCCAAGTCACCTCATTAAAATGAATGCAACAATTTTGTCTAAAAAAAAGAGCTATCATGGCGGAACAGGGTTTACAGTGTAGGCCTACTACACAAATGGGACAATGTTTGCTGCACAAGATCAGGTCATAGATCTAAGATGTGCATCACAGCTGATACTGGTTCACGTGAGGTAGTGTGGTCCATACATAGGCCCCAATATCGACCTATAACATATGTTGATACATATGCAAACATGTATCTATGCGGTACCTTGGTTGATGCACATTTGCAAGGGTTTGGTAGACAGTCCTTCTGGTAAAGAAGCACAACGATACCACTCATGTGATCTCAAGCAATATCTGAGGAACGGCAGCGTGGCATCGCAGTGAGCTCCGTTAGCTGGCAAACTAGACGACAGTCCAGATAAGCTAGATTTCCTGGGCATCACAAAAAGTGACTGTTTAGATTGATCACACACTGTCAGCCATTGATCTGCAGGATCTAGACAGGCGGGATATCTCACCCCAACTGTAGGGTTTACCATGGACTCTCCTGACTGGAGCACTGTGGTCGCATCCTGCCACATATAAGTCTTCACATTGAAAACTTTGAGAGAAACACCACTGATGGTCCTCAGATAAAGCAGGTAGACATTGTTTTGTAGTTGAGTAATGTCACGGATTTCTGCTGCAACAAATCTCACTGGTTCTTGCGAAATGACGTGGCTTCCCGTGTTAAGATTCACAGATTGAACCACACCGTCTTCAAACCCGTAGAAATGGAGAACATTGGATTCGGCCACCACCAGCTCGTGTCGTCCCAGGAAGCACGTGGACACTATCTCCCACTGATCTAAGCCGCTGTTATAACGTTTAATATGGTTTCTACAGTATGCATACACTGAACCATCTGTTGAGATTAGGCGACAAGAAGTCTGTACGCCTGTGTCACCGTTCGGGTCTGGTACCGAGCATGTTTTCCAGGTAAATGTGTCCATGTCAAACTTGTGAAAACAAATAATCTCTGCAGGTTCTACTGCTTCAGGATACACGTTCTGAATGGAGACATACACCAGCCCACCAGCGCTGAGAAGACGCACGTATTTCTCCCCGGGTTCCGCCAAGTTGTGTGGCGGAGGTTGAAGAGAATGCCATTTGTCATGATGTGGGATGTAGCACCAAAAATAGTCAAGCCCAGACAATAAATATATGATAGTATCTG
Organism: Flabesymbios commensalis; assembly: GCA_964017125.1. Taxonomy (NCBI): domain Eukaryota; kingdom Metazoa; phylum Annelida; class Polychaeta; order Terebellida; family Flabelligeridae; genus Flabesymbios; species Flabesymbios commensalis. The sequence continues at coordinate 43,619,397 of OZ024910.1, read as the reverse complement.
ACTTGCTGCACCTTGGTTTGACATTCAGATAAGTGTTCAGCCCAGACAAAGCATTATTTTGTACAATTTGATACTGCATTGCTTCAGATATAACAGTCTGACAATACTGAGAGTTTTTCATCAGATAATGAGGTACAACACTAGATATGAGAGACGATGGCTGTATCAAAGCAAAGCGAACATCAGACATTAATTCCTCGACGTGATTTTGTCTGGAATCTTGATCAAACAGCACCCATGCCACCGCTAAACACCAAAAGGCAAATTCATCGCTATGCTCTTGACATTCACATCTCAATAATTCCTTCATGTCGTCTTTTGTCAATTCTGAAAAGTCATTCACTTGTGACATTTTATTAAAATTCTGGCATATTTTTTTTCTTGATGTATTTTTCAGATCAAATAGATTATAGACGGTGGATGATTTCCAGATTCTGAGTAGTTCACTGTAGGCTGATGTGGACTCTGAGATATCAGTCATATATTGTGAGCAGAGTTGTCTGATACTTGTCATCATAGTGTGGTCAGAAGCGGACAATATACTGTAAACATTACTGGGGTTGATGCTGATTTGTCCAGTGTATATAAAATCCAGTATTGCTGCAAGCCCTTCCTGGGACACGGAGTAAAGTGTGACGCTGTTGTTACGACTTTCAGAAAAGTTATATTTCTGGAACATGCCCCTGAAGTAAGGTGAAGAAGCAGCAAGCAGTGAACGGTGGGCAGTGAAGTTCTCCCCTTCGCAGCTACGCAGTGTGACGTCGCACATCAGGCCAGCCTCTCTCTGCGCGTTCAGAGCCATGGCCTCCGCTTTGTTCTCACATGAATTGTTTCCTGATGAAATTCCAGACATCCTGCGTAAATTTTGCAAGGATGTCACTTGGCTTACTGTCCTATTTTTCAGGGCGTAGTCCCGATCATCCCTGAGATCGTCAAACTGTCAAATTAACAGCTGTTCGTTTGTTATTGTTTTGGTCTGGTTTGTGTACAGTCAGGTGTGACGTCATATGTGGGATATTTCTATTATTGCGAATACTAGGCACAACAACGACCTGTATCCATCATACATGTCATACAAAGTGCAAAACGTTTCAATCTCATTCTGTAAAACTAGAAGATGATGTAGCGTTGCCTATATTTTACGTGTCACCACAGAACGCTCTGATGAGATATAGGCCCACACGAGAAAGCAAAAGTCGGCCTCAACGTAAACGTGTCCCGAAAAAAAGGCCTAGTGGAGAGCGAGAGCCTAAATATCCTGAAGAAGGGTCGTACCACCAGATGGCCCATATAGACTCGCTCTTGCCTGATAGTTTAGAGATGGACTACTAACAGTTTGACCTACCTAGGTTAAAATTGCGTATAATAAGCATTTCTTGTCTCATTTGTGGTGAAATTATTCCATCAAAATTATAATGTTCTACGAGCTTTCACTGGAAATCACCCACATAAAAAATTATAGCACAACCCCAGCTTGACCCTCAATTAATATCAGGTAATAATTGTAATTCTCCTTCACATTGGAGTTGCGCCAGTAAACTCACTCCTCTAGAGGAATAAAAATGGCACGTAATATTAACAAATTTGTTGAGTAGGCATAATGGTATCAAAAGTTTAAAATTAATATTAATTTTGTCATTTCTCTAATACATAAAGCGCTCTTTCCTGCTGCTGCATTCTTTAATATGTACACAACGCAAACTACAGTACTGATAGGCTTACAGGCATTTCAATTTGTACAATTAATCATTAAAAAACAATTTGAATTATTAGAACAAATAGTAGGCTCAAATGATAAAAGCCGAAATCACTTTGTTTGCGACGAGAAAAAAAATTGTGAAATCTTTTGCATAAATAATCGAACCATTAAAACGACATTTTTTTCACGATTTTTGTCTGTGACCTGGTCCCAGTAGATTTTGTGGAAAAGGTGGGTATTCTGAGGATGAGTACCTGGTTAGCTATGATATGACGGCGCTTTTCACGAACACACATTTGAATAATATCGTGGACATTATCAAAGACTGGGAGTCGCCGCCAGTCTTTATAGATGTAGAAAACCCGTTGATTCGGTACCGGTATGCCATAATGATCCGAGATATAAACTTCTGAAGCAGCGAAGTTCTGGTACCCAATAAAAATTATCAGCTTCAGTTATTCGAAGAAGAAATAGTCGAAGAAGAAACACCACTGGGAGTGACTACCACAAAAAAAACATTTAACTTTAAATCTCATAGAAAAATGACAATATTCAAAACAAATAAACTTAGAACGATTTCTAACTGGGCTGTAAATAATCATGCAACTATGCAAACAATTGGTCAGACCAGTCCTAGAACAGGAGCGATAGCTCTCCTTTGGCACCCAAAACGACACTAGAAAAGTTGTATACAAATAATACAGACTAAGGTTATCAAGATAAATTACCACCTGCCGTGATGTACTACCAGCACACACAAAATACATTATCGAGCTAGCAGAAAAACATTAGAAGAACGCTTAGAACCGGAAGAATCAACATTTTTGCAAACAAACACTGACGAAGTATCCCCATCCAGTGCAACAAGTACTGACATTGCCTCTCTGAAACCTCACAGTTTGTTCAGAATAATGGGTTGGCCATTCAGCTAGTCCATATATCAGCAATAGCAAAGAAAACTATAGCCGATAGTCGGCCAATTTTAATATGACTAAGTTAAAAACTTTCAAGGTGCAGCAATCCCTGTGGTGTCACAATTTGTTTTATAGTAATGGTCTAGCTATCTTGAGCGGTTTTCATGATAATCCTCAAAATATTTTAATAAAATTTACCGCTGTTATCAATTAGGCCTAAGTGCTGGATCAACATCTAGGTCAAGGTACAACAAGGAACCTTTGAGACCATCTACGTGCAACATGGCTGTAATACACATAGTAATTTGGGAGATCTGCTACAGAAACGAAATCTATTTCAAAACATCTAAGTAGTCCATAGTAGACGTACTGAAACGAAATAGGTCAAAGGATAGTTACACCAAAAGACACATCTAGACCCCCTAGAAGTGTTGTGTACAAAATGTGAAGATAATAGGACAAGTCGTTTTTTAGATATTCTCCGGATGTGAATGTCAAAACATCGAATTAGGCCAAGGTGGTGAGCCAAAAGTAAGTCAAAGTACAGTATTATTCAACATATTAAATTATTAACTCAATATAGCAAGCTGGAAGTCATTGTGAGTGAGTGGTGTCAAAAGTGAATCAGTTTTGTATATAAATTTGCAAAGTAAATAAATCTATACATCAATATAGTAAACACTTAAGCCTTTCTTAAGTTATCCTATGTAGCAGTAGAGCTGATAGAGCGTGATCTGAATTATCAATATCTACCCCACAGGCAATCATCAAACAATGTACCAATAGAAACAATTCATTAAACAACTCTTAAATAGCAAAGATAACGTATGTACATCATATATATTGCAAAGAAAATCAAATGAAAATTAGATTGCAAATCTGTAGTTTATTTTTTTCTATATACAGTATGGCATCTTGTCAACATGATCAACTTTACGTGCACAGATATCACCAATAAAACTTAAAAGTATAAGAATTGTATTGGGAGATTCCCTTCGTGCTATATTAACCAGGATAGCGACAACCTCTTCATATCCTAATCAAATTTATTTTACTAATCTAATTTCATTATATCTCATAATCAGGCAATGCTCATAAAATAAACACATGTAATTTTTACTGTGAATGAAAACTACTAACAAAATAACAAAAATATCATTTCAATATATTTTGATATTATGCAATTTTTATATTATCTCATAAAGATGCAATAATTATCGTTCTCACAACCTACATTTGGGACACACTTGGGCATACTGTTCTCAATTGGATCTTACAAGTCATCGTTTCTAAATCAAATAACAAAAATAGTCACATGAATATTAATAAATAAAAAGATATTCAATAATCTCTTGAGACATCACAACAACAAAAAAACCCAAAAGTATTCAAAATGATAACTAAGGAAAAAAATGATATAAAAATGCTGTAGCTTCTAAAAAAGGTAAATTAATTTAAAGGCACTGAAAATAAGACATTATTTTACTGTTATGCCGAAGTCTGTACAGATATTTGATAATGGTAAATATTGACAGCTGATTATCCAGAGCCGAGTTGCTGGATTCTGAAATGTGTCTGCAGTTTGTTAGCTCTGCAACCGATTTCCATCCAGTGTTTCTTACTCATTCTCTGTACAAAACCAATGTCCTTTGCTCTCTTTTTGGTGTCAGGTCCTGAAAAATATAACAGCATGTGATTCATTAGACATACAGTATAATATACAGAGATTTATTGACAATATTTCAATATTTGTTGTGAAAAAGCCGCTTGAAAATGTAGTATCATGACTTAGACCAACTTTAGGTGTCAATCCCCACACTGAAAGAAATACAAATTTATAATGGCCGTAAACCCATAACATAGAAATTCAAATGAAGCGGAGCTAACTAAGGCACTTATGATAACAAAATGGAACAAGTCAAATTTTTTCAAGATGCATCCTCATCTTAAATCTCACATTTTGTTTTACAGTAATGGTCTAGCCATCTAGCACGGTTGACCAAATAACAGCCATGTGAAAGTGAAAAATGGCCGATAAGCGGCCATTTTGAATTTTATCGAGTCGAATTTTTTCAAGATGCATCCTCTCCTGAAATCACACATTTTGTTTTATAGTAATGGTCTAGCCATCTAGCACGGTTTACCAAATAACGGCCATGTGAAAGTGAATAATGGCCGATTAGCGGCCATTTTGAACTTGGACGAGTTGAATTTTTTCAAAATGCATCCTCTCCTGAAGCCTTACAATTTGTTTTATAGTAATGGTGTAGATATCTTGAGCGGTTTTCATGATATTCCACAATATCAGGCCTGCCGAGGTGAATAATGGCTGATAGGCGGCCATTTTGAATTTTATCAACTTCAAATTTTTCAAGATGCATCCTCTCCTGAAACCTTACAATTTATTTGATATTAATGGTGTAGCTATCTTGAGCGGTTTTCATGATATTCCGCAATATCAGGCCTGTCGAGGTGAATAATGGCCGATAGGCGGCCATTTTTAATTTTATCGACTTGAAATTTTTCAAGATGCATCCTCTCCTGAAACCTCACAATTTGTTTTATAGTAATGGTGTAGCTATCTTGAGCGGTTTTCATGATATTCCGCAAAATCTTTCAGTCGGATTTACCGATGTGTTAAATTAGGTCAAAGTGCTGGGTCAACTTCAAGGTCAAGGTCCAAAAACCTGAAAAGGCACAGCTAGGGACCTTAGAGAACATGTATGTGCAATATGACTGTCATCGGCCCAGTACTTTTCGGAAACAAAGTGCGCGTCAAAACGTCTAAATAGGTCATAGTTCTGAACCAGAAGTAGGTCAAAGTACAAGTACCCCAAAAGGCACAACTAGACCCCCTAGGGGTGTTGTGTGTGAAATTTGAAGACAATCTGACAAGTACTTTCAGAGATATGCTCCGGAAACGAATTGTTTACGGACGGCCCAACGGCCCAACGGCGTAACATCATCATTTTCTCCTCTGCAACCCTGCGTATTGAATTCAGATTAAAAATATTTTAACCTGTCCATTAGCCACCTGGAAGTAACCCACATACCAAAAATTTTTATCCTAGCTTATTTTCTTACAAAGTTATAGGCAAAAGAAGAGGCAAAAAAAACGGAGGTAGAATCCATAGCTCCCTCCGTCTCACCTACGGTGACGGCGGGAGCTAAAAAAAAAATGTTTAGTCTCATGGTTTATACACAAATAATTCAGTGACTCCTATGTGTATATATGTGACACATTTTATATCAAATCAATTCAATAGAAAATTACACGACCCATAAGAATGAGGATGTTAAAATAACACTACCCATTAGACTTGTGGACGTTAAATGACACTACCCATAAGAATGAGGACTTAAAATTACACTTCACATAAGAATGAGGACGTTAAAATTACACTATTCATAAGAATAAGGCAGTTAAAATTACACCACCCATAACAATAATGACGCTAAAATTGCACTACTGTACCCATAAGAATGAGGATGTTAAAATTTCACTTCCCATAAAAATGAGGACGTTGAAAAGACATTACTCATAACAATGAGGACGTTAAAATTACACTACTCATAAGAATGAGGATGTAACAATACATTACCCATGACAATGAGGACGTTAAAATGACAATTTACTCATAACAAGTTGAACTTACACTACCCATAAGAATGAGGATGTTAAAATGACATCACCCATAAGAATAAGGACGTTAAAATTACAATAACCATTAAAATGAAACTACTCATTAGAATGAGGAAGTTCAATTGGAAATACATGTATTTCATTATTACATGTACTTTCTGAAGATTTCATTCACTATGAATCAAAATATGATATCAATCAATCAATCAATCAATCAATCAATCAATCAATCAATCAATCAATCAATCAATCAATCAATCAATCAATCAATCAATCAATCAATCAATCAATCAATCAATCAATCAATCAATCAATCAATCAATCAATCAAATTTCTAGAGCGCCTAAATCCACAGCGGACCGAGCTCAGAGGCGCACAAATCCTTAGCATGATCATGTGTCATAATCCAGGCCAAAGAGGGTTCGTCAACAGTGAGACAGGCCACTGAGGAGTTGGGGTGGGAAATTCAGATCAAATTGGTGAGATTTAAGTAATTTCCGGGATGTTAAAATTGTTTGGGCCTTACGTATGGGGACAGGCAGAGCACTCCATAAGGCTGGACCAGATATAGAGACAGTACTTGATTTTTATTCGGGGAACAACAAATCTATTTGAATTTGTGGACCATAGATGTGTTTAGCCATACACACCTGTCGTGCCTGTCCAGCCGAGAGCTCGATACTGAGCTAGCACCTTGTTCACGGGTGTCATAGATACAGGTCTGTCAGGTTTTAACTTTTGTCTGTAATATCTCTGCAGCAAGCGGTGGCCCACTGAGACACCTGAAAAAAATTAAAGCCATTATAATTTTTTTAGTCAGATATGATAGCACAGTATTCTCCCTCTAAAGAAATACATTTTATTGACAATATCCATTTCTGTGACAAGGGTATGACACATAAAATGTAAGTGATATATTGAAATCAGCTGTTTTTGACATGATTGATAACTTCTCTACAGATGCACTAGAGCAAAAATAAAACATCTGTTTTTTTTGTCAATGATAGTAAAGGTGATATTAAACATATTGACCTTCTTAACAACAAAACTTTTCTTCACATTTTCATTTTCCTGTAAATTGCTGAACAATTTCCACACAAGGGGAATACAAAATCCTGATTTTATTAATTTTCAAAACATAGAATAGCTCAAACATTTTATTTCACATAAAATAATTCATAGGAGAAGGTGATACATGCTGATATGTCAGGGGCTTTGCGATATATGGGTGGTGAAGTGGTAAAACTTAGGATTCCACAATTTTTTTTTTTAATTCGGGGGGGGGGGGGGGGGCTGGTCCTCTCTGACCTTCCCCTTGTGCACGCCCCTGTACATATCACATTCCTTAGCACCAGTTCCCATATGTAAGGAAATAGAATAGAGAGGTAACCTGAAGGAAGCACCAGCTCAAAGTCATCACCCTCAATGACTGATGGGGATACTTCATCCGCCTCCTCCTCATCACTGTCAGCATCTGTAGCCATGGCCGTATCTTGTGCTTCCTCATGATCCGGGTAACTCTTCCTGCATTACAAAATACAACTACATACAGTCACCTCAGGGATAAAGAAATTACACTGCTGTGTAAAGCTGAAAGGCAGTATCTGCTTACTTTACAAGTAAGCAGATACTGCCTTTCGGCTTCGCAGAGCAGTATATTCAATTGATTTTTTTGTAATATTATCAAACGTGTGAAGATAGCTGGTCATAACAAGAACCCTACGGTTCTGAACATTATTGAGAGTTATTTTTTGACTGACTGAAGTTGATATTAAAGCAATGAGCTATGCATGTAAAACTGTAATCAAAACAAATATATATTTTCCGCCAATAACTACTTTAGATTGCAACAACTTGGCTAAAAGTAATTAGATGCACAAGTGCAAGATGTTTTCTTTGTTAGTTCACATGATAGCAGTATATTAAAATACTGTGCAAGCACTCCCAACACCCCGTCCCACATGTAGTGACTTGTCTTAAAAATCGTGTAATAAATATTATAAAACAAACCTGTATGATGTTTTTTAATATATCATGTTATAAGATATTATAATTATCACTGATATTATATTATTCATAGGATAACTACCAAGCCTCTATAAGCAGGGTTCAACACGTTCCAATAAACACAACAACTTAATCCTTGTACTTACAACTGCAATCATCAAACACCAGACTACATTGGATCAATGTCTCGTGTTTGCTGGGTACGAGCATAACACTTTACAATATAAGCGAAAATGCTACAATTGTAAGGGGTTTTGTCAATTCAAGTTTTTCTCGGATTTTGGTAATACATAGCGCTGACTGACCTATATAAGGGGGGTCCGTCGTCTCCTAGGGGATGTGAAAATGACAAAAAGGCGGTAGATTTAATTCTCCTCGCTACTCACCATTTTCGGTAGATGACTACATGATTATATGATAACAAAGCAAAATAAAAAGATAGTAGTTTTTTCTAGTTATTGATACTAGTATATCTGTATATATACGTAGTTTGTTATAAAAATGATTTTATTTGGAATGAAAAGATATAAAAAATACATGATTCTTCATGATTATCTTGAATAATAGTACAATGAGCAACCACTAGTTATGAAAAACGTCGACCCCGTGTCTGAGATATGTGGTCGCTCAGTGATCTGATGCACTGTCATATCTTCACTGCTCATCGACGGTCGCCGAAAAAAAGTATGCGTTTCATTTGCTCCGTTGTTATTTGATACTTACAATAAATGTGTAAAAAGTCTAAAATTGACCTGCCATTGAGCCAACGTTTGTTCAATTTTTGTCCAACGTCGACAACGGTGACTAAGCATTTTGTCAACCCTGGTTGAACGTCTGTGTTTGCCGGCTATACCCAGATACCGCCACTCGATCGCAACACGTAGCCAGTGTGTAAGCACCTTTAGCTGACACCTTTTACAGCCAAGAGCTAATGCAGAGCACGATAGTATGTCAATATATTTTTATTTAGCGTATATATCACATGAACGCGATAATTTCCATTGGGCAACAGTCATATTAAGTGAGAATTGTAGTCAAAATGATTATAACGCCAATGAGCTCGGGACAGCAAGGAGTTACCTAGGTGCTATAGAAATTTCATATATCCATTCATTCTTTTTGTCACCCACATCTCTCGGATACATATATTATTAAGAACATTCCAAGATGAAATGCATGGTCTACAGGCTAACCGCGTACACCAGTAAACTATACAGTAACACCAGCAGTGTCCTTGTATAATCTAGTGTTCCGTGGATGGGGTCATAATGCTGAATAATGGAAATTTATGCCTTTTTACATTTTTTGAGAGACGTCAGTGCTTTAAATTGACATTTCAGGCCGAGAAGCCTCAAGCGTTCATCCTTCGCCGAGAAGCGTTAACTTTGCTCCAAATTTGGGTGTTTTTTTAATATGCCATGTGATTAGGGTACTTGACCCGACCCTCCCAGTCCCACAGGCATCTCAATATCATCATATATCCATCCTTTATGTGACGTTGAAAATCACTTTCCATCGTGATATTTTGATAATGTTCATTACTATTTACTTTTACGTTTGATCCTACTTAAATATATTTAGTTAATTTCAATGATATTTTTTCATCTCTATGATTATTTATTCACCTCGGGATGGGGATGTCTAGACAGCCAAGCTGATAATTCCTGGATGTAGGCCTATACACTGATACACCACACAGCGACCATGGGACAATGACCCAATGCAGGTTCAATGCTGGACCGCCGTCAACAATGCTGGTACAACATTGATCCAGCATAAACAATAACATAATTACCATATGACAACATACAGTGGTGGATTTGTGCTTGCTGGGAAATAAATCGTCATTTCCTCAATTTTCTAGCTAGAGGATTATATAATGTATCAATCTCGGATAGTTTTAGCTGAAAAGAACAAATATGTCATTTTTATTCCTTAGATATTTATAAATAAAATAGATTTAATCCACAGTCAGTAGCTTAGTCATGTCACAGTGTAACATGTTACATAATCACAGGTGGGTAGGCCTACAGCGTGACACAGTGTGTATAGGCCTACCTACCACAGACCTGCACATGCAGATCAGTGGCGTATACGTCTCAGAAAGAGCATCCCCCTCCATTGTAGTACGTCATCCCCTCTGCAAAATCTGCAAAGGCAGTATGTCCTCACTTGTAAAGTGAGCAGATACTGCATTCTGGCTTTGCACGGCAGTTGTAAGAGAACTCCTATACAACATGTACAATGAGGCTACGCGCTACCACGTGGTCGCTGAAAGCCAATCAGCAGTTGTTATCGTAAATAAGACCATTCTGAGACGTTGGCCCAGCATTGAAACAACACGGAGCAACGTCACATGTTTACTGGTATACCGTGCATATATACTGAAATGTCTAGGGATGTGAAGACCCAGATTCTGTGTGTGTTGATTGGTCAGGGAAGTCAATCTCGTCCTATGATCTGCTTAAGATGTAGGTCAGCCTATCTCAGAATGTTCTTTACAACAATTGTAGCTTTAGTGTCAGAGGCATATAAACCAGGGCTAGATTTTCAAAGGCAATATGTATCATTGCAAAATGTTGTATCGATATCTTGATAGATTTGATCTCAAGAGCAAAACATCTGTTAGCTTTCCCCAGTTTCAAACTCTCATTCTGGTGGTTTCTTAAGAATTATTGGCCTAGTGTGATCCCAAGGTAGGTTTGTAAAATCTACTGGCTATCTACAGGGTATAAATCAATAGCCCAACCCACAGCGCAAAATTTCGAGACCCCTAACTGTTGTAAAATTGACAACCGAAATCCTAATAACTCAGCAAATACAGATATTTATGTTTATTCAGAAACAACGTTTGGTGGGTCTACTGTAGGCTAAGGAATGACAGAAAACTGAAACTATGTGTGTTGCCGTATTTGAGAAGATGTGAGTGATATTCATTTGGGACACACATTATATGGACACAAAAAAACAGTGCCCAGAATCCGTTTGTGAACCATATTAAAACATTATTGGAATGAGTTCCAATAATGTAACAACCATGCCTGGCCAATCTGAGTGAACGAGATGTCAAGTTCTTGGTCTAATGCCTTGACATGGCGATTTCAAAAGCAGCACATAATGTTCAGATTATACAACACAGTAGAACATGCTGTGAGCAGCCACGCTTGTGACACAGTAAAAGTGGCCTTTTAAGGCAGGTGGCTGCTCATAGAAGGTTCATTTGTATATAAGACGTCAATTTGGCGATTAGCAAAGTGGCCTACCATGTGAGGTTGCTCAGAAGAGTGGCTGCTCATAGCAGGTTCTACTGTACATGTGTATTTATTTTGTATCATTTTCTATAAATACTAGGAATAAAAGTGTGTGAATACTTGTAATGAATAATGTGGTCTTTGGCCTAGATCAATAATAAATTGATGCTTAAGTTGCAGTCATACATGTATTTGAGGACTGTTTAAAAATGTTATGGGTCCCAGTCTTGTACATCAGCCTGTAAATATAGTTGGCCTAAGGTGCCTGCTATACCAACATCCATTGCCCATTTGCACAATATGTCAGATAAATAGCAAGTGTTTAAGACAACAGAGCTGATTCAATGACATATTATGCCCTTGAAGCACACTCATTGAAGGTTAGTTACACATTAGTTACACTTCCTATTTCAACAGGCTGTCAATAATATTTATTTATTTATATAACTTTATAAAACATATTTGCCTACAAGGCTGTATATTTCAGCACATTGGGAATGTTTACTAACCCTATGACTGCAAATCACAACCATAGCCCTTCTTAATTTGTATTATTAGCCGAAAACTTACCTGTTATTGGTAATAAAATGAGTGTTTAAACCTCAAGATTTGAAAATGTTTGGTCTCACATACAAGTAATTCTCACCTACTTGAAGAGACACAACTTCAAGTGGGTGAGAATTTAAATGCTATAGCTTGCGTTTCAATGGTTAATAATAATCAATGAAGAGTGTAATAATGAATAATTCTGTAGTAATCTGACCTGTAGTCAAAGAAGTCTGCATATTCAAACACAGCATCACCATCATGTAGCATTTTACAGTGCCCTTTGTCTACCATATGTTTCTGTACAGCTCGGACACTCGTGAAACTTTTGCCTTTCTCATTGCACCACAAGCAGATATTACCTTCTCCAACTTTCCTACCTGCATTTTAAATATTTTATGCAATTTGAATCCTCCTCTCTCAACCAGTACAAATGGCTGTTTTATAATAAATCATGACATGTCTTATAACATGTATTATAGGTTATATTACATGTATATAATATTTCAAATAATTAATTTGTACTGGCATCAGTAGACCTAATTACAATTACAATTACGAGGAAGATACAATAGATCATCCGTGCTGATTATGTTGGTACATATTCAGATTTTACTTTCGAAACGTCATCAGAATAACAAGTATTTTTCTTCCAAAAATTATTAAGTGATTTTAATGACAATATCAAATGATCAATCTAAACAAAAACACCGCTTTGATTCATTTCATCTGAAATATATGAATGTTACATTATCAACAATATCATATTCAGAGAAATTTCCCAGGCCACTTGTACAACAAAATCACCTAAAATTACCTAAATAACAGATCAGTCCATCCATATCTGATATATATTCAATATCGGGAATAAAGAAGCTGTGCCTAACTGTCATGTGCTCAATGTTTTTCTCCAGACTGTCAGCTACATTTGGACAAAACAAGCACTGTTCTATTCCCAGGGCTTCACCGTCCCAGCTCTCCCAAGATTCAGCATCAGAATCAGCATCGTCTGAAAACAACACAAACATCAAATATTTACAAAAAAAAGTTATTTGTTAGCCTGGTAAACACATTTTTTGTTTCATAAAGTAAACAAATTCATAGCTCGCTTTGCTCAATATATGTAATAAATCTTTTTTTTTAGTTATTTTTTCAGCTTTATACCATTGTGAATCCTAAAGTGGGTCTACAACCAAATATGTATTATCAGATAAGATCTACATTATTTTCTTATCTGATTATAGATATACTATTATACGCTTTTATATTTACAGCACTATAATAAACAAATTAAATTTTCATCCACTTGAAGTTATATCTCAACACCGCAATCCACAACTTCCAAGTTGGTGAAAAGTACTCATATTTTACATACATACATTTGCAAATCTTGCAATTCAAACGCTCATTTCATTTCAAATGAGAGTGCTTTCATCGGCTAACAAAATCTGATGTTTGATCAGTGACTTCACAATGTCATGAGCACTACTAAGACTGCTCAGAAGCCAGTGGTTGATTACGGCAAAAAAAATTACATTTTAAAATTAGAAATTCTCTAATTCAATACTTTTCCCAAAATCACAAAATTTCAAAAACACAAACATTAAAGCAAAATTATTACAGCATAAGTTTTGACACTTGGGTAATTTTGTTACTGTACCATCATCCTCTTCCATCGCCTGAACACCAATTGAGGCAGCACCACTACCTGAGGCCACACCACCAGATGACGGCTCATCTTTCTCCTTCGCAGACTTAGGCAACTCTTCTATCTTATTTTGGTTCTTGTTGTTTTTCTTTTTAACCTGCAAAAGTTTTCCTCACATTCAAATTGAAAGAGTGTTTTCATAATGTTGACCATTTAACATAAGACATCAGTCTGATACATTCTCAAAGCCTCTTTAAGCATTGTTTACTGTAATACAAATAATCGAATAGAGAAGGGAATATAAATTGTTTAGTTTTTGTAATCAAAATGACCTACAGGCTAAAAGGTGGATTTGAACCTGTCCATACAGAATAGGCCAGTAGAGCTACATCTATGACACTATAATGTGCTTAATTATATGATTAATATTTTCAAATTCAGCTCCAGCATCCCTATTTGAAAAGAATCAATATTAACTGGTTGAGCAATAAATTATTCAGATAAATTTAATCAGCATGCCCTGATAGGGCTGATATTCAAACTAAATGCAATCAAATTGATCAAAGAAAAAACAATTTTAATGGTTTTTCAATATAATACATATACATGTACATCACTTCGACAAGAGGCTTTGGAATATGTGACCCTCCATCATGTCCATGGCAAAATGATTCTGCAGTCATATTTAGAAGAAATTGAACGTACATGTTACGGTACATTGTAACATGCAATCAAAATAGTACAAGATTTAAATGTTTGTAGTAAATATTTACATACAGCACATTTCATTCAAGAACCTTGGACAACTAAAATTTGTGTACTGATTTTCAAACGTAATAACTGGACACAAAATAAAAACTCAGCCTTTAGCCTCATTTCATGATAGAAGATCACCTTATAATTCACCACCATCAAAGCACTAGACATACCTCTGCTTCAAGTTTTCGCTTGTTTTTTTCATGCTGACTAGCTTCAATCTCTTTGTGTTTTCTCGATTGTATGTGATTTTCAAAAGAATTTTTGCTGGAGAAATGTTTATTACAAATGTCACAGTGACAAGACAGGTCCTTACTTTGCTCAGCCAACTAAGAACAAACAGTTTAACGAATATTAGTGAAGATTTGAGCTTGGACAAGTGAAAAACTTGGTGTACATAATCCCAGTAAGCAAGAAACACTGAATTCATGTTGTTTTGATGTTTAAGCAGCATCAAAGACGGTGGGCCAACATTAAAGCGACATTGGATCAACATCGTTTCTCAGCACATGTTGCACTGTATTAAAAAATCACAACATCCTTAGGCTGCACCCTCAAGTTAACTATGCAGGGTTGTGCCCAAAAATCAGTCCTCTGTTTAATACCACCTATGTACCATTTATATTTTACATATGCACAATGTTTCATGGCTTATCTTTGTGTAGCACAAGCCAACTGATTTTATATTAGTACTGTCCACTGTGCGGGATACAGTGAACCTTTGACCAGGGCTGCTTAACACTGCCGAGCAAAGCTAAAAGGCAGTATATGCTTACTTTACAAGTAAGCAGATACCGGTACCGCACTAACCACCAATCCAAGCTGATTTATCAAATACTTGTGTTATCAGGTTATATCTAAAACAGAAGCTGAAAATGTTCTTATTGTGATGAATTATACTATTTATCATTCAATGAATTTTATTTAACATATGCCTTGTGGTGCATGTATGTGACAAAGCTGCTTAAACATGTTAAAGCTGCATAACTGTTTTGTTCATTTCAACTGAAATAGCGCAAAATGTTCAAAACAATCATTTATAATTTTTTAAAGGTTTCATAAATGCACAAAATGTATGTAAATATGGCTGGATCAGATCATAATGCGCTACACCATAAAGTAGTATGGTGTAGTAAATCAGTCCATCTGTGAGTCTACAATGTGTATGTAATAGTGGTTAAATTATTGGCCACTATAATGTTACATTAAACCAGCATCAAACCACTAATAGTAAACACAAGATGTTGGACCGAATTGGTCTAACCTGAGATCAATGCCTTGTGTTAGCTGTGATACCAAGCCCACACAAACTACCTGTTGATGTCCCAAGACTAGGTCAGTCCCTATAAGAAATCGGTTACCAACTGGTACAGGAGTGGCTGATTTTTTTTACAAGTATTTTTTTTACCTAATGACACGATTTATATCACTGCATGTGATGACTCACTATAAAAAAAAAGAGTCTATTTTCTATATAATTTTCTAATAGCATTTTCACTATATTTTAAGCTAGATGTAAGTGTTTACCATGTAAACACTCATTAAAGCTCCCCCTCGCACTTTTCAAATAAGAGTAAATACATTAATTATAATGTTACCAGATATTCAATTTGTACATGTAACTAGATGTAAGTGTTTACCATGTAAACACCCAAGAAGGCTCCCCCTCGCACTTTTAAAATAAGAGTTATCCATTAATTACAATTTTAGCAGATAATCAATTGGGAACATGTAATTATCAAGTAATATTATGAGGCAGAGGCTAGCAGCTTTAGGCTAGGGTGATAAGGTTCTAATTTGACGAAAAAAAGACTAAAGATGGCCGCCATGACCCGGATATTTTCCCAAACTTTTTGAAAAATTAATGCAGTCTAGGAAATATTACTACTATGCACTATGTTGAATATTGAGTATATATCGGATGAGTGGCTTTGAAGTTATCAGGGTGACAAGTCCTAAATTGACGAAAAAAGATTAAACATGGCCGCCATGACCGAATATTTTCCCAAACTTTCTGAAAAATTGACGCAGGCTAGGAATTATCACTACTATGCAGTATTTCGAGTATATCGGATAAGCGGCTTTGAAGATATCAGGGTGACAAGGCCCAAATTAAACTAAAAAATATTAAAGATGGCCTCCATGACCCAAATATTTCTCTGAACTTTCTTAAAAATGGATGCAGCCTAGGAATTAATACTTGCATCCAGTCTGTTGAACACAAAGTGAATCGAAAAAGCGGTTTATAGATATCAGGGTGACTAGGTCATAATTTGATGAAAAAAAGAATAAAGATGGCCGCCATGACCCGAATATTTTCCCAAACTTTCTGAAAAATTGATACAGCCTAGGAATTATTACTTGCATCCAGTATGTTGAACACAAAGTGAATCGAAAAAGCGGTTTTGTAGATACCAGGGTGACAAGGTTCTAATATGACGAAAAAAGATTAAAGATGACCATGACCGGGATATACTTCCAAACTTTCTGAAAAATTGATGCAGGCTAGGAATTAATACTACTATGTAGTATGTTTAATATTGAGTATATTGGATAAGCGGCTTTGAAGTTATCAGGGTGACAAGGTCCAAATTTTACGAAAAAAGATTAAAGATGGCCATGACCCGAATATTTTCGCAAACTTTCTGAAAAATTGATGCAGCCTAGGAATTAATATTTGCATCCAGTTTATTGAACACAAAAAGAATCGAAAAAGCGGTTTGGTAGATATCAGGGTGACAAGGTCCTAATTTGATAAAAAAAGGTCCATGACCCAGATATTTTCCCAAACTTTCTGAAAAATTGATGCAGGCTAGGAATTAATACTACTATGCAGTATTTCGAATATTGAGTATATCGGATAAGCGGTTTGAAGTTATGAGGGTGACAAGGTCCTAATTTGACAAAAAAAGGAATAAAGATGGCCGCCATGACCGGAATATTTTCCCGAACTTTTTAAAAAATTGATGCAGCCTAGGAATTAATACTTGTATCCAGTAAGTTTAACACCAAATGGATACAAAAAGCAGTTTTGTAGATATCAGGGTGACATGGTATAGAAAGTCCCGCAGCCGCAGCCACGAAACCATACAAAAATAAAAGCCTCACCCTGGTACATGTGGTAGGGGGGAGCCTTAATTATCATGTAATATTATGAGGCAGAGGCTAGCAGCTTCAGGCTGAGTAGGTGCTATTTTGACCCCAAAAAATTAAAGATAGCCGCCATGACCCGGATATTTTCCCGAACTTTCTAAAAAATTGATGCAGTCTAAGAAATACTGCTACTATGCAGTATGTTGATTATTGAGTATATTTGTTGAGTGGCTTTGAAGTTATCAGGGTGACAATGTCCTAAATTGAAGAAAAAAGATTAAAAATGGCCGACATGACCCAAAAATATTTTTCCGAACTTTTCTGAAAAATTGATGCAGCCTAGGAATTAATAATTGCATCCAGTCTGCTGAACACAAAGTGAATCAAAAAAGCGGTTTTGTAGATATCAGGGAGAAAAAGTCATAATTTGATGAAAAAAGATAAAAGATGGCCAACATGACCCAAATATTTTCCCGAATTTTTTGAAAAATTGATGCAGCTTAGGAATTAATACTTGCATCCAGTATGTTGAAACCAACTTTAGTGAATCGAAAAAGCGGTTTTGTAGATATCAGGGTGACAAGGTTCTAATTTGACGAAAAAAGATTAAAGATGGCGGCCATGACCCGGATATTTTCACGAACTTTCTGAAAATTTGATGCAGTCTAGGAATTATTACTAGCATGCAGTACATTGACTATCGAGTGCATCGGATAAGCGGTTTGAAATTATGAGGGTGATAAGGTTCTAATTTGACGAAAAAGATTAAAAATGGCCGCCATGACCCGGATATACTTCGGAACTTTCTGAAAAATTGATGCAGGCTAGGAATTAATACTACTATGCAGTATTTTAATTATTGAGTATATCGGATAAGCGGCTTTAAAGTTATCAGGGTGACAAGGTCCTAATTTGACGAAAAAAGATTAAAGATGGCTGCCATGACCCGAATATTTTCCTGAACTCTCTGAAAAATTGATGCAGCATAGGAATTATTACTTGTATACAGTACGTTGAACACTAAAAGAATTGAAAATGCAGTTTAGTAGATATCAGGGTGACATGGTATAGATGAGAGGCGGAGTCCATGTGCGGCGGCAGCGGAGCCGGCAGACAAAACTGTACAAAAACAAAAAGCCTCCCCCTGGTAGGGGGAGCCTTAATTACTCATGAGGTATCGAGCAAAAAACCTGCCAATGTTTTTCAAGAAAATCACGCAAAATCAAAATAGTAGTAAGTGACTGTTTTAGGCGCAAATCAGCAGGTCAGGTGAGAGCGGCTCGATCAGTGGCTAGCCAAAGGCTCAGATGCTGGCCCACTCAAAGGCATATACAAAGAGGGGATGACTATTTTTAAAGATACATGTACTGACATTCTCCACACAGGGTTAAAAATTAAACACGACATTAGATGCATGTCTAACCCTTATAGCACAAAGTAACAACTCATAGATATGCCTAAGTGACATGACAAAATAAACTGTGTACTGTGAAATGTATCTAAAATCACTTCCAAAATAAGAGTAGGTTAGAATGTGTTCCATTCTTTTTCTAATATGTCGATATCTGACACTTAGTACTTTTAATGTCCTGATTATACAGACAGTTTGTCTTACTCCGCTGTGATCAGTTTGTTTTGGTGAAGCAGCATCGTTTACAAATTGTTAAACTTAAAAGCTCAGTAACCAGAGTAAAATAAAAAATTAAAACACCCGTTTTTAAAAGTCTTGAATAAAATAAGCAAAATAGTTATGCAGCTTCAACCCTCAAAGTGCTGAACTATTTTTATATAAACCAATAGAGCAAAGGTTTTTTCACTTTAAAATCATCATAAATGTTTAAGGCAGTTATAAATATTTTACACCTTCGGTGCGGGATTTTATAGACGTCAAATTCTGACGTCTAAAGACATACAGTCTTCAAATGAAAGAGCCAGCTAAGCCATTTATTATGATTTTAAATTGAAAAAACAACTTTGGGCTCCATGGTTTATACAAAAATATTTCAGCGTTGTAAAAGTTGAACAAATATGAGTAATTTTCCCCTACTTGAAGTTGTGGCTTGCGGTTGTGAGATACAACTGCAATTATTTTGTTTCACGATATAAGGTTTGAGAGATTAATTCAGTAGCAGTGCAGTGAAATAATTACCTTCACCTGCTCTCGCTGAGCGAGAACTCTTTCTTGAAAGTTTTCTGCTGTGACAGGTTGTAGCTCTGCCACCTTGCGCTTCAGATTATATCTGTGCCAGTCGGTCTTGTAGTGAGATCGCTGAAGGTCGGCATCCACAAAGGCCACACGGCATGTGATGCATGTCATTGACATGTTGTATTAGTTCAGTGATATCTCAAACCAGACAAACTCTGTTAACACAATAGAAAAAAAAGAACTACACTGTCTCTTAAGGTCCAATTAAATACAGCAAAGCCACCATAAAGAGTCATAGCAGCAATAAAGGACTTATGCAGACACAATAAGGCACCAATGATCATAAAAAAAAAATTCATTGTTACATATCTTCATGACTAAATGAATAATCATGCCATTGCGGAGCAGAGATATGACCACAGTCGGTGGTGATGGGTAGGCACTCCCAGCACACTCACATGCTGTTTAAAGTACAAAATCATGCCTGTGGTACATTGTATAAAAATCAGCCTTTTCGATGACATGTCTGCACACCACTGCCTAATTTCTGGACATTGAATCTTGGAAGCGCGATATATCTGTAATGTGACTATGTGAATTTTATATTTTAAAAATCTGCCATCACAAGTAAAATGTTCACAAAAAGAACCCACAAATTGTCAAGGAAACGCAAACAAAATGTATAAACTATAACTGTTATAAATTAAACTGAGGTGTTAGGATCACATCGTGTTGAAATAATGAGGTGGTATGTGCAGATCAGTATATGATTGGAGTATATCCTGATCAAGAGCAACATTTTAGGCGTTAGGATAACATCCATTCTAGAACAAGAAATCTGAAGGTGACATTCCTTAACAGAAAAAAAAATAATATGCCTCTAAATAAATAACAATTTACACATACATAATTGGTCCACTATTTCAAAAAACTATAGATACGTGATTTATTAATTAATACATAAATAAATAATTTAAAAAGCAGACCATAACATTTTTTGAAAACTTATCCAACCGATAATCACAAATAATAATGTTCAATAAAAGTCAGAGATGTTATTTAAATCACTTTTGAATGCATAACGACCATTAATCAACTCTTGATGGTATTTTTTTAATTCCTTTTAGATGTATTGCTGGATTCCTTTTCAATGTATGAAATGTCATATTTATAAAGTACAATTATGAGTAGCGTAGACTAGTGTATGCCTGACAACCAATGGAATTTCAAAATTACTGTCCAAACTAAATCCTCAAAAAGCTAATGGACCTGATAAAAAATACCAATAAGATTCCTTGAAGATTATGCTGATGACATCTCAAAATTCTTAAAAATTATTTTCCAAAACTCTTACAATACTGGTGATATTCCCCAGGATTGGCTCACAGCAGATGTAATAACGATTTTCAAAAAGGGGAAAAAAACCTAGCTTCTAATTACAGACCTGTCTCCCTTACCGCCATCACTTGCAAACTAATGGAACACATCATACACACACACAAAATTCAACATTGTGACTTGCAACACATACTACAAAATTGCCAACACTGTTTCAGAAAACAACACTATGCGAATCACAGCTCATTATCACCACCGAAGAATTACAACGCAGCATAGACCAGAAGAAACAAGTAGATGTAATCATTTTAAACTTTTCAAAAGCTCAAAATTACAAAATTATGGAATTCAAGAAAAAAACAATAAATGGATAAATAAATGGTTAAAATTTAGAAATCAGAAAGTTGTTCTTGATGAGGAAATGTCTGATCCAGTACCAGTCACTTCCGGTTTGCCACAGGGAACAGTTCTCAGCCTTTTCATGTTCCTCCTTTACATCAATGACATCAACCAAAACATCAATTAAAAAATTAGACATTTTGCAGATGACTGCCTACTTCACAGATAAATAAATTCAAAATTAGATTGTTTAGAATTTTAACAAGATCTTCAGAAATTAGTTGACTGGTCTCACACATGGCAAATGTCTATCAACATAAACAAATGTCACACCTTACATGCTCACAGAAAGAAACTACACAATTGACAACACACCGGTAACACCAGCTACGCACCACCCATGTCTTGGCATAGAACTACAGTCAGACCTAAGATGGACAACACACATACAGAACACAACCAACAAAGCACAGAAGACACTAAACATGCTGAAAAGGAACCTCAAACAAGCCTCCACAACTGTAAAATCACAGGCATACAAAACAATTGTCAGACCTCAACATGAATATGCATCAGCCATCTGGGACCCACAAGCGGCAAAAGATACGTACAACCTTAACAAAATACAAAACTATGCAGCAAGATGGGTCCATCATGACCATGATGACTACTCACACTACACAAGTGTCTCTTCCTTACAAAAACAACTGAATTGACCTTCTCTTTTGGTCCGTAGACTAGTATTATTCTACAAAATTTGCCATCAGAATATTGCCCCATTCCCCCCTATTTCTGTATTTACAAATACCCCTCAAAACTACACGCCACACCTCAAACATAAACAAAAACAGCTACAGATACCAGGATACAGACAACTCAGCACATCAACGGACACATACAAATACAGCTACTTCCCCCGAACAATCACAGACTGGAATTCACTGCCATCCAGTCTGTGTGCGACTCCAATGGTGCAGTCCTTTAAAGAAGGCCTAACCCATCATCTCTCCCCCAGCCTTTAATTCACACGTGAGCCCCACTGTAACCACTGATGCACTCTCTATCCACTGTTAATAAATTCCCACACTGCACTGCGAATGTTAGTTTCTTTCCTCACGGGTCATGTGTGATCATAATGCCATTAGGCGACGATCAAAAATAATTCATAGAAGCGTCAGTAATTTTTATTGAGATGCCATATTTCGAGTAGGCTTCCAGGGGTAGCCATTTTTAAAACCCTGCTGCAATCGCCAGCCGGGCTGCCACCCAGTGTATAGGCCTACAAGGATATAGACTGTGCAGCAGGCCGAACGGCTACCGGCAACGGATCCACCTCGTACCTATATAGGCCTACAGGGCCACAGTAGTCTACCCTCTAAAATTACTTTGAAAAAGTCCTAATAGCGAGCGGACTCGCGAGCTGGGGCTTTCGGGCCCCAGCTCGCGGGAGCGAGCTCTTACAGCAACGGGTGTCAGCAAGGAAAGGCCAAAAATCTAATGTTTACAGTGTTAGATTGAATATTTTGTCGTCTGTGTTCATGGGCGCCGACATTTTGTTTCCTGATTAGTATTGTTGAGGTAAAAGTTCAGCCATCCCTGCATACTTACAGAAGAAAATATATAGTCAAAGTCCCTGATTATCACCGATGTGAATGAATACACCACCTAGCAAGTAGAAAAATTTCCTGCGAGAACATTTCCCTTACAAAGGTATTTAAGACCAAACTCACTGACAGTTCATTTAGTCTAGTTCAACAACATACTTGGATGACATCTAAAAAATTTGCTTCCGTTTTTATTTTTTCAGACACTACATTTCTGTAAATAGTAGTGTAATCTAACTCAGTGTTGCAGGGCCCAATGTTTGTTCTTTGTTTGGTTTAGACTTTAGCTAGCTAGCAAGTGGGTGGGCTGGGCCTTCCAACAATATCTGGATCGCTCAACACCCTGCGGCAGGGCTTGCCATTTGTTGTGTAGTCTAGCCTACACCTTATTCTCACGTTAAATTGACTTATACTTACTACTTAGCCTTAGGCCTAGGCCCCTATAGCCTATGCCATTACATGAGCCCCTACTTTACTTAGTACATAATAATAATTCCGCTCGCTATCTAGGCATGCCTATTCATATCCATTATAATATTATATATTTATGGGCCTAAAATTTAAGTGATGACCATATAAATATGCTGATAATCCGAGTTATTAAACAATATAGGCCTATAGATGTAGGCATAATGCTGGACTGGAAAAAAATATAGGCCTACATGCATGACATGATTATCATCCACTCTGCTACACTAATTTGTGTAGGTCTACACCTCTGGGTCTACACCACATAAATTCTACTTTCAAACATGCATTGTCTAGTCTATACCATATGAATCAACTTATTTTTCAGCAAATATTATATATATATACCATTGTTATCATTTACAGTCAATATACCTTATATTTGTAAAGAAATATGCTAGCCTAGTCTAGCCTAGAATTTGGGTTTCTCATTCATGTATCATGATTCATGTGAATAGACCTAGAACCTGATCACCTCTATTTTGTGCAATAACCCCGTCCATTCCTAAAGCATGCGCAGAACCACCAACCATTTCAGAACCGATCTGACATTTTCACGGCAAGAAAGGTGATTTTAAGTGGGAAATGTTGTGTGCCATCGGACCTAACGTGTATGCAAAAAGTCAGGCTAACCTAGTCCAGATATCGCGGGAACCATCCGAGAACGTCTACACGAAGTTTAAATGCAATCGGACAAGTAGGTAATGATACTCCACAATGGAGGGCTGCTGGAGTATTCATTCTATGATTCTAAGTTCTAAGTTCTAAATAAAGTTAATACCAAACGATAAAACGATGCGCTGCTCAAAGCGGCTTTGCATTTGGTTATCAAGATCAACAATATAAGCCTAACGTTATATTATGTTAAGACTATAAACAACATCCAATGCTTACGAAGTGAAGTGCCAGACAGGTGCCCCGTCTAGGACCGGCGACCTCGCAAGCTAACTGAGAGCAAGTTGAATTTGTCTGCTTGTTTGGGGTTTCCGTTTTGTGTTCTGTTTTTTTTTCACGTTTTATCGCCCAGGCCAGGGCAAGGCAGTAGATGAGTAGTCTAGTTAGCGCTATTAGCGGTCAAGTATTAATTATAAGTTACGCTAACGTTAGGCTGTACTGAATGACAGGTTTATCAGCCACACTATCAATTTCTCCGTAAATGATCACATGTTAAGCATAGACAGTGAAGATAAGCTTTTGTTGGCAGCTTTTGTGTTGCACAATCTTGTTGACATGTGTACCTGTAAATTGATCAATGAAGCAATAAGCTATAATATCTTTGACTTTGAGTAAATACTCCAGCAGCCCTCCATTGTGGAGTATCAGGCTGGAGGGGGGGAAAGAGGCTGGCAGATCTAGTCGACCAGCTGACTCTTGAATGCTGCCACAGTTTTCGATTCTGTGGCAGCTGCCGGAAGAGAATTCCAATCAGGGATAGTTCGATGCCAAAAAGAATTTTGTCCCAGTGTGGTGTTAGCTCTGATGTGTTTATAAGCCTGATTGTGCCCACCACGTGTTCTTCTATCTGCTGGGATTAAACAGTCATTGATAGGAATTTCAACTAACTCATTTAAAATTTTGAACATACATAAAAGCCTAGAATTTTTTCGTTTTGTTTTCAAGTCAGTCCAGCCCAAGTTCTGAATGAGAGATGTCACACTGGCTGTTTGTCTATAATTTTGGGTGACAAATCTTGCTGCTGCTCTTTGAATTTTTTTTTAATTTATCAATGTCTTTTTGTCTAAAGGGGTCCCAAACTGCTGAAGAATATTCTAAGGATGATCTGACCAGGGAGAAATAGGCAGTCTCCCTTAATTTAGGGGGACATGCCTTCAGGTTCCTCCGAAGGAAGCCCAGGGTGGAATTCGCTTTACTTGTAATTTTGTTAATGTGGGCCTCCCATTCCAGAGTCTTACTAAGGCAAACACCAAGATATGGTGTTGATGAAACATTTTCTAATGTTTCACCTTTCAGGGTGTACTGGAATTCCAGGTTTTTTGATTTCGGCCTGGACACCCTCAGGACCGAGCATTTCGAGGGGTTGAAGCACATCCCCCATCGATCTGCCCAGTCCTGTAACGCAGATAGGTCTCTCTGCAGTTTCTCCTGATCTGCCCGACATTTTATCGGGCGATACAGGAGACAGCCCTGCAAACACTGTAGGGGAGAGTGGGGCATATCCGCACACTGGGGTATGTCCACATGTCTGAGTATAATAAAATGTAGCGCCAGCTGGTGAATGATATGGTTTACATGATATATATTTCGCATGAGATACTTTTATTCAAGTTGTTTGAATTGGGTAGATATGATGTCTTGATTACTGGAAACAAAACATGATTTTAACGTCCGTGGAAGTTATTTTAATAGCTTGTGGTGAAGGCTCCAGCTATTTA
This sequence comes from Flabesymbios commensalis, assembly GCA_964017125.1. Taxonomy (NCBI): domain Eukaryota; kingdom Metazoa; phylum Annelida; class Polychaeta; order Terebellida; family Flabelligeridae; genus Flabesymbios; species Flabesymbios commensalis. The sequence continues at coordinate 43,593,552 of OZ024910.1, read as the reverse complement.
GCTTTTTAAATGTACTGACAGACCAAGGTTCCCACATATGCTAAGTGATGTATATGATCAATGTGTGAAGTGAACATCGCCGTTCATTGCTGTCATGGCTGAGAATGCAAGAATGATTGTCCAATACTGTATGGGGCATGTCCACCCTGGGCGAATATGCCCCAGTCCCAGTGCGGATATGCCCCATTGTGGGGCATATCCGCCCTGTGTGGACATGCCCCATGACACAAACACTAACCAGTGATTGATTAATTTGGTTAGTATTTATTATAAAATTATACAACTGCTAATATTAAATCAGGATTTGCTTCCCACCTTGACTGCAGGGTAAAACGTTTGTGCACATGTTGACAATCAGATCCCAGTGTTGTTTCAATGTTGTGTCCGTATTATTAATCCCCCCCCCCCCCCCGGTAATGCCGCATGCATCGGATTAGTGTTGTTTCAATCTCCGAAGCTGGGCCAGCATTGTAACAAAAACTTGTTGAATGTCTCATCTTTGATGAGCTACGTTTTGTACCTGCCTCCGGAGGCTAACATGGGATGTATGATAGCTCAATCCTGTTAGCCTGTCAATAATGTTAGCCCATCATCTACAACGTTCGGCCGCCATTAAACCAACATTAAATCAACGTATCATGGCTTGGTGGGAGATCTGCTGGATACACACTAACAGTTTGGCCCGCTGGCCACTGACCACAGCCATCATCGCCAGTGCCCGCTGGCAGTCTGTCATCGGCCGTTGGACAAACATATCTGTCGGCCACCAGCGACACTCAGGCGGCAATCAAAGGGTGGCATTTCCATGCCACTGATGGACCATCGGTGACCCACCACTGTCAAACAATGTGGCTAATGAGCCATCGGCTATCAGCCGGACATACGTGTGGTAGGCAAGCAGTTGCAGGTCATCGGTGGCCCAGGTCCATCACATTGCTATCTGGGATGGAGGTGGATTGTATGGCGCGCACCACTGGTAGCAGTGGCTGCAGTCAGTCGGCCACCAGTGGCCAGTATAGGACAAAAACGAGCAGAGGTCTGATGAGGGCTGTGTTGGCAGAGTGTGAGATATCTGATTGTAGAAGCCTATGCGGCTACAGTGTGTGCGTGGATCCCACATAGGGCCTGCACACTGAAGTGATCACACCCTGAACCCAAAGTCCTTTAGCATATCCCCCCTCCCCGGCTCTGCTTTGATTTAAACAAATTTACCTTGGCTGGCTCTCTGTTTTGTTGTCTTTACTTATATATATATTAAAAAATATATAATATAGTGTTATTTTCAATGCTTTTCTGTGTGTCATTTCTTTTTATTAAATCCAGGGCTTGTTTAATACCACTATTGGGTATGTCCACCTCCCACTGTGGGGCATATCCACACACCCCATGTGGACATGCCCCTTGTGCGGGGCATGTCCGCATACCAGCCTCAAATCATCATTTAGTGGAATGTGTTGATTCAATGAAATTTATCTGAGGTTGGTCTAAAGAATTAACAAGGTATATTGTAAACTCATATTTACACAATAGTATTTAATGTTTATTATTAATAATCCATCTGATATTAGACAAGTATGTTAGGTGTGTGGACATGCCCCACTCTCCCCTACGTAATATAACGTTCGTTAAGGTCCCATTTTCGTCATGCATGGATGAACGTAACGAGGACGTGCTAGGGACGTAGTCATAATAACCCTAACGTCCCCAGAACGTCCCAATAACGCTACATTTATGTTTTACGTTCTAAGGACGTAAATGGGAGCTCACAGAATTACGTCCTAAGTACGAATACTGTTTTACGTCATAACGTCCCCACAACGTACAGCATTTCGTACTTAGGACGTAATTCTGTGAACTCCCATTTACGTCCTTAGAACGTAAATCATGAATGTAACGTTATTGGGACGTTCTGGCGACGTTAGGGTTATTATGACTACGTCCTTAGCACGTCCTCGTTACATTCATCCATGAATGACGAAAATGGGATCTCAACGAACGTTATATTACGTACAGTGTTTGCAGGGAGTCATCTGCAAAGAGACGAACCTGCGACGAGACCGTGGAAGGGAGGTCATTAATGTAGGTCAAGAAAAGTAGGGGTCCGAGAACAGTACCCTGGGGCACACCAGACTTTACACGAGCTGATTCTGAAGAGCTGCCATCAACTACTACTTTTTGGGTTCTATTGGTCAAGAAATTTTGAATCCAATTAAGAGTTGTTCCCCGAATTCCATAGTGGTCGAGTTTGTGTAAGAGGCATTGATGGGGGACAACGTCAAAGGCCTTACTAAAATCTAAGACAACAACATCTGTTTGTGTCTTGCCTTCAAAATTTTGAATAAATTCATCAGTTGTGATCAAAAGCTGGCTTTCGCATGAGTGTTTTGAGCGAAAGCCATGTTGTACAGGTGTTAAAATTTTGTTTTCCGAAAAATGGGACATAATTTGTTTACAAATGATGTGTTCGAGTAATTTTGCACAAACACATGTGAGGGATATCAGCCTGTAGTTTGCCGGAGAGTGCCGATCCCCTTTTTTGAAGACTGGGGCAACATTAGCCTCTACCCAGTCATTTGGTAATTTGCCCGTCTGTAGAGATTGATCAAAAATAATTTTAAGAAAGGGAGATATTTCGTTGGCAGCATTCTTCAGAATCAGATTCGGGAGCTCGTCTGGTCCGGGTGCCTTCCCGCCGTTTAAACCCTCGAGTAATTTAGTTACACCTTGAACAGTAATTTCAAATTTAGGCATTTCAATATTCGGTGGTCTGGGTAGTTTAGGTATATTTGTGGTGTCTTCCGAGGTAAATACTGAGCAAAATTGGTTGTTTAATATTTCGGCCTTACGTCTGCTATCTGAATGCAGCTGGCCGTTTTCCTTCAAAGGAGAGACACCATTTCCATCCTGACGTTTTGATTTGATATAACGCCAGAATGGTTTTGAATTTTTCTGTTCTAAAGATTCAGAAAGTTTGTTTTTCAAAAAAGACCACCTGGCAGACCTGACGGCACGCTGGGTCTGCCCTTTACATAATTTGTACTTTGCCCAAAGGTCAGCTTTATTCGTACGCTTGGCTTTATTATATAGAGATGTTTTTTTCCGACTAGATGCGAGAAGTGATTTGGATAGCCAAGGTAGATTTTCCCGAGGGGAAGTCATTTTGGTTGGTATAAATTTGTCCAGGCATTGATTTAGGATGGATTTTAGTTTCAACCAATTTTCATTGACAGAACGGCTAGGACTTTTTTTTGAAAAGGAGGTCCAGCAGCTCCTAATTTGTTGCCTGATAGCTTCCCAATTAGCATTTTTGAACTGACACACTGGGCGGGGTTTTGTACGGCGGTAGGGCGGGTCAATATCCAGTTCGGTCACCACAGCACAATGATCCGAGATTCCAGGTACACTATGAGAAGATTTAATTAAACCAGGTTTATTTGTGATCAGGAGGTCCAAAATATTTTCTTCTCTAGTAGGTTCTTTGTGAATTTGGGCCAGGGCATGTGTATCTAGGCTTGACAGAAGCAGCTCGCATTGGGATTTGTTTGCCGCTTTAGGATTTACTACCCCATTGTCCCAGTCAATTCCAGGTAGGTTGAAATCACCTCCCAGGACAATGGTCTGATTTGAATTTTTTGGCATCAGGTCTAAAGATTTCACAAGTTCTTCTGAAGTAGGGGCCTACTAATTTTGGAGTCAGGAGGTCTATAAAAACAACCGAGGGTTAATGATTTTGATGCCGATATCTGACCTTTAGCCCATAAAATTTCGCAGTTAGTTTGTAAATCAGGGAGGAGGGTCATGTCATAATGTTTTTTGACAGCAATAAAGACTCCTCCTCCACGGGCTTTTGAATTTCTATCTCTATGTAAAACTTGGTATTCAGGAGGGAAAATTTCGCTGGTAGTGGTATCCTTGTCAAGCCAAGATTCAGTGCCGAGGATGCAATCAGGTTGGTAATAATTTAGAGATGCTAAAAAATTTGCTACTTTCCCCTTTAGGCTTCTACAATTTATCTTTATTTCATTCAGTTTATTTATTTTAGCTTGAAACATACATACATGTATACAAATAATTATAAAAATGCAAAGGAGATCTGAAAAGGCTTTTGACAAGCCGCTTCCATGCAGGCCACCCTTCAATAAAGTAATATATCGTCGTTGACGGAGCAATATGGCGTATGTGGGTGTGAGGTCTAAGATGTGTCATTTTGGTGTTACGACTCCTTGTGATTTGGAGCATGGAATTCTACGCCAGAATCAGAATAATTTTGTTAGTTTGTATCTTGCATATTATATAAAAATTAAGATTGTGTGATTTTTAACCACATACGCCATATTAGGGGCCTACTTGTCCATTTATTTCACATACGTCATATTACTTGTCTGATATGAGTAGGCTATATACGCCATATTACTTGTCCGAAACGAGCACATATGCCATATTGCCTGTCCGTTGCAATACATACGACTTATTATTTGTCTTTTACGTTACACATACGCCAAATTACCCCCATACATTGACATTTTTCGTTAAAATCCAGAAATGTTCCAAATATTGTTTTTCTGTTGTGTCAATACTATTGTTGTAGTATTATAAGAAGAGTGGATCTAATACAATTTATCTAGATGCCGTGTTCTGAATCGATCTTAAACACTGTTAAAGGGTTAAGCTGATATAGCAATCCTATCCAGTATACTTTGTAGTGAGTTAGCGATTTAGTGCGCATCACCGCGATTTATCGCGGTGAGGTTTAATGAAAACTAGGCTAAAATTTAGTTATTATCATCACTCCTTGATACCTAATGTACCCAAGAAGGTATCCAAGAATCATGCTCCCTGTGCACTGAGCCTTCTGAGGTGGCTCATTCTGTTCGGCTGTGGACTCATAGACTGAGGTAAGTGGCTTGACTCAGACTGCCTGGGCCGGATTTTGGTTATTATACAATTATAGGCCTACAGTGTTCAAATGAGTACGCAGTGCTGCATATGGCTTTGTATTACGGTGCACTATAAAGAACCTGTGAAGTCTTTCTGGAAGAGAAGCACATAGTCTCGACTTTATGCTTTCTCCTTTAGCAAGGCGGGGGCCCTAGGGTACTGGTTAGCACCGCTGCCTTTCAGCTAGTGTTAGGGGTTTGTTTCCCAGTCTCGGCGGTTTGAATGAAACAAAAATGTTTCTTCTCCATCCAATTGTAAAACTCAGTATTGTGGGGATCCTCCGTGACCAAGAGGTAGCGTGCTCGACTTCAGACCTCCATGGTTTAAATTTCGAATCCTGTGTCTGAAGATCAGTGTCATCTCACTCATCTCACCATCCCCAGGAGGTTCTCCTGGCCCAATTTAGCCTGTTTGTGCACAAAAGTGGCCTAAAGCCTGATTCATTTCATTCCCCCTTCAGTAATATTGATATAAAGTGCAGAGAACAACGTAAAGCCACCCTCACTAAATCCCTATATAGTCTAGGTATTAACCCAGCAGGCAATTTTTCGCATGTGACGTCGTTTCGATATAAGGTTTGGATATAAGGTTGAAATCACGTTGCGACGTCGGCTAGCCTCAATACAACGTCGCATCAACGTCGTATTTTCGACGTCGTTTTAACAAGAAAAAACAACATCATTACAACGTCGTATCGACGTCATGCTTGAAACGATGTTAAAATCAGGTTAAAATTGCGTTGCAATTGCGTTGAAATCACGTTGAAATTATGACGTTGAAACAAATTTCATATGAAAACTTTTTTCAACGTATTTTCAACGTCAGTTTGCTATTTTTCAAAGTTAAACGTCCTAGCTGCTGGCCTATTGGCTACTGGGCAATTATCAGACGGGTATTTAAATGGTATGCATTTAAAACATGCCAACTAGTTTGATCGCCGCACTCCGCGTGAGGAACTGTATGCACAGTTGTCTGGCTTGAGAAAAGTCTAGATGTGTGATAACTCTATGTATGAAGATTGTCCATTTAAATTCGCAGGTAGAAGAGTGCAGGGGTTGCTGAAATCACTGAAAACTCTCTATGCAGAAATGTGCGTGTGGAAGGGGTTATAGTATTTCATTAAACATATGAATTGTGATGATTGTAGGTCGTTAACTGCATGCAAAAAATGCCAGAATAAATGCTAAATTGCTATTCTAAGCTATAGGGTAGAAATATTTGGTAATTTGACCCGTGTGGAAGAATTGTTTTTTCAACACAAGTCTAAAAACACACAGGGTAGCAAAGTAGTCGCCGTAGTTAAACTGTCAAATCTCAATTTAGATTTAATAAGGAATAATTAAATCCTGCCTATCCTGAGAAAATTTCGTTCTCGTAAAAATAGGCTGAGTGCGACTGTGTTATACGTGTACAGTTCGACTTAATTTATAAAATCATTTGTTGAAATTCTTGACTGACAGATGTTTATAAAGTCTGCTTATATAAATCTATTGATGCATATTTTCCATAATGAACATCCCTTTTTTTTTTAAATGTTCACCATGAGAATTCTTCTTATCGACGCCAAAATCGGTCGCTCGCTTTGATTTGTATTGGTGCGTGTAGACTAGTGCCCATCGATGTAGGCTGTACGATTGTGTGATGTGCAGGTTGTAAGCATAGCGGCACACTGTCGGGTGGTGTGTGCCTAGGCTACCGTGCACTGTGCAGGTGGTGTGCGTTTGATCGGTTGGCGTGCCGCACCAGCTCATGACTCATTAACATATTTATATATGTGTCGCCGACATTTCGTGTCAGACAAGACGGTCTGAAAAAAGTAGACTACCAAATTTTCATTCACAAAATATCACACAATGTGTGACCTGATTTGCAATATTTTGTAACACATATTAAAATAAAATCAGTCTCTCTTTCCTGACTGAGAAAGATATTTTGAAAAAAAATATTCTTGTCTAAACTTTATTTCCAGACACTGTGTAGGCCTATGTGGCCTTGACATGTGAGCGGCATTTGTCGTGCGCGCTGCTGATTCAAGATGGCAGCCTAATTTATGCTAATTATGCCGATCTGAGCTGATGGGGTGATGCCGCAATGCATGGGGGGTAGGAGGGAACACATGAGGCTATACGACAGCCAATTGAGCTAAAGTTAGGGTGACCAGCTGCCAAGATGGCGGCCTCTTACCAATTCACATTAAAATAACTCTGCTGCCACTGAAATAAAAATTATGATTACAGTCATAAAATGTCGACCTACAGTCCTAACAATGACCAAATATAGACCAAATAAGCCCTTTTATTCACATATAATTCAAACGAACAGTTTTAAGTGGCTCTACTCCTATTTAAAAGCTGTCCGAGTCGAGGCATAATTTCGATCCGTAAAAATATTTTGCGCATAGCACAAAAAATATGGCATGTATTCTCGTGAAAACCGCGTCACCCGAATGAGGTGTCAAAACGGTTTAAAAGACAACAAGAGGCACAGGGGCCTTGACGTTTGTCAATAGCATTGCAAAAAATCAGCTATAAATGTGTCAGAGAATGTATGTCTATACTCTAAGATGCATTATCATGAAAAGATGTATATCCTTTATATCAATCTTTGGCATTTATATTATTATGTTATACATTTTATGTTATACATGTTATACATTTTGCTGCTTTTACACACGTTCTGAAGCACTGCACCTAATGAAATATGCTTGACAAAGAATCATTTCACAGGACTACAATGTTAATATTACAAAAGTGCAATTATTACTTCTTCTGGGACTTTTATAATGCCCCAGTTAGCCAGGAATTTTCACGAAATCTTAAATTTTAATTCTTCTGTCTAAAATAGGCCTAACAAAGTTGTAAATTATCAGCTTTTAATGTTTCTCACTCAGTCATGAAATATACAGTAGCCCTAATCCATCATTATCACATGTGGACGTAATACACTTTCACTGCACCCTCTTACATAATGCCAATTATGGAAATGACAATACACACAGTAGACCTAAGTATAAAGACCCATGAAGGCTTTCTCAATTCGCACGATCTTTGCTGAAATGTTGCTGTAATGTTGTCAGGCCAACGTTGAGTCAGGTGTTAGTTGGCTGTATCAAATGCTATGAAATGAAATAAATGGGTTTCTACACCACATTTGTACACATATAGGCTAAACTGGGTAAGGAGAACCTCCTGAGGATGGTGAGATGAAAGAGGTGTCACTGCCCTCCAGACACAGGATTCGAAATTGAGCCCTGTTGGTCTAGGGCCGAGCACACTAACTCTCGGTCACGGAGGCTGCCCACAATATTCAATATTTACAATTGAACAGGGAGGAAACATTTTGTTTCTTTGAAACTTGAATGCCAGAGCAGGAGACGAATCCGCGATCTCTGACTTTCCTAGAGAACCCCCCCCCCCGCCCTTCGGTATTGTTATTACATATATACAAACACATTACCTGTGGATTTAATATTGGTTCACCGTCAGGGGTGCTGGCCAACATTTTTCATATTTTATTCTGCACAACATATTAAATGGTCATGTCATTGCTATCCCTTACCTGTTATAATTGACAGGTATGTTTTTACTCTGGTTCTGCCACAATAGTGTTCCCTGTTCCATTTTGATTTTCATTTATTGCAAAAATTAAAAATATATATTTTAAAGTTTTATAATCCACATGCACGGCTAGTCCTTGTCTTCGTCATTGACGGTTAACCAGTAATTGGTAGAAAACAATCAACGAATGGGGAAGCGTGAATTGAATATGATGCTGTGTCAAAAAAAACACTATTGGCCCAGCTGCTTTATAGACACTTTATAGCCTTACATATTATTACTTCGAGGCATGTTTTTAATATACATATATCCACTTCTAAAGTATGTATACTTTTAGGTGCATCCCAGCAAATACGATACGGCGAACAGTGGATCAACACTCAAAGGTTTCGAATTTCAGAAGTTTAGCCAGACCAAATATAGAGTTAACTCTATGGCAAGACACGTGTGATTGTACTCCAGCGGTATTGCCTCATTGTAGTAGTCAGCGCGATGCGTACAAAGCATAATCTCATAATATATTACACTGGCTATATACTTTCCACAAAAGTCCATCGACTTAATGTTAGTTTAATGTTGGGCCAGCAGTACAGACGGTGGACTAGCATTAAACCAGGGATAACTGGATATTTAGTTTATTGTTGTGCCGCCCTCTACATCGTTTACCCAGCATTAAAGGAACATCATTTATTAATAATATTACTATCTTGTAAATTCAATTCAAAATAAAGTTATGGCTTTGGTACCACACATTTTTGTAACTTCTAATTAGATCCCTATTAGCGTGATATTTAGGCCTTTATTACAATGTGATGTTGAATATCAGCTTCCATCGACAGGGTCCATAATACAAGAGCATAAATTAGGCCTACTATTTGTGTTTTTAGCATAGACTTAGGTTAAAATCTACGTTCAGTTTAACTTGAATATAGCCCAAACATAGGGACGCAGACGGTTAATATACGGCAATATAAATAGTTAAAATTATATGTATGAGATTGGTACTATCACATATTCAGTGCCCGATTTATAAATTGGAAAAAGGGGGCCAAGAGGCCAATGATATTTTTCGGAGGGGGGGGGGGGCATTGGCCTTAGACGATGGGGCATGTGACCCATTATTATTTCAAAAGGAAGGCATTTTCCCAACAACAAATAAAACACTTAAGGGTCATTCATATCACCTCATATTCCATATTAAACGTTCATCAGGTGTTCATGCTGATAGAAATATGATTCATATTGGCGGTTATGCTATTATTAAAATCGGAAGAAGAACAAATGGTTTAACATTCAGCGTTTGCAAGTAGGCCCAATCGACTTCACGTCACCACGCACTCACATGAGTTAATATCACTCGCGTCAATCAATTGCGTCAACAATATCGAGTGTTATTGGAGTCGATCACATAGCTTGAGTGCTACTCATTGTCTTCCACGGGTGCTGTCGGATCTCTTCTTGGGGCAGTGTCATCAACTTCCTCTGTTGTTGCCGCTAGACCTACACCTATTCACCTTAAACCGCTAAGCGCGACTATAGTCGCTTTAATCCGTTTTATTAGCTATTTAAACATCAAGATTTGTAAATTGCTTAGTCTTAAATATTAATCAAATACGAGTTGTTTTCTCTCACTTGAAGTTGTGGGTCAAGGTAGTGAGACACAACTCCAAGTGTGTGAAAATTTAAATTATTTAATTCAGCGGTTTAAGGGTTAATATATTATTATCATTAGACACAATGAACAAATTTTCTACAATATTTGCTGTACAAAATAAATTTCCACCATACTTCATTTAAGTTGTATTGGTAAGCATATAGGCCTATGTTTTGGATCATGGGATGCCGAACCTTGACTCTGTTCTAACAACGCTGAATACTAATACTGAAACTAATACAGCGATACACAGCTCACAATTTGACAGTGTGCGCCGTAATGGGCATTTATTGGCGGCACTACCATGTCAAAAATAAGAAATACGGGAATTTCGTCTATATCTAGCCTAACTGGTAAATGCACAGCATAAAAATTAAAAAAAACTTTTGCAGTTCTATTCTATGGACATGTTTACATTATATGGTCATATTAATAAGCCAAAATAGAATCACTGATTTTTTTTATGATTTTAGCCTGAGCCAGTCCCTTTAATTCAGCAGGCAGGGCCTTATCTGCAAAAATCCTATGGCCCACTAAAATTAACTTGTTGCGTCAAAAACAAAGATATTGCTCAAAGTGTGGCGCAGCGGTAGAATGATGTTGGGGCAGTTTTATTTTTTGTGGAAATCCCACAATTAGGCCTACTCTTTATAAGTCAGGCACTGGGTATTCTTTACATCAGGTGCCAGAAACACCAGATAACACGATACATTGGCCCAATGCTGATGTAATGCTGGGCTACTGTCTGCGACGCTTGGCCAATATTATTCCAATTAAAACTCTTTACCGTCTTATCACTATATTTAATCATGAACATATTTTATCTGAACACTTTTTAAAGACGAAAGTAGGTCTACCTAACCTAGGGACCCCAAACGTTATATTGGACATATTCACAAGGACTGGTGTACAGAAATGTCAACCGTTTCTCACACACATCACCCCTATTTCCCCTAAATAGGACACAAACTCAGGCAAAATAAACTTGATAAATAAAAATGTATAGTTCACCATACTTTGTCCCCTTTCATGTCAGATGGTCGTAATGAAAGGGTTAACACATGATCGGGCATTGCAATAAATTACATTATTCAGTCATTTTTCACACCAGAAGTGTATAAATTATATCAATGTGCAATGCCTTTTACTGCCGAGTCCAAAAATCTAATTTTAAAAATTTGCAATTTTTGGAGATAAATATCTTAGCCAAGACCTACTTGTTATATTGCGTAACATAACACGGTTGTGTCAAGTGAGGCAGAGAGGGGTGGGAGCCCTCCCACGACAGACTGCTGGCATTCATGAACACCTACCCAGCTATCACGAGGCATTGACCCAATGTTGTTTCAGTGTTGTGCCGACGTCGAAGACGGCGGACCAGCATTAAAACAACATTGGGTCAATGCCTCATGTCTGCTGGGTTGCGGTCACAGCTGATCAGCAAACTTGAGTCATTGACAATGTTAGCCTGATAGTGGCCCACCGTTTACAACACTGGGCCTATATTAGCCCAGCATTGGCACACCAGTATATAGGCCTTAACAAGATAAATGTTCACCCAATGCTAGCTTACTGCTGGCCCATCGTCTACGACCATGGCTCAGCTGTAAAACAGCATTGGCTAAAGGTCTCATTTTTACAGGGAACACCAGCAACTCAATACCCTGACACAATGTTGGTTCAATGTTGGAAGAGTGTCATAGATGATGGCACAACATTTAACTAACATTGGGTCAGTGCAAGCCAAAAGGAGGCAGTGACATCAGCGGAAAGGAAGTATATACTTGATTTACAAGTGAACAAATACGGCCTTTTGGCAGCGCTATGGCAGGAAGAGACGGGACGCCAGTTAAAAAGCAGTAAATGCCTAGTATACCAGGGAGCAGATATTGCCTTCTGACATTGCACAGACAGAACAGATAGTAACGTAAGTTAAGGACAGACGTTTGTGTGGAAAACCAGCTTAAAAGTTTGTCGAGTCAACAAACTAAAAAAGTTGTTCGGAAACACGGAAGCAGACCCGTTATCGCTCAACCACTATTTTAAAACTGTTCGCTCAAAATTTTTTTTTTAAATAAAACGGCCGCCAGTCAACCATTTTAATTTTTTAGTGTGAAATTTGTCATGGGCTATCCTTGTGTGAGACATTACATTATGTTTTATTTTCATGGTCTAGTCATTTTGCATTTCTTGAGTTAAGTAAATATAACAAAATTCAAAATGGCCACTAAACGGCTATTTTGAAATTGTTTGATCCCAAAAGTTAATCAGGTCATTGGCTGACATAGCTGAACATATTTGCCAAATTAAAAGAAGATCTGATGTCATCTTTTTCCTGAAATGCGACAAAGAGCATTTCTTCGTTAGTGGCCATAGTAATTGAAGGGGTGATGATATGGGGATCAAAATGTTACCAAAACAATTCCCCAGTGGTATGTGATGGCTATGTGAAGTATGAGGAAGCAGAATTTGATAGATTAGTAGCTATCTTGAGAACAAATAACTGCGGTGGCGGACCGTGTGGAATACAGTAAGCAGCCCGCCTTGGCAAAGGCTGCTTAAATACCCAAAATAGTGGCACTGAGGCGAACAGACCGAGTGATGACAACAAGTTCTAAGAAAAATTTCATCGACGTTTAGAAACCATTGAACTAAAATGAGCTGGTTACACAATTAATAAACAAAAAACATGGCAAGTGATGAATTTATTCAAATAAAAGTTCAGTCCTTCATTTCTCGCAAACGACGTACAGCACTGCGCACAGTGGCTGCTGCTGTTGTGCTGAAAAAAAAAAAAATGTTATGAACATATGATCTAGACAAACACTAAATTTTGTTACTGTACACAACCTTTCTGAAGCAAAGAAGCACACTATGTACGTGTCTGGTTTTAGTTGTACCCCATTTGCCCCTATCTCTGTAATCAACATGGTGCTTTCTGTATACAGATGTGCCCCACTGTTGGTACACAGTGGACTACTCCTTTAAATTGGGGTGCGGGATATTTCACAAAATATTTCAACAAAGCTCGTGGGGGGGGGGGGGGGGGCGGGAATGATGAGCAAGTGCTATACACAATTAAATGCACTAATAAGGCTGTGCATTTAATTTATTCTACATTTTGTAACATGTTATTTTCGTGTGGTGTTTTGACTGGTCAATAATGACTGGTTAAAAAAAGGAACTAGATAAATATATTTGTAAATACACATGCTTCCACCTTTGATTTAACTCTGCCTGTAAGTTGAGTAAACATTTTTTTACAACCTCCAGTGAATTAGTGTGATATTGAAGTACATTTGTTTTTAAGGTAATATCAAGGCTTGTTGCAGTTTGAATTTACTCAAATTAATTCAGCATGCTAAAAACTTCATCTTAGTTATCACAGCATACACACCTGTAAACATAGGCACCACCAGCTACCCTCTTTCTGCATGATTTACACTGCCAGATACCAGTAGATTCCCTCTTCATAGCATCCTGATTATCAAATAAAGAAAAAGATAGTGGATAAAAAAATTATACATGTATATTTATTTACACAAATCAGTCACTTGATTTATTGATTTCACTGACCAATCTCCATAAAATATATAAAATATAAGTTCATAGATTCTTATATCGGCGGATTCGCACACTCTGCGACTGTACTTTAAAACACCCATAAGAAAAAAACAATTGATTTTTTTACCGACGACACCCCTTCTGAAGCCAGCACAAAAAATAAAATAAACAAGTCTTTCGTCGCCGCTACCTCGTCACATGTCTGCTTTGAAACATAGTGTGAATAAAACACCTTGAAATGATGGGAACGTATAGTAGATCTAATAACTGATATCTATATAAAAGGTTTAATACTGTTACAGAAAGTAGTTTGTCTGTAATAATTAATCGTAGACTAGTAAACAGTGAAAAAGGGTCAGCATTTGCCCCGACTGCAAAAATCCGTGGCTATTGGACGGGGGTGAGGTCTAGTGTGTTGGTGATAATACATGCAAGTCTACGGGTTTGCAATCAGTTGTGTGAGACCTCACTATCGGATGTTGTTGCTGTGTGAATGCGATAAACTTGCTGCTGAAGCTGTACCAGTACATTCTTTTGTGTCCTAACACCTTCCAAAAATTAACTTCCCCTTTCCATGGTTCCCACACTTTTTCAAATACAAAATTCAAGGACTTTTCAAGGACTCTCAATATTTTTCAAATATCTTTTTTGTGCATGTTATAAAAATGGTTTGATGACCACACAAATAAGATTAGGCCAAAAGGTATGAAAAATACCCCTCAGCTGATGCAGTGACTCTATATATGCCAGGTTTCAGGGCGATTAATTGAAAATAAGAACGATGTATTAAAATTGATAAAACCAGAATGGCCACCGCAGACTCGTTTTCAGTCTCACATGAAAACGGACAATACCAATAGACTCACAGACCCCGAAAACCTATATATACCAGGTTTCGAGGGAATTCTGAAAAAATTTTGATTATTGGTTAAAAGCTGAAAATCTAATCAGGTCATCTCAATACTCATGGGTCACATCACATAATAAATTAGAGAGATACAATAATTATTGAATTATAGCGTTTACAATTCGTAATTAAAAAATAAAGCCATAGCCTCGTTTTCGGTTGCACGCAAAAACGGACAATGCCAACAGACTCGCAGACCCTGAAAACCTATATATACCCGGCTTCAAGGGAATTATGAAAATAAAATTAAGTCGAAAAAAAAAAATTTAGTCGCCAGGTAGCGGCCATTTTGATTATCGGTGAAAAGCTGAAAATCTACCGGTAATCAGGTGATCTCCATACTCATGGTTAACTAGATACGTAAAAAATTGGAGAGATCCAATAATTATTTTTCAAGTTATCGCAGTAACAAGAATTTTTTCAATCTTTGACTATGACCTTGGGTAAAAAAAGTGCCGGGAGGGGTTGAATGTTTGTATAAATTATGAATTTGGTGTAGCAGCCAAAAGGGTGAGTGCAGCGTCGGCGCACGAAGGGGACGACAATAACCCTTCGGGCCCAACAGGCAAAGGGGTAAAAACGGCAACTTTGGCATTTTCTATTACTTTTTCATCAAATTTCAGACATTGTTTATCGATATCAGGGTTGGGGTCAATTACAAACATCAATTACAACTAGATTTGCCTGAGGGGCAAAGCTTGCAACTCCACCCGCCCCACATAGTACATTATTCTAGAGAAATACAATACTGTCACCAAATTTTTAAGTATACCACGTCAAAATGTGATGTCAGAACCACACCAAAATCTAATCAACGTATGGCCAGGGTAAGTTGCCTCCTTGGAACAAATCGTTGAAGCAGTTCCAAGCTTTTCAGATATGTGATTCGTCAGCCATCATGAATTTTGTTGAAAAAAATGAAAAAAGAAAAACAATTCTCCTGACTATTTTCTCAGGGCCACTGAGCATACACAAAAGATAAAATTTGAGCTGTATAACTATAATACCTAATTTTGAGATTAGCCAAAATGAGCAAAACTGAAATATCAGCCAAAATCCTAAAAAAATATCAGTTTTTATTATCATAATCACACAAAAAACTAATCAGCACACATCCAGGGTAAGGTTATTCCTTTGAACCAAACATAAAACAGATCCAGGAAGCGGTTCAAGCTCTAGAGAGCGACATAGGATATTGGCGGCCATCTTGGATTTTGTTGAAAAAGCTGAAAAACGCCAAATTTTGATGATAGCCAAAATAAACAAAACTGAAATATCCGGCGAAATTTTAAAATGTAAAAAAATCATAGCTTTTATATCAGAATCGCACGAAAAACTAATCAGCACATGGGCAGAGTAGGGCCTTCCTTTTAAACCAAACATGAAACAAATCCTTAAAGCAGTTCAGCGCTAGAGAGCAACATAGATTTTGTTGAAAAAGCTGAAAAACGCCAAAAAAAATTAGGGCAAATTTCCTAGGGCCAATATGCATACTGCAAATATTTAGAAATAATCTAAACTATACTACCAAATTTTGATGATGTCTAAAATGAGCAAAACAGAAATAGCCCCTAAAATACTAAAACGAAAAAAAAACAAAGTTTTTATTATCAGAATCACACCAAAAGGTTTTCAGCTCACGGCCATGGTGAGGTTTTTCCTTTAAAACAAACATGAAACAAATCGATGAAGCGGTTCAAGCTCTGGCGTGCGCCATAAGATTTTGGTGGCCATCTTGGATTTTGTTAAAAAAACTGAAAAACGCAAAAAAATTTACCAGGCAAATTCCCAGGGCCAGTATGCATACTGCAAATATTTCGAAATTATCAGTGTAGGGGTTTTAGAGTGAGAGCAGAAACAAGTGGCGGCGCGGCGGAATCAGCAAAAACAATAAGTCTCCACCACCACGACATAGTGGGTGGAGACTTAATTATAACTACGACTTCCCAAAAAAAGTCAATTACAATTATAATTATGACTTGCACAAAAAATCAATTACAATTATAATTTTAATTATTTGTTGATAAAAAGGTCTTGAAATTACAATTATAATTATTTTCGTCAATTACAACTTTGATTGATATTTGCGTTTTTGACTTTATATTGATAAGATAGGCACACTACATTCCTAAATCACATCTTTATTTAAGTGTAGCTTTTTCTTATATTTATTCACTAGCTGTCGCTGCTGCGTGACGTTTTTCAAGATCAATTCAGCAACACATCACAGGTTGATCAAAATCAAGGACTTTTTCCCGGTTTATTATTAAAGTTTTTACAAAAGTCAAGGACTTTTCAAGGCCTGGAATTATTTTGTTCAAATTCAATGACTTATCCCGTTTTCAAGGACCAGTGGGAACCATGTCTTTCTAAGAATCATGTGACACGAAGTAGGAATTGATTTTAATGTTATAGGACCAGATTTACAAAAGATTTAAATATTGAATAGAGAACAATTGAGATATTGTCAGAAAGCCCGGGAAGCCCGCTCAGACCACTGCTACATCCAATTCTGTTTTAGTGTTGGCACAACGTCTTTGATAGCATTGGGTGATCATCCCCTGTTTGCTGGAAACCCAGTGTTCTGATCGTCCAAAGAAATATTTGGTCAGTGCCTTGGGTCACCCCTAATTTCGAACCCTGAATTAATATAACAGATGACAGTGTGGGTCATGGAAAATATCGACAGTCAGTTTTGTCACGATATTATAAATGCAAAACAGATTATAATGCATACAGCAAAAAATTAAAAACCCCTTTAAAGGTATGAAGTTAAAACTTGATTATTACTTTTCCACAAAAGGAGCAAGTGTATTTGCCATGCTGAGATACTTCCATCTTCTTGATAGTCTTCCTCAGGGAGGCTCCATAGCGGGTCCCATACTTGCCAACAATTCCCACCTTCTTTGTTCTTTTAGCCTAAAAACAAACGAAAGTGTGACATGAAACAATAGAAATTTTACATAAATTGTCCAAACAGTTAAAGCAGCTCCTTGGTCCAGACAAATCTGGGTGCAGGGCTCCTACGGCGGTACGGCCTGGTGAGATTTTTATGTCGCTTGAACTTCACTGTTTGCTGAATTTGTGAAATTATTTGGTACTTGTTGTTGAAAAGAATAATAATTTATAGCTAAGGTGTTTTAAGAATTCGCTTGGAACAGCTTCTTATATGTGCTTGTGTTACTCCCAGTTAGACCAATAGTCTGTATACACCAGATCGATGAGATGTATTCTTGTCGCTTGAGCTTCATTATCGTTATTGAAAACGCCATCTGGTGAGCAGTTCAGAACTACATCCTTTGTTATAACTATTATATTATCGCTCATCCCCAGTAAGAGTTACTTATATCGCTTGATTCGATATATTTGAAGGGAGTTTTATCTAACATAAAATACATGCAAATCTTTGTTAGATATCATTCTATATGTGTGACCAGGTTAAAAATTTGTGCCACGCGGTTAAAATAGCTTTGTGATGCAAAACACTAGACAAAGAGCTCCAATATCTGAAGAAATGCTACTGTAGCTGATTAAGCACTCGCCAGGCCGTGAGAGTCCTGTACCCAGATTTATCTGGTGCTATGCGGACTCGCAGGTTAACTGGGAGTAGAAAATACTAAAAGACACGCTGAATTACAGAAAAAGAGCTCCAATATCTGAAGAAATGCTACTGTAGTTAAACAAGCACTCGCCAGGCCGTGGGAGTCCTGTACCCAGATTTATCTGGTGCTATGCGGACGCTAAGTTAACTGGGGGTACAACTCATGATCAGAGAAGAAGGTCACAGCAATATGAAATCAGCTCAAAATAGGCGAAAATAACTTATTTTTGATTTTGTGCAAATTCTGTACCTATATAGGCACCTGTGATGGTCAGAACTGACCCTAAGTGGTTAAAGGGGTAATATAGAGGTTAAAAGGGTAATATAGAGGTCAAAGGGGTAATACCCCATCAAATCACCCTTATGTCACCCTTCTGTCAAATGACGGAAATGGACCAAATATTAAACAGCTAGATTGACTTATTTGGAGATGTGGCCAGCACTTGCATTACACGTAATGAATCTCAACCTGAGTACAAATGGTGACATGGATTGGGGCTGGGCTTCATGAGGCTGTTACCCCAATGTCATTGTCAATTTTTTTTTAGAAATATTTATACTTGGTGTTGTTATGTTACAATTATGCTAGTAGGCCTACATGCTTTCTCATTTGTACTGTAATAACCATCCATACATCATCATGCATCTGATTAATACAAGGTAATAGCCAGGCAGTGCATGGCCTAAATGGTGTTGTCCTGGTCCAAGCCACAAATTAGGCCAGCAGATAACTGAAAAATGACAATTTAGACGTGCATATTACCATGGTTTGTATATTTCCACATTTTACTGAGAAATATTACATATAATTTACATTCTCATCAGGAAAATGGAAAAATAAGGTAGGCCTATTCAAACATTTTAAAAACGATATAGTCTTAGCAGATTTAAAGCGCATAGTTTTAAAACAAGTACCACTTTTTATCTTTCCATATTTTACAGATGTATTCCAAGTACAATAAATTACATAACAGACACATCTAAACAGAGTTGATGGTTCTCAGGTGCTGATCGGGAGAGAGGGGGTGGGGGGGGGGGGTGGGGGGGGGGGGGGGCGGTGTACACCCACACATTTTTTATACAAACTTTTTATAAAACAAAAACCTACATTGGGCTGGATATGTGCCTAAACTCTCCGTGGGTGAGCCCCCGAACACCCCACATGGTGGCTCAACCTTTAACCAGGTTATTTTTGTGATTTCTCATAGCATGCAGAAAATTTTAGAATTATTTAACTTGAGAAAGGGATCATTCGAACATTTGGTATTGAATTGCTAGGAGCACAAATTAAAACAGACAGCAGTGATACAGTTTTACTGCAGTATTGTCAGTGACCGGTGTTTTCTGCCAACACATATTATTATTTTTCACCCACTTGATAAATTATGTAATTTAGCACTTCAAGGGTTAAAAATATCTGCTTGTCACACCTACAGTCAGTGACAGTAGGCCTACGTTGAGACAGTCTTGATCAGTCATGATCAGTGTTGATCGCCGGTCAATACATTTGCTGTCAGCTTCTCTCGTAGTTAAACACGTTGTGTACTGTACGGGTGGGGTGTGATATCTACTAGGGAACAGCGGGCATAGACGCTACCAGCGCATACATTTACTGTCACCATACACGCCGAAAATCTCGTCGAATACCATACTGTTCATGAATGAAACAGAGGGAGGGATTCAACAGCATGGAACAGCGTGTGTGAGTGTAGCACACAAACCATGCTGAAAATTCTTCATCTGCTGGTGACTTGTTTCTTAAATGATAAAAAATACCATTACCCCCGTAATTCATCCATTTTACGTAATTTTGTCCAGAATACGCTTCGACGCACATAATATATGTTATATAGGCCAACAGTTAATAATTAATTTATGAATTATTAGGCCTAGCAAGACGGGATGACGATAATGAAGAGCATGCTCTTAGCTGTTCAGCGCAACGCCACAAACGCAGTTGTTTTTCTGCGGCAGTGTGTTTTCCGAGAAAACAACGTCGGTTTTGCCGATATTAGCCGCTTCAAATGCCCGGCGCTTATTCGCGCTTCACCCAATTTGCATAAAACTTTGCAATCACATACATTTATCAGTACTTTACATGGCTATGTAAAAATGTCTACAATATCATAACAGTATATTGAAATTTTCACTTTTTAATACACAAGGTCTTTTTCCAGACCCACCAAATCCTCAAAAATTGACAGAAACCCGCCGAAATCATAGCGCGACTTCCCACTGATGTTCCGAACACAAACAAATAAAAATATTTCACCATCGCGAATATAGGCAGAAAAAAATATGTTATTTATGACGTCATATGGTAGTGCTTAGTACTGGTATTACCAGTGGTAAGCATTGTCATATGACATTGCTACCTAGGTAGGTACATTCAATAAATTTTAAAAATGTCTAATGAAATTAGGCTGAGCCTTTTTCGTAACTGCCGACATGCTAGAATAAATATTTGACCACATTCCACAGTTTTCACTGAGCAAGAAAACTGCAGTGCCAGATCAAAATCTGAGCTATTAATGATCAACATCCAAAAGCTGTGACCTTAATTTTGTAAATCCCGGCAGGGATACAGAAGCCAAAACATCACCCAGACACTTGAACTTTTTAAAGCAGCTGAATAAAACTACTGAGATGTGCTATTTGTATATATCAGGTTTTCTCATAGATACATCAGGGCACCCACAAATGAGTGCCCCGCAATACTGTAACCGAGCAATTACATCGCATACCAATCATAAATTTGGGCATAGCCTCCGGCCCCAGTTTCCACTGAAGAAAAATTTTGATGGATTCTCATCCTTATAGCCATGAAACTTCCATTTTTACCCTTGGTGCGCCCCATGAGGAAGTGCAGGGTAGGCAAACAAAACTTCACCCAGTTTTTACCATGGGCAAACTAAAGTCTGTCTGACTGTGGAGAATGGTCCAAAATGAAAGTCATCTTTTTGGTATCCAGTTCAAAAATACCACATGAAACCTATCAAAAATGATATTAACCTGTTCTATGTTCCATTTGGCATTTAAATTATCCGTTAAATTAATGTTATCCAACATACTACCGTTTTAATCCTCCTTTTAAACTTTTTGCCGACAGCTTTCAACTGTCACAGCTGCCATTTTAAATGTGATACCTTGAACCATGGAAGTGTGTCTATAGCAATCTTCCTGAACGGATCATTCTAAATTTTTTAGAGTCACAGTGGGGATTTTAATTCAGCAAGCACTAGATGACATGACTCTTGCGCGATTGACTCTTGCAGTACAAGCTAGGCACGTTCTTTGCGAGCACCAAGGCCGATACAGCGCTATTAATATGCACGAAAATAGGCCACAAAAACAGCAAACCATTGGGGCTAGTTGCAACTACACTGAGCACCCCCGCCGGTTTTCCGAAGTGAGCTCATCCAGATGGTGAGCAATAAAATGTGTAGTTTACCACCGGCGCTTAGGGGGCCACCATTAGATTCCCAGGGGGGGGCGGGAGCAGGAGTATTTTTGAAATAAATAATATTGGGCTCAAATAATGTTAAATAAATAATTTGTTGTGGGGCATGGCTGAAATAAATAATTGATTCCAATATGAACTTGAAATAAATAATTTAATCTTTGTAGACCACACGACATCCGTAGACGACTGGTTGAACTTGAACCCCATTTATTTCCCGCCTCGCTATGCTCGGCTCTATTCAACTTCTAATCTATCAGATGTAATTCAACATATTGCTATATTTAAAAAAATAAACATAGTTTGATCTCATTTGTTGTGTCCGAAATAAATAATTATGTAGATGGTGAAAACCAGGTGAAATAAATATTTCATTTGACACATGGCTTGAACAAATTTAAAAAAAATCAGATTGGAATTGAAAAAAATATTTGTGCTTTTCCAAATACTCCTGCCCTCCCCCTGGGAATCTAATGGTGGCCCCCTTAGGCCCAAAAAAAATTATGTTTGTTTGTGATTTGTTGTTATTTTAACCAGTGGGTACTAAGGTAGGGAATTTATTTTATTTTTTATTTTATTTCTGTCACTTCAACCAATCGGTAGGTGAGAATTATTTTTTATTTTATTTGGCGCCAAATTCACTTCGTCTTTATCTGTACATTACATAATGATTTTTTGTTTTTTGAGGCTTTTTGACCCCCGTTCTCCTTTTCGTAACGTTTTTTAGTTACTTTGACTACAGCAAGTAAGTCATCCCTTAACTTATGGATTTCCTAAAAAAAAAAAAAAAATTTTTTTTTTTTTTGAAATCCATAAAATAAATTTGGGTTGCACATGTTCTGATATGGTCGATCCGAAATCGGAAACAAACAATATTTTTTTTAGGCCTTATGGAAGTTATGGCGTTAAAGAGGCAAGATTAAAAAGGCTGATTAATAAATTGAAGTTCGCGAGTATTGGCAGTTTTTTTTTTTAAATAAATGCAAAATGGGATTTTTAATACACCAATACCATTTTTGTAATTTATAGTGCAATATTGAATAAATAAGGGGGAAAAAAGCTAACTTTCATTTTGGACAATTCCCCACCGTCGGCGTCGGACAGACTTTAGTGCATGCTTGTTCCACTTACCTCTTCAAGTTCAAGCACTTGTTGCAACAATTATGGAATTAAAGGCGAGAGCTGGCACCATTTTTCAAAATTGCGAGAAATCTAATGATGGGAACCCCCGGAAAAGGTGATAAAAGTGCCATTCAAAGCAAATTACTTTTTTAATTCTACAAAAACTCTAGATCCTACCTAACCTAAGTCTAACTCTAAGACTAAGTTTAGGGGAAGATGAAAATATAATCGAGATAAATTTTGTTGAAAAATTTTAAACAGCGCCTTAGTAAATTGAAAAAAAGCTACTCCCAGGATCTGGTGAAACAGACTGTAGTTGACAAACCTGTCAGTGTCAACATGAACATCATCGAATATCAGAATACAGGAAGGTTCGCCACAGAATTGGAAGGTTAGCCACAGCTTTGGAAGGTTCGCCACAAATGTTATAGGAACGTTCACCACACCATTTGAGTGCAATATAAAACAAGTTACTAACTGTTTATTGAAAGTGAAAATATATTTATTTCACTAAAGACAACAAAAACATTAAAAAAAACACATTATACAACTATTATACGGCGATATTTACTATTAATTTTTTTTATAAATGTGCTTTCTTGAATAAGAAAAATATTACTCTACATTGTCACTGTTACACAAAATATTTAATCTAAAGCAATATTAAAATATAAAATTGTATTAAACTATTTCAATGCGAATTCCAGCATACACTATACAATGACGATAGGTCTACAACGATAATACAATGAAAAAACATCATAAAACAATAATGATACAATGATAATACAATAAGATAAGTGGTAATAAAAAGTTAAATTGGTCTGTGGTTACATTGCTGGCGAGCTTAAACGGGCACATTTTCTCAGCAATGTCTTGGCGTGTATCTCTTGGTCCTGGTACTGGCGCCATAACGAAAAGTAAGCCCCTTATGATGACAGCGGATTAGTTGTTTAAATAAATATACTGTTACTGATAGCTACCTTTTTTGTTTGATCTTCGCAAATGTGGTGTCGGCATTCCTTAAATAATATAACTAATAAAATGTAATTTACTTGTATTAGCCGCCCTAGGTCAATATAGCCAATATTATAATAAATTAACACATATGTGACGATATTAACATGATTTATCAATAACATCAATATTAATACATCAAAACACCACACACATTCCTTTTTTTATCTTCCTTCTCCGTGAACTTGAATGAATAACACTGAATAACGCAACATTCAATACTTAGTTTATTTTCTATAAAATAATAAATTGCAATCGTTTCTGCTCCCTTGAACGCATAATATTTTTCATTGAGATTTCGGGAGCATTAATGGAGCGAATTAATCAAAGACTGACAACTCATCGAAGCTGTTGACATTTCACGAGTGGCTATATCGCTTACAGGTCTGAATTAGCGATCAACTCACAGGAATCCTCATCACAACACCTGAGGTGCAAGGGGTGGAGCGGGTGAGCTCACCAAAGAATCACAACTCATCAAAGCTGTTGATATTTCACGAGCGGCTCTAGCTGTGAGCTCACAGTTAGACCCCTGGATATATTTTAATTTTGTCCTTGAGTTTAATATGGGCCGTATTATTAAAATATATTTTTGTTATTGCAAAAAAGTAATAACATTTAATCGTATTGTTAATGGGGCCTAAATATTTTTGTTAGGTAACTGTTATTGCAAATAATTTATTCACATTCATGCCTAATCATATACCGGTACTAATAATAAATCATATTTAATCATAGACTAGTCTATTCCGTACAGAATCTTAGTAGCATAATATAAGGTTTTCCGTAAATAATTCTTGTCAAGTAACGATCACACCAAATAATTTAATCATAATCTCCATAATAATTATTTATCTAATATAGGCCATATAGACCCACAGATCTAATATAATTATGACTAATGTCGTAACGTAATCAGGTCGGGGCCCATACCTTTATTTAGCAACGTTGATGAATTTAATAACGTTGTTAAATTTACCATCGCAGGCGTTGTTAGAATTAACAACGTGGTTAAATTTAACCTCGGATGACGTCATTCTAGAGAAGAACGTGTGGTCCAATAAATTGTTTTGATGACAAATCTAATCTTACATTGTTAAAGATATATCATAAATAACCCTATAATAGCCTATATTTTGCAGTCAAAGTGTGGAAATCAAGCGGGGCATCTACCTACAACAAGGTTTAGCCAAATATCTGGGTCATTCCTGGCCAATCAGACGATAGATCTCAAAATCCAACGACCAAAATCTCCGTCTGTTATCCTCCCTCCTATTGGTTCATGTCGTAACTTCAGCAAATCAATCAATTTTTCAGCAAGACGCTCAGCGTGGCCTGGGGGTCAAATCACGAAATCTAGTTTTCTTTGATTTTATCAATGTTTTGGTCTGATTTGGGCAGCAAACTAATATTTATGTTGTCTCGCATGGCCCATTCCACATTTTTATATTATTTAATTGATGTAATTCACAACGATTTTAAATTGGCTGATCAAAAAACAAGTTTCTCTTATGGTCATGAATTTATGAACGTTGTTATATTTAACAACGCCCCCCGAGGTTAAATTTAACCACGATATTGAATACAATAACGATGCTAAATAAAGGTATGCGCCCCGGCCTGGTAATGAATGAGTAATGTTCAAAAATTGAAAATGAAATAATTGTATTTTCACTGTTTTATAATGCATTCTAACGTTGTGGCGAACCTTTCTAGACTATGACATTTGTGGCGAACCTTCCAAAGCTGTGGTGAACCTTCCAATTTTGTGGCGAGCCTTCCTGTGGCGGACCTTCCCGATACCGAATATCACGTTGATTGTTGTGGACAGGTAGGCATCGGGCGATTTAAAAACCGAACTTTCTTATCGATTGCTTTATAAAATTACAAAATAATCGATTTGAAAAATACTTGAAATATTTTTATATTATATGCTTTAGATAATTGTATGTGTATTAGTTGCAGTATTGTGGATGTAAACGGATTATCTACAATATTTACAATTCACAGACCATCTTTCGTGGGATTCAGTACAGAAAGGAAGTAAAGAATATTCTAAACATGCGCAGTGCGTTCTGTGAACAAGAATAACTCGGCCTTTGCCAGCTCGGCGCCTTAAAAATCGATCCAACTCGGTATAGGTCTACCAAATTGGTACTCCCTAGATGGCACCAAACATTTACCAACTTGGCACTCAAGTAGGCATACAAAAAATATCAACTTATCTCCTAAAACCAATGTCAATCGCCTAAATCCTTGAAAACCAATGTATAAAACTGATAAAAGTCCCGGGATAAAAGTCCAAGCCGGGGACTCTTCACGCTAATATGCAGAGTGGATCAGCCTGATCATTATAGAGCCTGATCTACAAAAGTGGGTGACCTCGTGACAAATAGGATAGGCCCAGCTAGGCCTACTATATATGCCTACTGTCCCAACTACAGACTACTTGACCTTACTTAGCTCTTCAAGAATACAACCCCAGATATTTTAAAGGGACCCATTGGGATGAGACATTTTTAATGTTGGCAATTTTAAATGTTTAATTTATACTAATTAAGCTATATATAGCCTACTGATCTAAACTGAAAATAAGAAAAAGTCAAAAAAACAATTTTAAAGCACCAAAAAGGAGTAAAATAGTTGTATTTCCAGGTCGTATTTTGCCATGTAAACAAAACAAGTCAGCAATATTCAGCACTTTACATCACATATTCCCACATATCAGACGGTGAGATCGGAGCAGTCGCCGCTAATAGTCAGGACATGGGAGGACACACCTGCAGCACTGATTGTCTACCCAACGCTGGGCCGATGCCATCAGCATGTGGCCCAATGCTGTGAAAACATTCAATCGTCCTTCAGGTATATAAATAGTTTGTTTTGGTTACTTCTGGTTTCATAGAAATGTTGGTTAAAAATATTTGTAAAAATATGAACATTCTGAAAAAAAATAAAACATGATCCGTGGGATACACTACTTCAGTACGGAATTAAAAACGAAAATTGATGTCATCCCAAGGAGCTGCTTTAAAAATGTACCTACGTTTTATGACATAAATTACATTAGCCATGTTTTTGTGTTTTACGTAAAATACGAGGATCGACCTTTTATAATCACATTAATAATTAGTTTTAATCGCAGAATTATATTACATGTCAATTTTTTTGGCAGAATTTGTGGGGTAGGCTTATAGACCTATATAGGACCTACTAAAATACACATAATATGGGTAAAATAAAAAATTGGGGTAATTCACCTAAAATTAGTGTCCCCAGGACTTAAAAGGTCCGCATTTTGAATTAAATATAAAAATATTAAAAATATATGGTTCAACTTCACGTTTAGGCATTATTACTTAATAATGTTTAGATTATTTGTAAATTTTTAATATATATATGTTGTTTTATAAGAGCTCTATGTTATGGAAACGTGGAAAATTCCACTATTTAAAACTTAACTGTAGGATACAAATACACAATATAATTCTAATAATTACATTTCATGGCTAGACATTGTTCACTTAAACTAATCAATGATCAAAATTTGACCTAAAATTGATATCAATATATATAGTTTTGATGAATATACATGTCCCCACATTTGCACATTTGACACACCGAAGGGCTTTATGGGCAAAGCCCGCCACTTCAAGACTTTTCCACAAGCTAATATCAAAAAAGTTCTCACTAGACCTCTTTTACAACTTTATTTTAAAATATAAAAAAAATAAATTCTTGTCCTAAAAAATTGAGATACCAAGTATAAAACATCAATTTTATTCATTTTTTTAATGAACAATTAAAATCATCAAAAAACACACACAGAATACGTTACATTTATAATTTCAATGTTTCTAAGTGTCAATGGTTTTTATACATTGCAGTATACGAGATATAAAGGTTTTTCAAAGTAGTAGTGTATTTTTATTTTAGTTTTTTCCTGATAAGAACAGTAGTGTGTACATGTTCAATACCCTTTTAATATTGTTTTAAATAAACCTAGGCAATACAATAAATTGTGCGTGTGATTGTCACAAGAATTATTGTATCTACTATTTCACTATACTTCACCAGGCACAAAATCATTATCAAAATTAAAAGTAACGTATTCTGTATTTGTGTGTATAATGGACGTTATTACACACTGCCACATTGAATAATCGAGGTGTTTTTTGTCTAAGCACATTTTTGATTATTTCTATAACGAAATATACTGAGTTTCTGTCATTTCGTGCCTGTTAATTAATATTTCTACAACATTGTTTAGAGAAGAGCAAAATACGTTACCAAAATACGTTACCGAAATACGTTAAAAAATGTAACGTATTTTGTGTAACGAATTCTAGATTTTTTTTACTTTTTGCACAATTGTAAAGCTGGGTTCAGTGGCCAGGCTAAATTTTACTTGCTGCGTGGAGACATACCTAGTGAGTAACTAAAGGGCTATTTGTTAAGTGTGCATATCTCTATATCTTCAGAGTCCATGTAACGTATTCTGTTTTCTTAAAAAATAAATAGCGTATCCTTGTTTCTATTGTTTATTGCAAGAGTAGTACTGTTAGTATCACAGAATTTTTCATGTCTTTTTATATACATACCTTAGTCTACATATTCATCACACAAAAAACAACAACTAACTAACTCAAATTGTAACCTATTCTGTTATTTTGTGGCGACATGAACATTAATTCAATTTTGCAAGGGACAATATACTACTTTTGGGAATTATTTTAATAAATTTACAATTACTACTATATGTTCGTCAAATTCAAACATTTTATCTTCCAAAAACTGCACCCACTCATGAGCAGTGACCTGTCTAAGACAAAAATTCAAGCTGGCGACATGTCAAAAATGTCATTTTTATGGCATTACAGTGGTCAAAAGCACATGTTTTCTTGTCTAGGCTATGGATAACTATACATTTTCTGAAAGGTCTATGCATGACTTCAATGATAAAACTGGTTAAACATAAGTGGAGGTCACACAAATGAGAACACTGCTAGGGTCACATGATTCTTGAAGTCGCGGGCTTTGCCCTTATACGAGTTTTTCACCTTGAAAGAATTAATACTGTTGAGTGACAAGTTATTCGAAACAGGTATTACCAAAACGTTAGAAAATATTCTTTTGTTTTTATTACTCCGTTCTTAGCATTGTGGGTCTAAAACGAGTTGGTTTTATGCTTGCATGCCTAGAACAGTTGCCATGGGGACTATTTCCACCCGTATGATATATTTTTGAATTATTGCCCATATATTTTCATTAACCCCAAGAATACTTTTAATTTTACTACTCCGTTCCACTCTACTCCATTACCAAGAAAAGGGAATGGAGTAGTGAATTGCCAAATTTTATGGGTTTTACAGTCATAATGATTGATGATATAGTCTTTTTAAATATGGCTCGTTGTCCCCATATAAATAGAGCACCCATTTATGATCGATGTTATGATAAGAGAATATACAGTTTATATATATGTCTAGCCAAACATTTGGTAACGGAGTTGAGTATTTTTTGGCTTGGTAACGGAGTTGAAATAAGGATTTTTTGTTTATCCCGTCAAATTTGAGCAGTTTTGAGATACGATTGTTTAGTATTATGCTTCAATAAGGATATCACGTTCTAAAATGTGATGTCAAGTTAAGCAAAGTAACATCAATTTTGAAATGGTTTGGATTTGGTAACGGAGTAGTAAGTGGAATGTTGCAACTTTTTTAAAATGAAGCGAAAAAAAAAATTCTAGCGCAGCCAGTTACTTATTATGCTTTATTGGGATCAGTGCACCAAACCCATCAAGTGGTTTTCCTCCTCTTTGATGGTCACCTCACTGCCATTTTTGATGCTACAAAATTACCCCATTTTTTGGTTTAACCCATATACATGGCACATATAGGCCTACCGATACACCAGGTGTTACCATGTTACTCTACTGCGACATGACATGAGTAGTAAAGTCTTATTATTTAACTTATCGCCAACACAGTTCCTACAAGCTTAAAGCATACCAACGTTAACGCGAGCGCAAAAATACCAAATAGGGGAACAAAACACACTTGGAAACACTGGCTATAGAACGATGTGTTACTGTAATGTTGGGCCAGCGTCGTAGACGGCCGGTAAACCAA